>OX463839.1:995527-1345733 GCA_949825065.1 Odontocerum albicorne | reverse complement strand
AAGCAACCAAAAAGATACTAACAAAACCTTAAATGAAAACCATCCAGAGATCCTTTTAAAATATGGTACTGTCGGAAATCGAACTAGTAACAAGGGGCAGAGAGACAGGCTTCTTACCAACTAAGGCACGAAATTCTTTCATAGCAATTATTTCTTATGGTATCAGCGTATGGGACAACTTCATATGGAGGAGTTCATGATTTTAATCAAATAACTTTTGCTAATAATGGTATAACATAACTTTTTCGATTTATTCGAGATATCGAATAAACATGGCTTAAACTTATATATGTGAAAATATCAAGCCAATAAAATGCGTATTTCACACTTAAAGTCCGTCTTAAAAAATCATTCCCTACAAGCCCGTACAAAGCGATTCCGTCTTTTCTAGACTATCACATAACGCGGGTTGAGTCGTTTTAGCAAATGTACGTCCGAATACAGTTGATTTAATAAGACATTGGGAAAGAAAAATGTTTTTCTTTATTCGCGATATTCTTGTATAATACGTGATGTAACATGTTACGTATCAAGTGAAGGAATTATTGTTGAAGTATTGATTTCTTCCTCAAAGAAATGATAAAAAAAAGAGCTTGACAAAGTACGAGAATATTTGCGAATTATGTAAATTTGGCTAAAAGCGAGTTTCAGCAAATACTGAAAACGTTGAAATGTTTCATGTAAATAAGGTCGGTATGATTGTATTGTATTATATCTGGTTAAAATGCGTGAAGAATGAAGACGGATCGTGTAGTCCGTACTTTGAAGGGATGAAGTGAAGGGATGAAGAGAGATGGGCTGGTTTCATATAATGCTTTTTATGTGAAAATATTTATTTCGATGAATAAGATTGGTACTTGCGCTTTCTTGTTGAGATATACATATAAACATATGTTGTTTATAGTTAAGGCATTAACGTTGTGGAGGTTTACATCCTCCAACCGTTGAAGTGTCTATATCGGTACCAGTTCGAACAGCATTTAGTCTTGTTTGCGCTCCCCTGAAGATGAGGTGAAAGCCTTGAAACCGGTAGGGTTATACCGTCACAAAAAAGTGGAATAAACAGTGTTTGTTAAAAATAAATTACAACATATAATCATAAATACCATCATGTCGTTATTCTACTGGGGTAGGCAGAGAACACAGAGCACAATATTTTTCTATTCCACATTCATATGCTTTGTCTTTCGATTTGTCTTACTTCTCCTTCTTTCAAAATATTCAAAGTAACATAATCTGCCAAGACGATAGTCCACAACAGTATTTTAGTAAGTACCAACTTTATGTATATGAGTGAAACGTGGATGTGAAATATACTGAAAAGAGTTGAATACATACGTACACTGAGAAGAATATATGGAGTGACAATGTATGACAGAATACGGAATAAAATGACAAGGGATACATGTGAATTTAACCCTTTTAATCCCACGGGGACCGATTATCGGTCCCAACTGGTGTATGCGAAAAATCCCACGGGGCCGGTCATCGGCTTCAAAGTTTTAATGTTGAATAAAAAAAATTTAAATATTTTTTTTATGAAATATGAAAAATATTTATTATTTTACACTCTACAGGGAGGTCTCCACAAAAAATAGGTTTGAAAACTAAATATTAACTGAGATAAAACATAAAATATAAACTACTGTTTTTTTTGCCAAAAAATCTTGGGATTTTTTCGCACATTTTATGCACAATATGATGGGATTAAAAGGGTAAGGCTGATGTGTTGAGGAAGAACATTTTGACATGGTTTGGGCATGTAAAATGGATGAATGAAGAAAAGACTAAAAAAACAAATATACGTTGTAAATCTGAATAGAAGACGTGGGGTAGGAATATCAATGAAAGCATTGTTGGATGAAGATAATGAAATGTTAAATATCAGAATAATCGTAGGAGGTGTATGGATGTAGAAGAGGCTTAGCATGTGTGAGTTAATCAGGAAAATCTGACGCTCTGTCCTCTCTGCCTATCTTGACAGGGAAATGGCGCGATAGCATGCATGTGTAATACAATATGGTGGATCTATTGTCATGCGATATATTTTTTCAACCAACAACGATGATGTTAACCCTTCCTGTCCTGTAATGGGTAACTAGTACACATTGCTTCTAAAAACTTTAATATCTCTATAAATATAATAAATACTGGCTTCAGATTTTAGGTATTCCTTCGTAATACATTTACGCATTGAATGAAAAAAAATATTAATAATAATTATCAATTATCGGCCACATCAGAGATATTTTGTGAAAATCGGGAATAAATTCACCAATACAATCAAACGTGTGCCAGTGTGTGACGTAGGTATATTCATTCTAAAAAACCGTTATGGGCGAGGAAGCGACGCTATTCACATATGTCTCTCTCTGCTTCGGTATATGGGAACTCAAGAAATAGAATCTTAGTTCGCTCGCTTGACTCGCTCAGTAGCCAGCGTGCTTTCGTTCGAGGTGGTCGTCTCGCCCGTGTTGTGAACGTCGTCCGCTGTTTTTTTTCATGTTTTCATCAATTAAATTTCAATTATTATCACTTTTGACTTCAAATTTAATTAATTTAAGCGATTGACTATTAATATTCTTATTTTTCCGATTTTAAATCGCTCATTTTTACATATGTATGAATACACATCGACCAGAATGGGCGGATTTTTTTAGCACAGGAAGGGAAAGGTTAAACAAGATCATTTATGATTGTAAAACAACTATGTTGTCTTCTGTAACCGCAATGTGTATTCAATGCACATCACCGGAACGGGTGGATTTTTTTTAGCACAGTAAGGGATAGGTTAAAAGCCAAGTATATTAAAAATATCCGATTTCAACATATTTTATGATCATACTGTGACCTAAGGCCAGACAACGGAAGGTTTCAACATGGTTTAATTTTTTTCGTGTTTTTTTATAAATTACAAGGATTTGAAGTGGATGAAGCTAAAAAGCAAGGATATCGCAAACAAAATAATCCCTTTTAATATACATTGATGTAGTCAAGCTGTAAAACCAGGCGCAATATATTTATTTACATCCAGTGCCGATATATTTATGTTCATCCGATCCCTGCAAAAATAAATTGGTTTTCAGGATACGACGCTATTTCAATTCAATTTCAGATTCTTGATTTTTCTGATTCATTTTGGCGTTGGTAAACACATTCCGAAGTATAATACAATTATGTTCGTTTGGTGATGATGATAATGATTTATTTTTGGCTTCGTATAGTTACAGAAAACCACCCCAGGGTCACCTTTATGATTCCTGATGTAAAGGCTTCGTATAGTGACAGAGAGACCGTATCACAAATGAAGAGGTTCTCCAACGAATCGAAGGAGGAAGGCACCTGCTTAGGATCCTGTCCGAAAGGCGTGCAAGATGGATCGGTCATATAATACGACAAGAGGGCCTCTTGCATGCCATAATGGAGGGTATGACCGAGGGGACAAACTCTAGGGGGCGCCTACGCCGAGAGTACCTGAAGGACCTGTTGGTGGACGTGCGCTGCTCAACATATACAGATTTAAAAAGAGCCGCACAGGACAGAGGGGAATGGAGAAGAGTTGAAATTGCTGCAAACTATTCTTAGGACTGCAACCACGGAGAGAGAGAGAGAGTGACAGAAAACCACCCCAGGGTCACCTTTATGATTCCTGATGCAAAGGCTTCGAATAGCGACAGAAAACCACCCAGGGTCACCTTTATGATTCCTGATGTAAAGGCTTCGTATAGTGACAGAAAACCACCCCAGGGTCACCTTTATGATTCCTGATGTAAAGGCTTCGTATAGCGACAGAAAACCACCCCAGGGTCACCTTTATAATTCCTGATGTAAAAAAACTAATAACAGTCTTATGAAAGATTCCACATTTAATATCCTCATTGCTTAACTCCACAAGCAAATTGTCTATTCGTCTATTGCACTGTCAATTTATCTACCTATTGTACTATATTATAAATTTACCTACCCATATTACTTTGACTGTATCTGTATCTACCCATTATACGACATTTTGTTTTATCTTACCAGTATTAAAATTAGTGGTTTATGGTTTAAAATTACTCAAATGAATAATATATTGACTAGAATAGCTCAGCTGACTAGAAATAGTTCACGAGGATCAATTGTACTATAAATACCCATTTCTATTAATGGTGTATTGAATTTCCATTAAGATTCTAAATAGGTAATTGTTTAATATCTATTTTCGACTAAGAAGATAATTTATGTGTTATACTGAATATTAAATTTCATTCTTGTTACATTCACTTATTCTTAGATAGTTATTCTAAAGTATGTCGAGATACAATAAATTAAGTAGTTCTTCTAAAGCGTGTCGAGATGCAATAAATTAAGTAGTTCTTCTAAAGCGTGTCGAGATACAATAAATTAAGTAGTTCTTCTAAAGCGTGTCGAGATACAATAAATTAAGTAGTTCTTCTAAAGCGTGTCGAGATACAAAAAATTAAGTAGTTATTCTAAAGTGTGTCGAGATACAATAAATTGAGTAGTTCTTCTAAAGCGTGTCGAGATACAATAAATTAAGTAGTTCTTCTAAAGTGTGTCGAGATACAATAAATTAAGTAGTTCTTCTAAAGTGTGTCGAGATACAATAAATTAAGTACTTCTTCTAAAGTGTGTCGAGATACAATAAATTAAGTAGTTCTTCTAAAGTGTGTCGACATACAATAAATAAAATATTTTTAATACATTATATTAAAAAAGACTTCGCCAACATAAATTTGCCTAAACACAAATCTAATTTATTCTGAAATCGATAATCATTGTAACCGAGAAAATCACATATTTTCTATCGATGATGCCTAATTATTGCATATCAGAAATAAATTGAACAAATTACAGGGCCTTGAAAAATTTAAGTCATTAAGTAAATTGGAATTATATTAACACCTGGCAAACAAATATTCTTCCAGGTCTCACCGCTGCTTGCTGAAGTCGTTTCCTGCCTCCCTCCACCCACGACCCCTACTCTGAATTTTAACTATAAGATGCGTCTAGTCTATTGGTGCCAGCCCGGGCATAATTCAGTCTTGTTTGTGCTCGCATGATGATGAGGTGAAAACGTTGAAACCGGTAGGGTCATATCATTATCTAAAGTGCAAAACCGATAGGGTCACATCATTATCTTAAGTGCAAAACCGGTAGGGTCATGTCATAATCTTAATTTATCATTATCTTAAGTGTAAAACCGGTAGGGTCATATCATTATCTTAAATGTAAAACCTGTAGGGTCATATCATTATCTTAAGTGTAAAAAGTGTTTTAGTTAACTACGAGGCGTATCCAGAAAGTAAGTGTACTGAGGCTCTCACGACCGGATGGATTTTATTTTCGACATGTTGGCTACACTTCCGTGTAGCCTGACCCTTCCCCTCCGCAACGAGACCGGTTCGAGGTCAGTACGTTGAGAAGTGTCGAAGCGACAACACGTTTCGTGAAAAATGTAAATCCAATCTCCCGCCAAGTGCGAAATACGCGGCGTCATCCGTTATCTCGTTTGGAAGGGAAAACCTCCGGTTGAGGTTTATAATGAGGTGAAAACTGCATATGGTGATAAAGCTATGAATCGTACGAGTGTGTACAAGTGGTGTCGCGAGTTTAAAAACGGTCGTACGTCTGTGCATGATGATCAGAAGAGCGGAAGACCTTCAATTGTGACTGACGAAATTGATGAAATTGTTTTGGGACTGTCAAGGCCTAATTTTAATTGAATATATGCCTCAAGGGGAGACCATCAACTTTGCAAGATACTGTGAGACCATAAAAAAATTGCGGAGGGCGAATCAGAACAAGAGGAGAGGCATGCTGACAAAGGGAGTCTGCCTGCTGCACGACAATGCTAGACCATACACGGCCAACGACACAAAGGAACTGCTCGCCTCGTTTAAATGGGATGTCCTGAACCATCCCGCGCATTCCCCTGACCTAGCACCTTCAGATTACTATCTCTTTACCTCCCTGAAGCTGCACATGGGTGGAAAAAGGTTTTCAACCGACAAGGAGGTAAAGGAGGAGGTGGAGAAGTGGACGGAGGGGTTGGCGGGAAACTACTTCGAGGAAGGCATCAAAAAGTTGATACCCCGCTTCACCACCTGCATTGAGAGGAATGGCGACTATGTCGAAAAATAGCTTACATATGTACTACGGTAACCACGTAATTTTTTTGTTTAAATAAAAAAAATTGTAACCTACAAAAATTCAGTACACTTACTTTCTGGACTTACCTAGTAATTAGAAACCTTTAATATGATACTTGAAGTGAAATTATATTTTAAAAATAAAATTATAATAAAATCGATTTCTATAAATTATAATGTATAGAGAACAGGCTTTCCTCAAGGACGCTACTCGTGAATGGAACCAACTATTATTAAAATATTAACCATTAAAACAACAATTAAACAAGTTGGTTGTTAGGATAAGAAGATGACGGCTGCGGCCAATTGGATTGGGTTCTTTCCCGCATCTAGCTGTAAAAAACAGCAGCCAACTTACCAAGGGAAAACGAACTATTAAAAAGCCTATGTAGATCTTCCAATATATGAGGTACCACATTCGGCTTTAGGTGGAGTGTAGTGTATGTTTGTATTGTTCATATATGATCATGCGATACGTACGGGTGATTATACTCGTAGGCATCTTAGACGGGGAAGTAATTGGCAAACGAAGGGTTGGTGGACTGAGGATGCGCTTACTTTGTGCGGAGCGCCTGAAGACTGGGAGCAGGTGACTCAAGATCGTGGGAAGGGGAGAGCGATCTGTTTTCTAGTTGATGGCGTCTCAACTCTAGACGTGTGAGATATAGTCAGCGTGCTGCGAAAATGTGTTAGCGTTACCAGACGGTTCAATATTATCTACATGACTGTGACGTCTGCGGGTGGGAGTAAGCGTCGAGGATTGGGTTGTTCGCTTACAGAAGACTCCATGGTCGATATGGGGGAGCAGCTCGAGATTAAGGTTGGAATGGCGAAGGAATCCTCGACTACGAGGTCCAGCAACGACGTCGACTATATACTCATAAATTTTAATAAGACCTCCCAAAAATAAAATATACTGCAAATTTGAATTTAGAGATTTCCTTTTGTGGTAACATAAACTCGAGTGCGCTGTTTTGATATAAAGTTATTTTCTATCGATATAGTTATAACTATTTTCCATCGATATAGTTATAACTATTTTCTATCGATATAGTTATAATCTATCCTCGACAAAAAATTGGAATGAGTTAGTTGTCGATATCTGTAGTCTTGAGTCAAATTCTAATAAATTAAGAATGGCATTTTACAATTTGAGAAATTATAGTATAAATAGGTCAAAACCCGTACGATGGTTGTCGTCAAAGAAAGAATACGAGAATTGAATTTTGAATACAAGAGAGCGAGAGAGGAATACTTGGATTCTCTCCGAAAGTAATTCGAAATTTGAATCTCGGTGGGTCCGTGATACTGAACGAATTTTAAATACCTAGCTAAGAATTTTTGAACCGGTGTAAAAGGGGACGATGTATAAATGATACATATAAACAAATTCTATATTTATGAATATATATTTTCATAAATGTATCATTTGTTTTACTTCCGTGAATATTTCACGGGTTGCAACTAGTCATAATATAAATAGGCCAAAATCCGTACTATGATTGTCGTCGAAGAAAGAATACGAGAATTGAATTTTGAATACAAGAGAGCGAGAGAGGAATACTTGGATTCTCTCCGAAAGTAATTCGAAATTTGAATCTCGGTGGGGCCGTGATAACTGAACGAATTTTAAATACCTAGCTAACAATTTTTGAACCGGTGTAAAAGGGGACGATGTATAAATGATACATATAAACAAATTCTATATTTATGAATATATATTTTCATAAATGTATCATTTGTTTTACTTCCGTGAATATTTCACGGGTTGCAACTAGTCATAATATAAATAGGCCAAAATCCGTACTATGATTGTCGTCGAAGAAAGAATACGAGAATTGAATTTTGAATACAAGAGAGCAAGAGAGGAATACTTGGATTCTTTCCGAAAGTAATTCGAAATTTGAATCTCGGTGGGTCCGTGATACTGAACGAATTTTAAATATCTAGCTAACAATTTTTGAACCGGTGTAAAAGGGGACGATGTATAAATGATACATATAAACAAATTCTATATTTATGAATATATATTTTCATAAATGTATCATTTGTTTTACTTCCGTGAATATTTCACGGGTTGCAACTAGTCATAATATAAATAGGCCAAAATCCGTACTATGATTGTCGTCGAAGAAAGAATACGAGAATTGAATTTTGAATACAAGAGAGCGAGAGAGGAATACTTGGATTCTCTCCGAAAGTAATTCGAAATTTGAATCTCGGTGGGTCCGTGATAACTGAACGAATTTTAAATACCTAGCTAACAATTTTTGAACCGGTGTAAAATGGACGATGTATAAATGATATATATAAAAAAATTATATATTTATGCCTATATATTTTCATAAATGTAGAATTTGTTTTACTTCCGTGAATATTTCACGGGTTGCAACTAGTCATAATATAAATAAACCAAAACCCGTACTATGGTTGTCGTCAAAGAAATAACACGAGAATTGAATTTTGAATACAAGAGAGCGCGAGAGGAATACTTGGATTCTCTCCGAAAGTAATTCGAAATTTGAATCTCGGTGGGTCCGTGATACTGAACGAATTTTAAATACCTAGCTAATAATTTTTGAACCGGTGTAAAAGGGGACGATGTATAAATGATACATATAAACAAATTCTATATTTATGAATATATATTTTCATAAATGTATAATTTGTTTTACTCCCGTGAATATTTTGAAAGTAAATTGTATTCTACTTCTTTATATAAAGGAGTTCAAGGCCAATATGAGAGAAAGACAGAAATTTTTCACTTTGAAAGGAATATATGCAACAATATATTAATTAACCTTGTTTTATGAGTTTATGAAGCATTACGAGACTGATGTATCCATTGTATCGAAATACCTCTGACGCCTTTAATAATTATGTGGATACCTGATATACCTGCCATTTCGTTATCGTGGATGTTTGTTTATGATGGTAACGATAAGAGATGTGTAGTGTGTTATACGGGATATATGTGTTATAGAACAATTATTTTATTTCAGCCAGTGTTAAGAACGGTGCTATGTAACGAAAATCATTATTTTACTAAAGAGATATTAAAATATAACAAAGGTAGTAAAAAAATATATATTTACCGTATTGACCCGACTATAGGGTTGATTATAAGGCAACCCTATTTTTTAATCTGCTTTTTGGAGAAAAAACATTTGCCTGACCATTATAATATTATGAAAAATAAAACTCGAATATAAGGCGACCCCCCTATTTACGCCTTTTTAAATAAAAACCTCGCCTTATAGTCGGGCTAATACGGGGTTCTCAGCAGGATCGAAGAAACCAGGCACCTGTCAAACACCTTATCGGAAAGGCGTGCAGAATGGATGGGTCATATGCTGCGACATGAAAATCTCCTGCACAATATACCGAAGGGAATGATTGAGGGGTTGATTGGCAGAGGGCGTCCTCACCGGGAGTATCTAGAGCACATATGCCACGGTATGGACTGCACCTCCTATACAGAGCTCGAGAGGATCGCTGAAGACCGAGCGGAGTGGAGGAAGAAATGCAGAGCTTTGCTATTAATCAATCCCCAGGATTGAAACTGAAGAAGAAGAATACGGTAATATAATACCAAATAAAATATACATCAATCATTAATTATTTTGTGTCTGGCCTATCAATTATGCTACCTGTTTCCAGTAGAGATCGCCGTATCATTTGTATCTATCAGGTCCTGCCCAGAGCATGTTGTCCCGGTGTTCAGACAAACTAGGATATGTTGCGAGTCCTATATATTCCCACAATCCCATTCAGTGTAAATTTCGTTCAAAAAACCACATCTTTGCATTTTCAACTTGCATCTAGTGACCCCTGCTCGGAGTCTATTCAGTGATCTCCAAGTAGGCCAAGGCAGTTGGGATTAGTCTTGTTTGTGCTCTCCTGAAGATGAGGTGAAAGCCTTGAAACCGGTAGTGTTATACCGATAAAAAAAGTGGATTAAACAGTGTTTGATAAAACAAATTACAATGTCTTTAAACCTCCACAACGTTAATGCCTTAACTACCACATAAACAATACATGGTATTATATTTAATGCGGTGAGCAGTACTTTTATAAGCCAAGATAAAAAAATGTCGCTGAGACCCAGTTTAATATATTTATTAATTACGTTTTTAGATTCACTAAGTTTTTTTTATCAGATGTTTTAATGAGTTGTGTATAATTGTTTTTAGTATAAATTTAAATGTTTTGTCAACATTTATCGCTAAGCCTAAGGCTGACACTTCATTAAAGTAAATTGAAAAAATATGCTTTTTTGTGACTAGGGTTTAATATTATACGTGTATAAACTTGTTGTAATTTTTTATACAACTAATTAAATACCATAACTCCTCAATATCTGATAGTTCCCTGATCATCCAGTGTGTCCAATTTGAAGTGCTGCATACACGCTTTTTCTCAAACTTGCTTCGCATATTTGCTACCAATGATATTTTTTCCCCTAAATATATGCAGTTGCAGGGAAGTACCCAATATAATGGCCGTAGCCGCTATCGTCTAATCATTACACTCGTCTTATTTAATTAAATGTATTTTTTAAATCTTTTAATAATAGTGGTTCAATTCTGGTTGAACCCTCGAAGTTGGTAGTATGAACTGACTGGAAGCATTCGAAATGTGGATACACCAGAGAATGCTACGGATATCCTGGACGGATATGGTCAGCAACACGAGGGTTCTTCAAAGCCAAAGTTGATAGAGAATTGCTGACTAATATTAAAATCCAAAATTTGTCCTATTTGGGTCATGTACTTAAAGGAGAAAAGTACAAATTACTGCACCTAATAGAGGGCCGAAGAGGTGTTGGCAGGAGACAAATCTCCTGGTCTGGTCAATATACGTGATTGGACTGGTATAAGGAGCTTTGGGGATCTTTTTCGGGCTGCCGGGGACAAAGATGCTTACTCTCGGGTGATAGTCAACACTAGGAAGAAGAATAAGGTTCAATTCTCGACTTAGATCGCCTGCAAGAAGAGTCTACTCTCTAAACGATACTTTTATTATAATTACTAGCCCTGTTCTGCTCGATGACCCAGTTTATCGTCCTTATGCCACGTATATATTCTATGACACTTTAAAGATCACAAGAAAAACATCAGGAAGAGTCACATCGAAAATGGGTTCAGTGAGTTTTGCGAATACAAATAATCACACTAATTCTAAATCTTTATAATATTAATGAGAATAATAAAACGAAGTCTTGTCACAAATAGACGAGTGTCAATAAGAGATGACTTCTACAGAAGTCCAATCGCGGCAACCGGCTGACGTTTCCCAACCCTCCTCCTTCTTAAAAATTCCAATCGACGGCTTTTACTTTCTTAATTGCGAAGTAAACCCGATTTTATCTGTCAGATTAAGTCAAACCACGAGACACTCCGAGAGCTGGAGCTTTTAGTGAAACGGAATTGGAACAAATTGCTGTTTGAAGTGTCATTTATTATTCCTTCAGTTAATTATTAATATTCGAATTTATCTTCAGAGACAGTGACACTTCTTACCCTATACCGCATGTTAAACCTTGTGTTAATGCGGCTCTTTCGTCTCTTGTTCTATGTTTTGGAAAATGTACAACAGCCTTTAGAGCAGTGATCAAAAAACTTTTCAGGCTTACGGACCAAATCCAATTTATAGCTTTAATAATATGGCCGCACCTGTGTTAATACAGGGAGTGTGAATAAAATCGTTTGAGTTATGAGTTAAATAAAAAAAATTAATATATAACATATAAAATCAAACCTATATAAAAATATTATTCAGAAAATGAGCAAAAATAATAAAAAAAATTCTGGTAAGCTGGAAGATATTGCTACATGGTAAAAAGCTCGCCAGGTTAAATAAAAAAATAGATAGAGGACAACTGTTTGAATATGCTCCGTGTGAAGGAATCCAAGCTAGAGAAACATCCATACTATTATTCGTACTATACCAACGTGTGAAGGAATCCAAGCTAGAGAAACATCCATAATATTATTCGTACTATACCAACGAGTGAAGGAATCGAAGCTAGAGAAACATCCATACTATTATTCGTACTATACCAACGTGTGAAGGAATCCAAGCTAGAGAAACATCCATACTATTATTCGTACTATACCAACGTGTGAAGGAATCCAAGCTAGAGAAACATCCATACTATTATTCGTACTATACCAACGTGTGAAGGAATCCAAGCTAGAGAAACATCCATACTATTATTCGTACTATACCAACGTGTGATGGAATCCAAGCTAGAGAAACATCCATACTATTATTCGTACTATACCAACGTGTGAAGGAATCCAAGCTAGAGAAACCTCCATACTATTATTCGTACTATACCAGCGTGTGAAGGAATTCAAGCTAGAGAAACATCCTTACTATTATTCGTACTATACCAACGTGTGAAGGAATCCAAGCTAGAGAAACATCCTTACTATTATTCGTACTATACCAACGTGTGAAGGAATCCAAGCTAGAGAAACACCCATACTATTATTTGTACTATACCAACGTGTGAAGGAATCCAAGCTAGAGAAACATCCATACTATTATTTGTACTATACCAACGTGTGAAGGAATCCAAGCTAGAGAAACATCCATACTATTATTCGTACTATACCAACGTGTGATGGAATCCAAGCTAGAGAAACATCCATACTATTATTCGTACTGTACCAATGTGTGAAGGAATCCAAGCTAGAGAAACATCCATACTATTATTCGTACTATACCAACATGTGAAGGAATCCAAGCTAGAGAGACATCCATACTATTATTCGTACTATACCAACGTGTGAATGAATCCAAGCTAGAGAAACATCCATACTATTATTCGTACTATACCAACGTGTGAAGGAATCCAAGATAGATAAACATCCATACTATTATTCGTACTATACCAACGTGTGAAGGAATCCAAGCTAGAGAAACATCCATACTATTATTCGTACTATACCAACATGTGAAGGAATCCAAGCTAGATAGACATCCATACTATTATTCGTACTATACCAACGTGTGAATGAATCCAACCTAGAGAAACATCCATACTATTATTCGTACTATACCAACGTGTGAAGGAATCCAAGCTAGATAAACATCCATACTATTATTCGTACTATACCAACGTGTGAAGGAATCCAAGCTAGAGAAATATCCATACTACTTGACATCAATCAGAATAACTTGGCTTTGATTGACAAAATAATGAAAAAATAATGAAGAACAGTTTGGAAATGGGAAAAGATAACAATTTTTGAAAAAAAAATAATAAATACTCGCATATACTAAGAGCCTCTTTTACTGCCACAAATACAGATTTAAAAACTGAAAAGTGAGGAGAAAGTAAAATTGTTTTTAACGCATTTCAAGTTTCCTAGATAAATGATTCAATATACAAGTCGCATGTTATATTAGTATAGTCAAATGTTTGTGGGTTACCAATAAGCCGTCGGTAGCCGACTCCTGTAACAGAGCATTTTCTCTTAATGTATTACTCCCCACATTTAAGATACAGAAATATAATTTGTAGATAATATAACAAAATAAATAAAAGGGTTTCCCTAAGCTACTACATAACAGCTTTAACAAATGTGAAGAAACTACAGAACATGTACTATATCTAGTCAAAATGAGAATAACAACAGACGTCTGATGTCAGACAGAATCCTTTTGTTGGTTGCCTCGAGGTAAATAAATTGAAGGAAATTGTATGTGTATGTGCAAAAGAAAAATAACGTTAATAAAGATAAATTATACGCTAAAAATAACCAGCCTGTCGACCACTTTTTTGTTTTATTTTAAATATCGATATATGTATAAAGACGGGTATTTCATGATTTAATCCTAGTTAGGTTAAGGCCCCACCAAAGTGCTTCGCTAGGTGCTACGTGACTAATAGACTATAGTTCGGATATTCTAGGATGAGTCCTGTGACAGCTCACAAATTTGCCCCAATACAACCTTATGTAATGTATTTACCTAAATAACTTGTTATTTATTAGAATTGAGGCTTATATTAAAGTTGATAAAATTAGTGAACATCGTTACAAGGTTGTATTGGGGCAAATTTGTGAGCTGTCACAGGACTCATCCTAAAATGTCCGAACTATAGGTGACTTCATGCTTGGCCACATCAAAGTGCTTCGCACAAATTCATTTGACATTTGAGAGTAGTTGAGTCAACAAACGATGCCACTCAAAATTAACCAATTTCATTACAACTTACCTTATCTTTATTTACTTCCTGTGCAGCTTCATTCCAAAGTGATTTTATTACAGGTACATTTTTGTATAATTTGCTCGATGGGTTCCACAAAGGCTCCCTTTTATAATACACAGCTGTTATTAAAACTTCCGCCATCTTGTAAAATCACTTGGTGACACAATAAAATTAACCAACACGTCTGTTCGCTAGGATATTCACTCAGTGACTAATCGTCATGTAGCGTGGCGCGAAGCATGCAGTGTGGCCATTGCGATAATATGCGGTGCGTTAGTTCGCTAGGATATGTCACCTAGCTCGCAGCGTAACTCTAAGCACTAAGCGAGGCTCCTACCTGTGTGGCCGAGGCCTTAGAGCTTCCATTTAACCATCTACTTTGACTTATCGGTATTTGGTTATTTTTACATTCAACTAATCGGTTGGTCATTCAAAAACTTTGCAAACGAGTAAACTGCCAAATTATCCCGCCCTTTGTCTACTATTGCATACTAACATACGATCGTCGTTCTGCATGTAAATATTGCATTGTTTCGTTATAAGTCGAAGCGTTGAGGCAATATCTACACTTGAATGGTTGAATGGCACGTCGTGATGATAAAATAGGCACTAAGTACAAAAAAAAAACACTAATTAAGCAGTTTTGTTCTATATGTCATATAGAACTAAACTTAGTGCCTATTTTACTTCAATCGTTCACTTGTTAAAGACATTTATATTTATAACAGGATTAAAGAGTTCTTTCAAATATAACCAATGTATTTACGGTTTTAAAATAACTTTTTTCTGAATGCTCATAATATTTTTATGATTGTTGTTTGAGATCAAAAAAACCAACCGTCGGCGTCAAGATGGCCAGAAAAATAACACCTGTAAAATAACACATCGTGTTTGAATCTATGGTCTAACGCTTCAATAAAACATAACAAAAATAATGTGATAGGATAAAAGTTTACATTTTTTTTATTATTTTCTTTCCAGTTAATCAAATTTAAAAAAAAACATTTTCGTATTTTTTTAAATTGTCCAGATAACCGGTTACCGGTTTCGGTTTCAATCTATTTGGACACCCTAATTCTAGTGGCAATCTCCAAGTGTGTTTGATATTAAAGTTTGGATATCTGTGTTTTTGCCTACCACACAAGTGGCACGTCGTGATGATATATATGTAAATAAAATCATATTGTACCTATTATACTTTCGTTGTATACGATGCCACTTGCCAAGCTTATTGCCCTATAACATATCAATGTCTTCTAACCAACTAAAAATATGTTATCGAGATTGTAATTTGTTTTATCAAACACAGTTTATTCCACTTTTTGTAACGGTATAACCCTACCGGTTTCAAGGTTTTCACCTCATCAACAGGGGAGCGCAAATAAGACTAAATTCTGTTCGAACTGGTACCGAGATACACGTTTCTAACGGTAAACATTCGGGCTGGGGACTGGAGGTTGCAACTGGTTGTAACTGTTGGAGATTGGAGGGTAAACATTCGGGTTGGGGACTGTAACTATAAATAATACGTTATAGATACCTTGAGTGAAAACGAGACTGGAATACATTTAAAAAAATCTGGGTGCCAACGGGAATCAAACCGGCAACCCCCGGGTTGGGGCACATGCCTATTAACAACTAGGCTACAGAGGTCATCATATCATATCCCATTCTCTTATGTTTTTCGATATTTAGTTCGAAGAGATTTTATAATAAAATCTTCATATTTAGTTCGAAGAGATTCCGCTTGTTTAATAATAAAATCTTCACATTTAGTTCGAAGAGATTCCGCTTGTTTAATAATAAAATCTTCACATTTAGTTCGAAGAGATTCCGCTTGTTTAATAATAAAATCTTCACATTTAGTTCGAAGAGATTCCGCTTGTTTAATAATAAAATCTTCATATTTAGTTCTAAGAGATTTCGCTTGCTTAATAATAAAATCTTCACATTTAGTTCGAAGAGATTCCGCTTGTTTAATAATAAAATCTTCATATTTAGTTCGAAGAGATTGCGCTTGTTTAATAATAAAATCTTCACATTTAGTTCGAAGAGATTCCGCTTGTTAAACAATAAAATCTTTATATTTAGTTCGAAGAAATTCCGCTTGTTTAATAATAAAATCTTCATATGTACTTCGAAGAAATTTCGCTTGTTTAATAATAAAATCTTCATATTTTATTCAGGCGAAAATCTACTTATTAATTAATACACGAATATTGGTTGGATTTCCGAGATCGTACATAATATACTGAGCTCGTGCAAATACCTTATCAGATTTGGCAAGTTATTGACGTGACTTAAGGTATATTCTCATCTGAAACAATCTCTCGGAGAGATTTAATTTAGAATTTATGACATTTTAGGTGGGAAACTGGACCGACAACCGAATAAACATATCGGTTGGTAAATGAAAGTGATTGATAATGATTTGAAGAAGATTGAGAAGGATTTCTTCTATCAAAGGTACACACTGTCAAATTGTAATTTATTTATTTGACGAATATTTTTTTACGAGGGATCGAAGGCGTATTTAGAGGAAATTCATTTAGTCTTTTTATATATTATTATATTTATAGTTCAGGCATTAACTTATCGTTCAGGTTCAAAATTATTATAGTTTAGATTCAAAGACATTATTTGTTTTTATCAAACACTGTTTATTTCATATATTATTTATAGTTAAGGCATTAACATTGTGGAGGTTTCAAGACATTGTAATTTGTTTGATCAGACACTGTTTATTCCCTTTTTTGTAACGGTATAACTATACCGGTTTTAAGGCTTTCACCTCATCTTCAGGGGAGCACAAACAAGACTTAATTTTATTCTAACTGGCACCGACACCTTAACTTTAAATAATAAATCTGCATTAATATTTTAGAATTTCAAAATCAATAATACACCTGAAGAACTTTTTTATTCCACCAAAGAATTTAATTATTTTTTTCCAAATTTTTACCTTTAGGTGGTACATTTGATAGACGTCTGAATGTATTAAAATAAAATGACAAATATACCATCATAACACAACCCCTAGAAATAAACAGATCGAAAGAAATCTGACAGATGTATATTATTTACATTACTATGCTAGAAAAAAAGATCTGACCACAACCTATTCAAGCTCTGAACGAAGCCAAGTAAATGGTATAACTATACCGGTTTCAAGGCTTTAACCTCATCATCAGAGGAGCACAAACAAGACTTAATTCTGTTCTAACTGGCACCGACATACACACATTGGATTGGAGACTGGCGGCTGGGGGAGGCACGGGACGACCTCGGCGAACAGCGGAGATATTCTTGGTATATATGTGTTTGCCAGATGTTCACCTCGATCCACTGACTTAGAAATTTCTAGGGCCTCTAATCTGTCCAATTTATTTCCGTTACTACTGATATGTAAGAATTTGGCATCATCGATAGAAAATGTGTGGTTTTCACGGTGACAATGATTAACCATTTCAGAATAACTTAGAGGATATTCTCCTCAAAGACGCACTAAATTGGGACTTGACCCCACTTTTATTAAACAAATCACGTCTGGTAGCTATAACAGCGCCCGAGTGAATCATGTAAAACCTTTTTCAATCATGTAAAACCTGTCTTTAGAGTACATGTAGAAAGATGTTTATGAAGCCTTAAATAATAACCAGACATTTTTTTTTATAAAAACTGTGTTTCAGTAGAAATCGAGCCCGCAACGTCCAAATGGGAAGACAGGTATCTTATCAACTAGGGCACGGATGTCGTCAAAACATATTGACGTTATAACGCTAAAATGACTTAAACCATATTTAATCTATTCTGCGATAATCGAGGAAATATCTCGCCTCTTCGTGATGACCTGTACGAGCCAAAAAAACTTAACATTTTACTCTTATTTAAACATAAAATCGATCTATCGTTTTACGATATTTCAAACAATGCAAAAAATATATACAAACAGTGTAAAAAATATTTTAAAAAAATACAAGATCTAAAAAAACGTGATACAACCAAAGGAATCAAATCCTGAAAGAGGACAGAATGATTACCTCTAATAATACGGGAGTATGCATAATTATATTATGTATGGACGTGACAGAAACGGTATATGCCAGCCAGGATAGAATGAAGTGGAGATCAGTTCTCTCTGCTTATCCCAATAAGGGCATGGCGTGATAACAATTACTGGGTCCTTTTTGAAAACATAATATATGTAATTTCGAGATTTCAGCATTTTATCACAAATCAGAATTTAAAACAAGTTCGAGAAACGAAACTTACGTAGTTTTTATTGAATGCAATTGAAAATCTTCATTATTTTTGTGTCAGTAAAAGTAGAATCACGTTAGGAATAATAATAAAAGGACAATTTATATAGCGTCGTTAGAGAGCAGACTCTCCTCATGGGAATTATATAGCGTCGTTAGAGAGCCGACTCTCCTCATGGGAATTATACAGCGTGGTTAGAGAGCAAACTCTCCTCATGGGAATTATATAGCGGGGTTAGAGAGCAGACTCTCCTCATGGAAATTTTAATTTGGGATTCGAACCCACTTTTATTGACTTATTGAAAATATTACACAATAATACAATACATATAATTTGAGTGTAAGGGCAGGAAGGTGGCAACTGGAGACATTAAATTAGGCATTTCCCAGAACTTCAGAAAACTTACCAATGGAAGACGAGCTACAAAGAAACCTTCGCAAATCTTCCAATTTGTTATAGTAAATTATTCAGTTTTAGTGTAGTGTAGTGTTCATATATACTCATAAATTTGATTATATATGAGATCGAGGAAGTGCTTCCTAAAGCTGCACATACCATCAATATATCTAATTGAGTCTACCGTTGCTGGCAGACCAGCAACGGTAAACGCCTTATAATACTCCGCTCTATTGGACTGATTCCGAATAATATTGTATATTTATTCGATGAAGACCAAATCGATCTCAAAGTTCTACTCTTCTCCGAAAGAGCATACCCAAGATACAAGAAAGGTAAAAAGTGTGTGAAATAGAAGCGCGTGTATGCCGAGATTTGTTGAACTTAAACTGTGTATGCGGATAAAAAGGTGTAAAGATCTGTCCTCTCTGCTTGCGTATTCTAAAAGGAATATGAAATGATATTATGTATGATATAAGTATGTACGAGTATGAATTTATTATCAACAGTATTTCGCTTGATACATTCGATGAATTTATTATCAACAGTATTTCGCTTGATACACTCGATGAATTATTGGAATTCCAATCGAGATGAGTAATGCTTGCGATTATCATATTTAAAAGGGCGGAATTCCACGGACATTTTTCATTCGAGTCCATCGAAAAAAAAAACAGAACAATGGGGTCGTACTCGTACACAATAAAGTCGGTCTAATTGACACTGTTCATTGGTTCAGATTTGCAAGGCGATGCGATGCGATGCGCTGTCCGACACGGCCACTCGATTAGATTGACATTCAAGCAGAGCGTGGAGTTGAGTGTGCGGCAGGGGCTCTGATTTTCCTCTCTATATCCACACTAAATGGAGAAACAACAAAAGTTGTACGAGTTTTGTATTGCACTTTTCTTGTATTTGGTATAACCTGCAGGACTTTCTCGACATGTAGCTATTCCCCAAATAACCAGAAAGATATTTACAATATTAAATAATACATTTCTTTGTTATTCTACTTATTTATTTATTTATTTAACACTTTTATTGCAATACAATCTGGCGGGATTATTGCCAGGCGGCAATCTCTTCCAACCAACCAGACAAAAGTAAATGAGGCAAGTTTCATGGTCGCATAAATCATTCAAATGACTATCCATCCCCACGAAATCCATAAACATATACGTGAGCACATGCCCACGAACCCCACAAAGACGGACAATCACCCGAACATTATTTTTCATATAAAGTGAGATATCATCAATCAAAAGGAAAGGAAGGGATGGTGGAGAGGAAGGAAAAGAAAAATCAGGAATGAAACACGTTATTTTACTGACTAGAAATTAAGAGTTTTTTTCTTAAAGCATGCCAAGGATGGAGCGAGTCTTATATTGGTTTGTAACTGATTCCAGAGTCTCACTGCATGGACAGTAAAGGACGACGTAAAGAAAAAGGAGCGGTGAACTGGAAAGGCCAATAAACAATCTCTGTGTGAGCGTAGCGCTAATCCATGATTGGAAAGACGCTTAAAATTTTCGGCGAGATAAGAGGGTGCGGCGGGACAGTTAAGGATATTATACAATAGAGACAGTATGTGAATTTGGCGTCTATTTCTAACATTCAACCAGTTCAATGCCTTCTGGTATGAAGTTATATGGTCGTACTTTTGTAGGTTGAAAATGAATCTTAGACACATATTTTGAAGACGCTGTCATTTGTCCAGCTGTTCCTCTGTAACATCCAAGTAACATACGTCCGCATAGTCCAGAATCGGAAAGAGCAGAGATTGTACGAGTAAAATTTTGGTTTTAGTTGGTAGGAATCTTTGCAACACTTTAAGGGAATGAAGGCTGAAGAAGATCCTTCGACTTACCTCATTTATTTGATCTCGCCATGAGAGAGTGTTATCTATTAGCAGGTTTTTAACAGTTTTATGTAATAGTATGATAGAGCCATCAAGTAATATTGGAGGAAGTCAGTCACTTATCACATTAATCTGCGCTACACGTCTTTCTACCTTCTATTCCGAGGAATTATCTCTGCTTGTAACGAGAGCAGTACTTAGTCAGACTGGTGCCATGCTACATAGGAAGTGTGTGTGGTCTATTGACTCAAAGGGGAAATGTTTAACATAAGAGGGGTAAATCTTTTGCACATTTTGGTTGTTTATTAACTTTTTGTTTTTACTTATGGATTTGAGTACCTCTCGTAGAAAATGAAATAAAACAATGAATTTAGAAACATTAGAAAAACATAAATCCACAAGCAAAGACAAAAAAGTAATAAATAACCAAAAATTGCAAAATATTTACCCTCTAAAACATTTTTCCACTAGGTCATTAGACTACACACCAGTCTTACTAAAGCTCTGCTTTCGTAATAAACCAGGATCATTCCGCCTGAAGAAGGCCTCGAAAATGAGGTAGTAACAGGTATAGCCGGGATTAGTATAAATAGTGGAATAACAAAGTAATTCATTATTCAATATTCTAAGATGAAGGTCCGCAAAGTTAAAGTTGAAACCTGTGATAAACCATAAAGATGTTCCAGAGGCTTTAAGCGAAATTCAGACAGGATTTCTTAAAGAAATCTGGGATATAATAGGAAACAAGCCCGCAACCCCCAGACAGGTGTCTTAACAGATTATGGAGGTCGTCAAAAAATTGTTGAGTTAGTGGATAAAATATTAAGAAACATTAACATTTCCAACGCTGTTGCGTAACCAGCGCAGCTTCAATTAGGTTCGATCCCATCACCCCCCACGTTGTTATGGGGGATAAAATAAATCGCCATCCAACACGATCTCCACCAGAAGATCGAAATCTTCTTTATTTTTTATGTGTATGACATCAGGCAGGGACGAAAAAGGAACTGTTCAAAGGTACACCTCCGGTGGCGACACAACTGAGTTTGAAAAGAGACAATGAACTAAAGGCCCGACTTCACGGGAGAAGGGAAATAACTCGTAGCGTAGTAAATATACGAGGGACATCCAGAAAGTAAAGTCACAACATTTATGCAGAATCGAAACATGCTTGTATTTAATTGAAATTCACAGGATACTTCAAAAATATATTAAACAATTTTTCAACGTAATCGCCGTCGAGATCGAGACATTTCTGTAGTCAGGACACCAGCTTTTATATGCCAGTGTCATAGACCTCTGCCGCCAGCTCTCTCAGCCACTTCTTCACAGCTTCCTCGACCATCGGATCGTCTTATCCTCCGTCACGATAGAGTCCAGAAAAGTTTCTCCCTCCTGTGCAAAACGATCCAAAAATTCACGCGTGGCGGGAGCGCGTGAATTGAGAGTGATGAGAGGTGGCGGGAGCGCGCGACGACCTCTCCATCGGAAGAATTTACTGTGACTGAACAAAATGGCCGACAAACATGCGGGACCAAACAAACTAACCGTTAGGATCTCCTCTATACGCCAGGTGCGCCAACTTTGAAATAAAAAATTTCCCCCGGCCTCAGGAGCACTTGTAATCTTAGTTTCTGGATGACCCTCGTACTTATAAAGCGGTTTAAAGGCAGGAGTTCAAACAGTCTAGTAAAAACAACAACTAAAGCAGTTTATAGAATTCATATTTAGCAAAAAAAAAATTGGATCAGAACAAAGATGACCACCCCGTCCTGATTATATCAAAACTTATGGCGACCTTTAAAGCTCGTTAACAAAACATTTGTCTTTCCTCTAGAAATTATCGCTTTAATTATTATTGATGGCAACCAAAAAAAGGTGGCCAGACTAGTTTTTTAAAACCTTTTAAATGTTTTTCTCGTTAGTATGAAGATATATTATTTATAGTTAAGGCGCTAACATTGTGGAGGTTTAAAGACATTGTAATTTGTTTTATCAAACACTGTTTACTACACTTTTTGTAATGGTATAACGGTATAAGGGGAGCACAAACAAGACTTGTTTGTGCTCCCCTGAAGATGAGATGAAAGCCTTGAAACCGGTAGGGTTATACCGTTACAAAAACAATGGAATAAACAGTGTTTGATAAAACAAATTACAAGTATGAAGATAGCTACATATCAAGGAGTCCATCACAATGCCTTGACTGCGTAATTTAAAATTGCAAAATGGGTAAAGCAAGAATGTTTATATGTCACTGTGGTTGTTTAATATTAACATACATTTTTGTGTGAAGGACTATAGAGGTCAATGGATGGTTTATAATACCGAGTGAAAATGTATGACAAAATATGAAAGGAAGTAATTAAGGATGAACGTGAACTTTAATAGGATGACGAAGAGGACTTTGATATGGTTTGGGAATGTTGAAAATATGAAAGATCAACAGAAAAAATATAAAATGCAAATGTGAGTGGAAAGCGTTAAAGAGGAAGACCAAGGAAAGCGTGGTTGGATCACGTGTGTGATATTTTGAAAGAAATATATAAAAAGCCAAGGAAATCGGAAATTATGTGAGAAAAAGTATGGATGTGTGTCGCGATAGAAAAGTCTGGCATTATCTCATCTCTGCCTACCCTGACAGGGAGACGGCGTGATGGTATGTGCATGTAAGTGCCTACCCTGAATATTTTGGTATATGCTATGCCTTCTGCCTCTTATATTAGATCGCTGTAAGTTTGTAATGAACCGTGTTTCTCTGAATTATTTGTTTTTTTGTTCAAGAGATTGTTTTTTTGCTCATTGTTTTTTCAAGAGACGCAAATTAAACTAGCGAGATTGAGACCCCCTGAACACAGCAGAGAGCGTTTGATTTAATCAAAATTGACCCGAGTCCATACATCACAACCCACGCGATGCTTTCATAGCGCGTTTCTGGCGTGAGTGATAGGGAAATGCGAATTTATTACAATAATATCCGCTATCATGTGATAATGCCAATATATAATATGTACATTGATCGGCAGAATGAAATGGTCAGTTCAATATTTTCTACACATATTTCAAAATTTATGCTGTTCTCTTGAAACAACCTATTTATATTCTCGTTCCCATATGATACAAGTGATACTTGAAACAACCTATTTATATTCTCGTTCCCATATGATACAAGTGATACTTGAAACAACCTATTTATATTCTCGTTCCCATATGATACAATCTTCATTGACAAAATATAATTCTGTGAAGAAGAAGGGAATATGTTAAATTATATTGCTATTTTTTAATCCTTGAACGACATACGGCCCTGGGCCATCTGAGCCCAGGTCTGTTTATTTATATATTTTATAAAGCTTACATATAGGTATACAGGTTAAACCCAATTACATATAAAGCTTAATGAGAATTGTATACAGTGATAATAAAAGTTTTTTTAAATATTTGTTTTTTCGCCGAAACAAAAAACGCTCTCATTACTAAGAAAGCTCGAAATACTTTTTTATAAAAAAAAATCTGAAATGTTGAAGATGTCAATATCCGAGGCCCCATTCAAAAGGGACATCCCGTGAAACAAAGGAAGAGCACTTGGTAGGTTAGTTCTACTTATCGTCAGTCTAAATAGATCAATATTTCTGTTCCTCGACTAGTTGTCAGGAACATAAAACCATATATTTACAAACATAATTGGATTTGATGTTGCTCCCGTGAAAACCTTTGTATAAGAGGAGACCATGACATTTCTCCTCACCTAGAAGGAACCTGTTAATGATTCAGTACTTTTTTACAACAAATTGTATAAATATTGTTTGTATCGGACGGGTGCGGTCACCCTTGCATGTGTATTGATGTAAATCCTTATACTTGACATGTTGTATATGAAATACTTGATTAATGTAAAATTTATATGTGTTTTGTATGAAAAATGGTCTTGTAATTTTATGTTTGTTGACTCCGATCGTGTTCGAGACCGCAAGGGAAATAAAGTAGGTCACGGGCCGGTCGGCTTAAGCAGCGCTCAAAACCCCGAAAGTTGTATTTCGCGGGTAATAGGCGCTTGTGATGATCGACCGACCATTAATAAGGAGGGTCTCTTTTTAGCGAAAATACATATTATATTCTCAGTAACAAGCGATTCTACTGTGTTTTACTTTGAGACCCGCTACTTCGACCTGCCTGAGAGGAATCTCTCCACCCCGCTACCTCCTTCTTCTTCTGGATCTTCGCTTTGGAATTCGCTACCTCGATTCTCCGAGCGCGGCGCAGAAACCAACGTACCTACGCTAGTCTATTTGTACCCTGTGCGGTACATTGTTAGTGTTTTGATATTTACACATTTATTGTAACATCTTGTATTTCTGAATATACTCGAAATTCTGTATATATCTAAAACACATTTTTGAAAAATTGTCAATGGTGGAAATCGACAGAAAATAAATAAATAATAATCAAACATGCCATCCATCACGCAGTTTCCCTGTCATGTAGTCAGGGAGAATAGTTTGCTATTTTTATCGTGATACACACCTTTCGCCTCTTCTACATGTAACATATACACACCCTTATAACACAGTTCCCAGAATTTCTTTGACTTTTAAATACACTCCTTTCAAAATATAGTTCACTCCTTTTGACGTTGGTTTCTTTGGTGTTCATTTAGCATGTCCTCCAATCACATTTGAAAAGTAAAATTCATAAACCACATAACAACCATATTTTGATTTTTTTAATGGAAAAACAGTATATCAACAAGCGACAATATACCCATAAATGGCATATATGTGAATTGAAACTAAAAGGGATTCTGTTTTACAACCAAAGATGTCACTGGGCATATATCCACAAGCAATTTATTCAAATGCCGCACAGTTTTTTTTCTTATAACTCTTTACGTATTTTTTGGCTCTTGAGTGGTTTATGAGTTGTACTCTTCATTTGTAGATTTGTTTTGTCAGTTTTTCTTCTTTCATTCGTTTTATATGTCCAAACATCTCAGAGTGTTCTTCTTCACCTTACTTAATTCGTTATATCATTAAGCGCAAAACGAGATTTCGAAAAATGTCTATTTCCACTTAAAGTGACAATGTGGCTCGGTCTATCTCTATTGAAATACTTGAATAAAACCCCTAATTCCATTTAACCATCCATATCTAGGAACCCAGATATATAGGTTAAAGAAGTGGACAATAGATTAGCGTTTTAGCCAAAGAATGCGGACAATGGGTTAACAAATCAAAGGCGAAACCCTTAATATTCGTATAGCTACAAAGGGCTAGGGTACCTGATTGCTTTTCCTGACCTATTTACGAGTCCACAACCATCTCCTTCGATGGCCGCGTTATAAAATTCCATCCGCCTCTTATAAGCCTCGATGTAGAATATTCAGTTCCCATTCAAGAATTCTCGGATCGATCCGTATTTGATAATAAATAAAAGCTATCTTAATTTTATAATAAATTACTGTAACAGTATTTTGATACATTTTATGTTATATATGTATCATATGGGAGTCTAAGATTCATTTTCAACCTACGTAAGTACGATCATATAACTTCATACCAGAAGGCATTGAACTGGTTGAATGTTAGAAATAGACGCCAAATTCACATACTGTCACTATTGTATAATATCCTTAACTGTCCCACCACCCCCTCTTATCTCGCCGAATATTTTCAGCGTCTTTCCAATCATGGATTGGCGCTACGCTCAAACAGAGATTGTTTATTGGCTTTTCCAGTTCACCGCTCCTTTTTCTTTACGTCGTCCTTTACTGTCCATGCAATGAGACTCTGGAATCAGTTACAAAGCAATATAAGACTCGCTCCATCCTTGACGTGCTTTAAGAAGCGACTGAAAAACTCTTAATTTCTAGTCAGTAAAATAACGTGTTTCATTCCTGATTTTTATTTTCCTTTCCTCTCCACCATCCCTTCCTTTCCTTTTGATTGATGATATCTCACTTTATATGAAAAATAATGTTCGTGGGATTGTCCGTCTTTGTGGGGTTCGTGGGCATGTGCTCACGTATATGTTTATAGATTTCGTGGAGATGGATAGTCATTTGAATGATTTATGCGACCACGTAACTTGCATCATTTACTTTTGTCTGGTTGGTTGGAAGAGATTGCCGGCTGGCAATAAGCCCGCCAGATTGTATTTGCAATAAAAGTGTTAAATAAATAAATAATAAATAACTATAAATTACTTTGTTCTTACATTATTCCTTGCTACACGTGTTTCTACCTCCTATTTTGCCCTCTTCAGACGGAATGATCCCGGTGTGTTACGAACCGGGATCACTCTGCTGAAAAAGAGCCTCAGTATGGTGGGTAGAAACGCGTATAGCGGGGATATATTTAATCAATAGAATAACAAAGTAATTAATTGCTCAATGGAATTCGAATATGGAATCCATTATGAATATTTTATGTATACGAGTTTTATTATTTATTATTTTATGTAAATAAAATACTGAATTAAATACAGCAAATTCACAATGTTCACAAATTGTCTTTGTCTGAAAAGTATTTTTTAAGGCTTCGAAAGTGATATGATTAATAGAAAATTATCGATATGTCAAATAAATCATTATTTTTATGCTTAATTTCAACAGTTTTATACAGATAGATGTACACGCAAACCGTTTTCAACATTAAAATCTAATTTAAAACCAAATATATCATAAATCAAATACAGGAAGACTGCATTCTCTTCAAGGCATCCTAAAAAAGGTAGTTTTTGTATCATGCACATGTTAGTAAAATTCTAAACAAATTTAGGGCAAAATATGTATTTGAAAGACGATCTGCCACCAACGCGCAACGCAATGGAAGCGTTTCTCAACATTGAAATGGCAATGGCGATGCGACTGTATTGATGCAACAGTGCTTTTAATTCCCAGTTGGTTCACAAAAGTCTCCCTGCGATAGCACACAAAGCTTTCTAGGATAGTGGCGAGCTTTTGTCCCGATTGGATTACCTAGGAATTCTCCAGGTAGAATCGCAGATGTGGAACCTTTTTTTAAAACAGTCAAATTTTCATCCATTTTGTGGGATGTGTTTGTCTATGTAATAAGCGAGAATTAAAAATATGCAACAAGTGAGTATTAGATTTTAAAAAAACTAAGGTGTTAACAGTTGTCAAATGCTGAAAATAACTTTTTTTTTCACAAAAAAAGAAAGCATTTAAAAATGTTGCAAGTATATAGTGACACTTAGTGTATACCCAATGTTGAAATTCTAAAGAAAATTGAAGCTTTCAAGAAATCTTAAGTTGCCGCAATGTAACGGAAACTTCGTTGGAGTAATTTCGGCCATAAAACGCAATTGTAGAAGTAAACATACGTCACGTATGGTCACGTATATAAAAGCATGGATTAAAAAGGTTAAACGATAGAAAAGGTATAATTCAAACATACATAAATCCATGCCATCACATCATCTCCATGTCGGATTAGGTAGAGATATGCTAGGATTTCCCATATTAATATACATCCTTCGCCTCTTTAACATCCATACGATTCCTACGATTTCTCTGTTTCTACATTTTCTTCTTTCAAAATATCATGAACTTGATTCAATCATATTTTCCATGGTCTTCAACTAGCACATCTTCCACTCACATTTGCAATGTATATTTGTTTCGTTAGTCTTTCTTCACGAATTCGTTTTATATGCCCAAACCATTATTTTTTTCGCAAATACAATCTGGCGGGCTTATTGCCAGGGGGCAATCTTTTCCAACTAACCAACAAAAGTGATAATATTATATATGTTCAGTTCAGTTCGATCCGACCAACACTCACGCTGTTATGGAGGACAAAATAAATCCCCATTTAGCGCGATCTACACTAGAAGATTGAAATATTCTTTACGAGCGCGACGTCACGAAGTGACGAAGAAGGGACTTTTCAAAGAGACTTCTTCTCCGGTGGCGACACACCTGAGCGTAAAAATAATAGTATTGATGACGGACATAGGGCACGACATAATGTGAGAAGGAATATTAATCGCAGCGCAGTAAATACACTTTCGAAGTGGCTTAAATCCTGAAGATCAAACAGCCTAGCAAGTTACCAGTACTTCCACAGAAAATTTCGAATGCAGCAAAACTATCCTTAGAGAAGTAACCAAAAGTATATGTATGTACAAAGTTATCGTATCATTTTGTATTGCTGTAAACGTTTTATCCGTATTCGTGATAAATCCAGGAATACTTTTTCCGTGCCGTTATCTTAGCATTTAAAGAATCGTGAACCAACGATTACTCACACCTGGGTAAAAAAAATAAGGTGAATTCACAATGAAAGGCTCTATCTTGACAAACGCGCGGGGGCCTCTTTGATAATGCTTATTGCCTGAAATGTAGCGCTCTGAGAGATGGGAACAAATAGTTGTCCCAAGCACGTATGTAAAAAGTATCCTAATGGCATCTACCCCGAAATAATAGGAGCAAACGTAAAAGAATCGGGACTCGGGGTTGTGCATTCTTGGAACGAATGGGTATTGTTACAAATTGTATTGTCAAGTTGTTATCATTGATTCGTTTTACTGTGACGAATTTCGTTTGAAAATGTACTGCGAAAGTATAGATTTTAGTTTGAAATTTTTAAGATTTGTTTGGTATTGAAAAATATTTTTTTATTTTAATAAACATTAATTATAAAAGGACAATCTACATAGGGTCGTTTAGAGGGCAAACTCTCTTTAAGGGCTCTAATTCGGGACTCGAACCCAATATTATTTAATTATTACTGGAAGACTTGAAAAATGAAGAGCAATGATCTGAAAAAAATAATAGGTATAATAATAGAAATAAATAATGGAAAAAATATGACTTCAAATTTACGTACGAATACATACACGCAATTTTCCTTTTTAGGGTAAGCATAGAAAACAGAGCGCTAAACTTTCACGATATATGATACTTCCTACGTCTCTTCCACAACCATAAACCTTTTTATATGTCTCCTTATTCATCATCTTTAATTTTTACATAATTGCATTGACATTGTGATTTGTTTTATCAAACACTGTTTATTCCACTTTTTTGTAACGGTATAACCCTACCGGTTTCAAGGCTTTCACCTCATCTTCAGGGGAGCACAAACAAAACTGAATTCTGTTTGAACTGGTACCGAGATACACGCTTCTAACGATTAACATTCGGGTTGAGGACTGGGGGGGAAGGGAGGGATGAGACGATCTCGGCGAGCAGCGGAGAGATTCTCGGGATATATGTGTTTTCCAGATGTTCACCTCGATGCAGTGACTTAGAAATTTCTAGGGCCTCTAATCTGTCCAATTTTATTTCCGTTACTATTGATATGTAAGAATTTGGCATCATCGATAGAAAATGTGGGATTTCACGGTGACAATGATTAGCCATTTCAGAATAAATTAGAGGATTTGTTAAGGCGGATTTGTGTTCACGGAATCTCTTTTCAAAGGATCTTCCTGTCTTTCCTATATAGAAATTATCATGTTTAGAAGTGGTGTGTATAAACTTTTATGTGCTGACTGATAATTTCTCTTTTTTCTCCGTTGTATGTATACGGAATAAAGTGATATGGGATGAATGTGAACTTAAGGCTGATGTGTTGAGTAAGATGAAGAAGAGCATACTGAAATAGTTTGGGCATTTATAACAAATGTATAACTAAAGACTAACAAAACAAATATATAGTGCAAATGTGAGTGTAAGACCAAGAAAAGTATGGATGGATCAAATGTGAGTGTAAGACCAAGAAAAGTATGGATGGATCAAATGTGAGTGTAAGACCAAGAAAAGTATGGATGGATCAAATGTGAGTGTAAGACCAAGAAAAGATTGGATGGATCAAATGAATAATATTTGGAAAAAAGGAAACGTAGAAAGTCAGTTTTTTTTTAGTTGTATGATGTATGTTGTTGATGTAGGTGTGTCGAGATAGAAAAGTCTGACGCTCTGTCCTCTTTGTCTACTCCGACAGGGAAATGGCGTGATTACAATAATGTGCATAAATTTCTTATAACGTTCAATGAGCATGCTGTTATGTCCTTCATCCCCTAGCATGCTGTTAAATGTGGGATAAAATTATGGGTAAAATCCTTCCCTGCAATAAACGTGTCCCTGAAGTCCCTTTAGGACTCGGTCAACTATGTATGATATAAGAGAGTTCTGGACTCCTTTTTGATTCCATATGATTAAATTACATTATAATTATGGATACGCCATTGTTGGGCGGTCTGACAGTAATATTTTTTCTTTTATAATTAACTTTTTAAATACGATTTAATTAACATAAAGAGAATTCGTGATTAAATATACAAAAATTAAATGTGTATAGAGAGGCATGTAGCCTCGTATTAACTAGGTATTATTAACACTTTAAGACCCGATCAAAATCAAGACAACCTTTCCCAGTGTTTGGCTTGTTTTTGAGGAATTATTGTTATCGTGAAGGTAACATATTATTCAAATTGCAATTACCAAGAAAATATTAAGAATATTGTAATGAATCTTTGTTTAAAATATTGTAATTTGTTTTATTAAACACTGTTTATTCCACTTTTTGTAACGGTATAGCCCTATCGGTTTCAAGGCTCAAAAAGCCAGCTTTTTACACTCATTTTAATCTCTTTACACTAATTTTACACTATTATTATAAAATATTATATTTATTAATAAATTATTATTAATTATTTTAATATTAATAATTATTTATTCGTAATAATAATTAATATTATAATATTTTAATATTTCTAAGTGTATTATTTTATTTTTAAAATTATTATTAAAAATAAAAATAAATTATTTTTGTTATACGAGTATATTATTTTTATATTGATATATTTAACATTTATTAATTTCATTTTATACTTTGATAAATAATTTTATTTAATATTTATTTTATATATAATTTATATTTAATATAATAATATATCATATATGTTATATGTTATTATAATATTAATAATTGTATTATTATTATATTATGATTAATTATAATCTAATTAATTAAAAATACAAAATAATAATATATTATTAATAATATAATAAAAATAATAAATAAATAATTACATACCTAATTATTTAAAAATAAATAATTTAATAATTAATAATAACATAAAAATATTTAAAGATATTTAATATTAAAAAATATAAATTTAATATTATTAAGTGTATAATATTATTATTAAAATGATTATTTATTATTAAAATTCTTATTATAATTTTTTTTTAAATTTAATTAAGAGAGATTTTATTGAATTAAATTCCACATAACCATTTTTTATTTAATTAACAGAGATTTCCTTGAATTAAATTCCACATAACCATTTCCTAATCCGCAAAAAAATCGTTAAGAAATGAAAAAAAAAGCAATGCTTAAAATCAACATTTTCTAGGAGTTAAGAAGTTTCACTTCTACCGCGCGAGAGTCACACGCATCTGTTTTTTTTTTAAGAGGTATCGATAACGTGGTATACAAAGTGTTAAGGTATTTCGTTCTGCAACCTAGTGTGTGCCTGCCGCTAGTTAATTAACTGAAATTAAATCAACTATTTGATCAATTGATCTTCCGGTGTTACGAATTAATTAACGTGCCACCGCCAGATTTGTCTACGTGAAATACACTGCTGTCTTGTGCTTATCGTGCGATGTTAAATTGGACGGCGTATTGTTAACGTTCGATTCTCACTTTCTGTTGCTTTTTGACCTTCTTAAAATTCAGTTCACATACAAAAAAATTGCTAGTAAATATTTTGGTATTCCTTAGTTTTTTTCTCTACATCAATAATGTAATAAATGTATGACAGACGCTCTAATCAGGAATTTTCTACGCAAATAATTCATCACCATGTCCCTTATTGGAGCAGGCAGAGAGAACACATTTCCACTTCTTTCTATTGCTGTCAGCTTCAGGCATGGTCTAACAGTTAGCATTCACACTAAGCGAGCAGGCGTCCCTAGTTCAATTCCTGGCGGACTCACTTCCGGGAACTTTGAGTTTGATCTATTAAGATTGTGCGCTCTCTGAAGTGCAACAGCTTACACACAAGTACAGCACGGCTGACCAAATCATCTACTATTTTTTCTATCACCTATATTTCCTAATTTCCTCATTCATTATTTTATCATACGTTGTTTTTACACACATTCCACGTAACACTTGCATCTTTAAACAATCAAGGTAAGTTTAGGGTTTGAGATCATTTGGCTCCATATTATTGTGCAGAGCGAAAACTGTACCATCTCGGTTTTTGGTGAAAATGAGCATAATAGAGTTTATATTACCACAAAAATAAATTGTTTAAACCAGCTTAACAGATTATAACTACAATATTTCTAAACACTTCTGCAAACAATCTTGAAAACACCTATAAAATAATTTGTCTAATACTGTGACCCCAAAAATGAAACATAACATAGTGTGACCGTGAACTGAAAATAAAACAAAAGCAGAAGCTACATCACCCACCTTTCATTCAAAATATTGTAAAACATTTGTATGGTTGTTAACCTTTCCTTCCCTGTGTTGGGTATCTTCTACACGTTGCTTCTAATAACCACCAATATCTCTATAAATATAATAAATACAAGGTTAAGATTTTAGGTATTCCTCCATAATATATTTACGCATTGATTTAATATATAATATTAATAATAATCAGAATTTATCGACTACATCGAGGTGTTTTGTAAAGATCGAAAACAAATTCGCATTTAAACGCTGCGAGTGCCTCGTCTTGACGATAGGTGAATAGTATGCGGGAAGCGCGACACTATATTCGCATCTCACTCTTGCATACTAGACTGAATTGCGAGGAGCTGAATTGTCTCAACTTCGCAAGCAAAGGCGTAAGCGCCGGGGTATACGACTGACGTTCCGCGCCACTAGTAGCCTCTAGGCTTGCAAATAGGTTAGACGTACGCCCGTTCCCTGAGCGTTTTTTAATGTTTTCTGATGGTTTTTTAATGTTTTCAGCAAATAAATCTCAATTATTATAATTTTTAACTTCAATTATAATTAATTAAGGAGATTATCTATGAATTTTCTTATTTTTCCGATTTAAAATCGCTATTTTTTTATTGCGTACTCACTACCCAACACCGGAGAACGCGTATTATTTTTATCACCGTAAGGGAATGGTTAAACACTGTTATATCTCGGTTTTATACATATGTACTCGTAGTTGGGGTAATTCGATATTTCATATAAACCAAAAATTTATTTTGAAAGATTGGTTCTTTTTGGCATACCATATACCTACGAGTATATACGTTCAGATATTACGATCGATCAAACATTTTACATTTTTTTCCAGTTCGTCAAGTTGTTATAATTCATTCAATGGTTTTGGCAACATGATTGAAAAAGCTTTCTTATTCAAACGAAACGTATTAAGTTTTTGATAATAAAATTCGGGATATAATACCCTCGAATCCTTTTCAACCAGACTATAATAATAAACAAAAAGTTTTTAGTCCACTGTGGTCGATTCTTTTGTGCGGCAGGTACACGAAATTTTTCATCGAATAGAGGTAGAAAAATGGTTGTTGTGTTTGCACAAGTTGTGCGAATGCCCGCTTATTTATCCGACAAAGTCCTGGAAAAAGGACACGGACATTTCAATATCACGTATGTAACTCGAGAGTAGAGACAGCCATTGTGTCCTGGACATGCAGCATCCACCGCAAAATATTATATTTGACAACCGGAAATTTTGGACGCTCGTGAACAGAGGTGGATTAGTTTAATGAGCACAAATTTAAGGATGAATTAGTGAATCCTAATAAATATTTATTTACATACTCGTACATGTGTTTATATCACAACTACACGTTCCTTGTGGGGTACACAGAGAGAAGAGATATTGACACTTTTTCTATTCTACTTTTGTTTCCTTCAAATACACACTGTCGCGTATAATCTTTTATTACTATATTATTTATAGTTAAGGCATTAACATTGTGGAGGTTTAAAGACATTGTAATTTGTTTGATCTAACACTGTTTATTCCACTCTTTTTAAAGGTATAATCCTATTTTTACGTCGTCCTTTACTGCCCATGCAGTGAGACTCTGGAATCAGTTACAAACCAATATAAAACTCGCTCCGTCCTTGGCATGCTTTAAGAAGCGATTGAAAAAAAAAGTCTTAATTTCTAGTCAGTAAAACAACGTGTTTCATTCCTGATTTTTCTTTTCCTTTCCTCTCCACCTTTCCTTTTGATTGATGATATCTCACTTTATATGAAAAATAATGTTCGGGTGATTGTCCGTCTTTGTGGGGTTCGTGGGCATATGCTCACGTATATGTGTTTATGGATTTCGTGGGGATGGATAGTCATTTGAATGATTTATGCGACCACATAACTTGCTTCATTTACTTTAGTCTGATTAGTTGGAAGAGATTGCCGCTTGGAATTAAGCCCGCTAGATTGTATTTGCAATAAAAGTGTTAAATAAATAGTATAAATTATGTAATGTGATAAAAAAACTCGATGGTTTATACGGAATAATGGATAAATAAACCCTACCGCTTTCAAGGCTTTCACCTCATCATCAGGGGAGCACAAATAAGACTCTTCATTTGGAGAGATGGATCCCTCTTAAGAGTGTTCTCACTAAGAATTAAAATCAATTACTCGTGAATGTCACTCAACCTTCCTTCAACACCTGACCCACTTGAACCAATTACGTTTTCCTAGATTTGTATCTTCCACACACGCCGTGCCCATCTACTCGTAGATGATTTGTATATGGCTGGCTTAGTGACTATTTTGTTATTCCTTCCATCCATTCCGTCGAAACCATATTAATGCTTCTATACATCCTACGTTATAAAGGTGTGCAAAAGAATGAAGTGGCAATGGGCAGGACACGTAGCCAGAATGTCAGACTCCCGATGGACATCCGAAATAATCCAATGGTACCCAAGAGGCATAAAGAGGTCCAGAAGAAGACCGAAGGTACGCTAGATAGATTAAATCAGGAAGCATGGCAGCATCACATGGCATCAACGAGCAAAAACCAGAATTATTTGGAGTCAACTTGGGGAGACCTTCATCCAGCAGTGGATCGACTCTGATTGACAATGATGATGATGATGATACATCCTACAGCATCCACATTTGCGATTAATTCATTTGTATTGTATAACATTTCCGTTGTATACAGTGCAACTTAGAGAGTTGATTGCCATTTGTCGATCTCTGTCGAATTAGATTTTTCGCTCAATCATTTTTTTAAACAGAAACTATTTGTGATGACTTTGTTCTCCTTTCATTTGTACATTGAAATTTCCCCAAATTTTCACTGGAATTTTTAATCGTGTATAAATTAATTTTTTTTATGCAATAGACTTCTTTTGAATTGTCTGTTTTTGGGTAAATAGTATATTTTGTCACTTTATACTAGATAAATGAATATTAAAGTTTATGTGATACAACTATTTAAAATAATAGTCAATTTGTATAGTGCCATTTAGAGAGATGGTTCCCTTTCAAGAGTGTTCTAACTTAGAATTAAAATGAACCATTATTAACACGTTAAAAATATGAAAAAAATAAATATACATATAAATTTAATGTCAGGATAGGAAGGTGGTAGCTGCGGTCATTAGATTAGGTAATTCCCAGCATTTGTGTATCTTTAAAAAACATATTTGGTAAGAAAATCGCATAAAATTTACCAAGTTACTAATTTACCAAATTTATCAATCTATAAAGAAACCTTTGAAGATCTTCCGACATATGATAGTAACACATTCGGCTTTAGGTGTAGTGTAGTGTATGTGTGTAGTGTTTATATAAGATCTTTACCTACAATATACCTATCGAGATGTTCAGGAGAGTAGAATTTATCATAAAAACACAAAGTAAATCATGTCCTTGCCATTCTAAATTAATGCTTGTTCCTCTAATTTAAAATAATTTATTTGATATACCATCATATAACTAAAGCAATTCAAAATTATATGAGAATTAGTTGATTATATTTATGTATGATCATAATGTTGAATAAAGATTTATTAATATAGAAACGTTAAGTTTAACGATCTATTAAAGACTTATTTAAAAATACAATATTCTTCATTTATTGAATCCGCCTCTGTCCAGGCCAGATACGAATGCTGCGTAATAAAATAATTCGCTGAATTAGTTTCACCTACATTTAAATATTTTTAGCCGCGCTGTCAATTGTAGAGATATTACAAGGTCTGTCCAATGGGAAATGTGACCGATTTAATTTTCGCGTAACCACTAGCGCCATCTGTGGACGAATACATGAGTTAACTTGCGACTCATTTTGACTTGCACTGTATAATTAGAAGGCATTGAACTGGTTGAATGTTAGAAATAGACGCCAAATTCACATACTCTCTCTCTCTCTCTCTATAGTATAATATCCTTAACTGTCCCGCCACCCCCTCTTATCTCGCCGAGAATTTTCAGCGTCTTTCCAATTATGGATTAGCGCTACCCTCAAACAGAGATTGTTTATTGGCCTTTCCAGTTCACCGCTCCTCTTTCTTTACGTCGCCCTTTACTGGCCATGCAGTGAGACTCTGGAATAAGTTCCAAACCAATATAAGACTCGCTCCGTCCTTGGCATGCTTTAAGAAGCGACTAAAATACCTCTTAATTTCTAGTCAGTAAAATAACGTGTGACATTCCTGATTTTTCTTTTCCTTTCCACTCCACCATCCCTTCCTTTCCTTTTGATTGATGATATCTCAGTTTATATGAAAAATAATGTTCGGGTGATTGTCCGTCTTTGTGGGGTTCGTGGGCATGTGCTCACGTATATGTTTATGGATTTCGTGGAGATGGATAGTCATTTGAATCATTTATGTAACTTGCTTCATTTACTTTTGTCTGGTTGGTTGGAAGAGATTGCCGCCTGGCAATAAACCCGCCAGATTGTATTTACAATAAAAGTGTTAAATAAATAAATATAATTGTAATTGATTCGCGTAATATACACATAACATACATACAATGTTTGTCAGGTTGATGAGAATGTGCAACGGGGTTTTGTAGTTATATAGAGTTAAAGGCAAAAACCTGGTTCACTGACACGAAAAATGAAAGGCAACAAACCCAGATGCATTAAAATTGTGTCCAAATTAAATTATCCATTGTTTTTTCTCAAATTGTGTATACTTCTTGTCATGCATAAATAAAATAAAATAAAAAATACTTTTGTAAGTCTTTATTCATTCATTCGTTCCACGCGTCCAAACCATCTCAGAATATTAATTTGTATTTTATTTAACACATCAGCCTTAAGTTTACACTCATCCCTAATCACTTAATTCCATATTCTGTCATATATTATCAGCACATGTGCACGCATTTTTACAGCATATATTATCAGCACATGTGCACGCATTTTTACAGCATATATTATCAGCACATGTGCACGCATTTTTACAGCATATATTATCAGCACATGTGCACGCATTTTTACAGCATATATTATCAGCAGATGTGCACGCATTTTAACAGCATATATTATCAGCACATGTGCACGCATTTTTACAGCATATATAATCAGCACATGTGCACGCATTTTTACAGCATTTTGTTCCACCTCTATGTTTCACTTTCACACATAAAGTTGGTACTTAAATACTGTTGTGAACAATATTTTGGCAGATTTTGTTACTATCCAGTTCAATTAACTAAGTTTTAGTACCCCATTGACTTTGTTACCTATCGCTACATACTATTTAATATCCCTCGCAACTATTTTTTTTTTAACCTGGCGAGTTTATTGGCATGTGGCAATCTCTTCCAACCATTCAGAAAGATGTTTTTATAGGCTCTAAGTGTTAACCAGGCTCGAATCCTATTAAAAAAAAATCTGGGTTCCAGCGGGGATCGAACCCGCAACCTGTGGATCAGCAGACAAGTGTCTTACCACCAAGCCACGGAGGTCGTCATCGTCATTTAAGAAAATACTGCTAGCATAATTCTTCAACTTGCTCCAATCTTTCATTAACCCATACACCGCTTTCCTTTTCATACTTTTCTATCACTACGACTATGGATTGGATTGGACTATAGTTCGGAAATTCTAGGATGAGCCCTGTGACAGCTCACAAATTTGCCCCAATACAACCTTGTAACGATGTTCAGTAATTTTAATTATTTTATCAACTTTAATATAAGCCTCAATTCTAATAAATAGCAAGTTATTTAGGTTAATACATTACATACGGTTGTATTGGGGCAAATTTGTGAGCTGTCACAGGATTCATCCTAGAATTTCCGAACTATAGTGCCATGAATTATTTCCACAGTTCTAAATAAATATCTGAAAAAGTACAATACAAAAATTTTTTTTTGTCTTACTAAATACATCTGCCTAATATTGTATATTCCATTGTAAAAAAATTTGCAAGCCTTTTTGTTAAAAAAATATCTTTGCTGGAAACAAAACGATACAAAATAAATATAAATTGAACGGTTTCAATAAAGGCTAACGAACGGAAAGGGTGATTGGAAAAAAAGCATAACGGAAAACCATGAAAAACACGCAGTCATAAATACACGCAATCATATAATGTTTTTCATTTTTCTTTTTGAATCACATATTGAGTGAAATGATAAAAAGTCATCCCATTTGATAAGTCTATATTTTTATAATTTACAATTATTTTTTCACGAGTTTTTACAAAACCATAGATATTGAACCAACTGAATGACACTGTTGATATATTCTCGGTACCGTCTAGCAGTATGAGAAGAATCCTGGCTGATATTATTCCTAACGAATAAGCTAACACTAGAAGCAAACCCTCTTTGTGTAACAGGAGAAATCCGTGTAAAGTGGATAAAAAATAATATATTTTGAAAGAAGGAAACTTAGAAAGTCAGAGAAATCATAGGTTTTATATAAGAAGGCGTATAGATGTGAAAGAGGCTAAGGAGATTGGATCTAGATCGGAAAGTCTGATGCTTTGTCCTTTCTACCTACACTGACAGAAAATAGTGAATATAATATATGTATCCACGTATATTTAATCAACTAGAATTTTTTTTTTTAAATATATATACAAACCAAATGGTATAATTTCTTATGACACCCTATATCTTTAAAACATCGTTGTGTTTTCTGAAAAAAAAAAACAATTTTATTCTAAAAAAAGTGTAGTGGTTGTTAGAATATACACGAAATATTATTTCAGGACACGAATATTTAAATATAAATCGTCGAAAACATTAGAAATTTTAAACGAATCCTATTTCTATCGTTATCTTCACAATGCCCGCTGAAAAATCCGTGATTTTCTTTCAGATTTGTTTGAAAAAAAAAAGGTAAAACAGGCTCAGTACAGAAGGGAAACAAAATGCTTACACTCGCAGGATTGTGGTCCCTGGCGATAAGGAGAGAAGGGGCGCGATTACCATTCGAGGCACAAAAAGATTACGAGATATTCGGAATGTAATGAATATCAACTATGAAATCAAGTTCTCTTACCTGTTTGAATTTGCTACTGCGCTAGCAATGTTATACTCGTACTTTTATTTTGGACGCTTTATCGCGACAAGGAAAATGTCGCAAAAAAAGAAAACTGCGAATTGCGGAACGGGCACGGCCTGATTTTATGTACCATATGTATGCTTCAATTAATTTTTATTGCAAATCATTTTTATTTTCATTTTGTTTCGTTTTATGTAAACCACCTGTTTTTAGGTCAGGTATATGCTTCGTTAGGTCGGAAAGTGTTTTGAATATTTAATCGTAAAGTATAAATGAATTTAAAAAATATATTGTAATGTATTATTACAATACGCTTTCGTTGTATACAGTACAATCTGGCGGGTTTATTCCCGTGTGACAATCTCTTACAACCCAATAGAAATATTTATTTTTATTTTATTTTTATTTTTTTATTTTATTAGGAAAACATACAGTGTTTATGTCGGTATTATTCTGATATCTATGGGTTTCGAAACACCATTTAACAGTTTTCGCATATGGTTTCAATATGTACACTTAATTATGTTAGGAGATTGGTAAGAAGGTAGTAGGTAGGCTTTAAGTAATGCTAAAAATTGTTAACCAGGAGACAGTCGGGGATGAGACAGTCAGAGATCCACACCAAACCAGTTCCAGCATATGCGCAATCTAATCGAGTTCGTAGAAGAGTTAAATAAATCGAATTCCGGGAAGTCTTCCAGGTTGTTTACGAAGTTAGATGCTCTTACAAAGAATTAATTTTGTCTGCATTTGGTCGCACTAAAGGGGATGTTCAGCCATTTAGTATGTCTTGCGGAGATTCTGGGGACGTTAAGGTTTATGTTTGAGAGTAATTCTGGGGCATCAATGTGATATTGTGCTATTTTCGTTAATAATATAATATCGGCTAATTTCCGTCTTTCGCGAAGTGGTAGGAGGCGTTGTCGCTTGCATCTGGCCTCGTAATCGTTGTCGTATTCTTTGCATTTAAATTGAAGATACTTGACAAATCTACGTTGGATTGATTCAAGCCTGTTAATATAAATATGCGAAAAAGATTATAAAAGGTTTCGGCTTTAACTTTGTGATTCTCTATATTAGAATATTTAACAATAAATTACTTTGCTATTAATTGCTTATTAATATTAAAATAATTAATAATAATTTATTAATAAATAAAATATTTAATAATAGTACTTAAATAATAATATAATACACCGTTTCACTTTTCGTGACGTTCAGGTCAATTTGCCCTGGGGGACGTAGTCCGGGACAGAAGAGCATACAACCTGAGGACGAGGAGAGCTGACCCCAACCTAACCTAACCTAACCTAACCCAACAGAAATATGCTAAAAAGTTTATCATAAGGTTTCGGCTTTAACTTTGTGATTCTCCATATTAGAATATTTAACAATAAATTACTTTGCTATTAATTGCTTATTAATATTAAAATAACAAATAATAATTTATTAATAAATAAAATATTTAATAATAGTACTTAAATAATAATAATATAATACACCGTTTCACTTTTCGTGACGTTCAGGCCAAATGGCCTTGGGGGACGTAGTCCGGGACAGAAGAGCATACAACCCGAGGACGAGGAGAGCTGACCCCAACAATCTTCGCAGACAATGAGTTGGGATGGAGCCAGGGAGAAGAAGAAGGCCAATTTGCCCTACCGCGCTAATAGAAGTTTCACTTCGAAAATTGATATATTTTCTCTCTGCCTATCCCGCAGAAGACACGGCGTGATGAATATGTATAATGTTTATGTTATTTCATAGGATAACATGTACAATCATACATACACACCATAATGCCGTTCCCCTATCGAAGTAGGCAGAAGAAACAGATAACCAGAATTGCCTCAATACAAATTCTTCGTCTCTTCTATATCTATACACCTTCTCACATAACTAAGATTTCTCTAACTTTTTACATTTATTTTTTTCAAAATATCATTATTTAACCCAAACATGCTTTCATTGGTCTTCGTTTCTCACGATTTCCCCTCAAATTTGCACTATCTATTTATTTTGTTAGTTTTTTTCATTATTTTTCTCCATTTCCAAATCATCTCAGAGCGCTCTTCTTCATCTTACTCAACACATCATCCATAAGAACTCTTTCATCCCTAATCTCTTCAATCATACATTGGAATCACGCATTTTTAAAGCATTTATTCGGCTCACTTCAGTCTGTATGTTAAGAATATTAATAATAATTTATTAAAAAAAATTGCTACAAATAATGGATCCTCTCCTGGAAGCCTCATTGATTCACTTTTAAAAAACAAAACAAAAAAGAAACTTATAAAAGATTATATATTTAACGACACCTATAAGCATACCTATAAATGGAGCAAAGTCCTATTTATAAAAAATATATCATATGAAACAACCAAAAATATTCCAAGTCACATAAAGCCAGCTTTTTACACTAACTTTAATCTCCGGAAACTCTTATTTAATGGGAAAGGCAAAAATGGAATACTTAGCAACAGTGGTGTGTATAAACTTTTATGTGCTGACTGTGATAATTTCTATATAGGAAAGACAGGAAGATCTTTTGAAAAGAGATTTCGTGAACACATATCCGCCTTAACAAATCCTCTAATTTATTCTGAAATGGCTATTCATACTTTTTCTATCGATGATGCCAAATTCTTACATATTAGTGGCAACGGAAATAAATTGGACAGATTAGAGGCCCTAGAAATTTCTAAGTCAGTATACCGATCGGAACATCTGTTGAACAGTTATTTCCCCAAAATCTCCCCGCTCTTGGCCGAAATTATCCCTAGCCTTCCTCACCCCCCAGCCTCCAACCGTTGAAGCGTCTATATCGGTACCAGTTCGAACAGCATTTAGTCTTGTTTGCGCTCCCCTGAAGATGAGGTGAAAGCCTTGAAACCGGTAGGGTTATACCGTCACAAAAAAGTGGAATAAACAGTGTTTGTTAAAAATAAATTACAATGTCTTTAAACCTCCACAACGTTAATGCCTTTACTATAAACAACATAAGAATATTTCGGTTAAATTGAACCTTAATAAAACGACGACCATATTTAATAATCATTCCAGTCAATGGTTATACTAGTCTAAACATACTACATTAAAAAAAATATCCACTTTGCACGGATTTTTCCTGTTACACAAAGTGGGTCTGCTTCTAGCGTTAGCTTATTCGTTAGGAAAAATATCAGTCAGGATTCTTCTCATACTGCTAGACGGTACCGAGAATATATCAACCGTGTCATTTAGTTGGTTCAATATCTCTATACCACGCGTGACTGAGTGTTTAGCCATGATATTCGTTCTGTAAGTTGATATGTAGAACAGAGGGTGATTCCTTGCACGGCTATATTTATTAGGTACATATAAACTTAGTGCTTCTAGAATCGCGGGACAGTTAAAGCCACCTTGAAAAACCTTAAGTAGGAATATCGCATTGGATTCTTGCCTTCTTGTTTCGAGGTTTCTATAGTTATATAGTACACCGTGAGAAGTTCGACATTGTTAGCATATTTTGGATAATCGCCCTTTGTTCTGTACCATATATATCTTAGGTTGAATGACTTATGACTATAACATCAGGATTTATTGAGTTTTTATATGAATGATTTTTTCGTTATTGTAGAAAATATTTTCTTATTTAATTGGTGGGGGCGGGGGGTTGTCCTTGGGGTGGATAAATCGGAGTCGTTTGTGGATTTTTTTGGCTGTTATATTATAATAGAAGGGTTGTGGTGAGTAGGGCATTCTTTCATAAAAAAACACTCGAAATGTTGGACGATTAATTCGGTTATCGTGAGAAATAAAGTTATCAAAATAGTTTATAATGAATTAAATTAAGTATAACATTCCGTAGAAGAAGAGAGTTACTATTCAATAATATAATACTGTAATAAGTAGGACTTAATAAGGTTGCTCGTTGTGTATTCAATTATACGGACAGTATTTCCTCATTTTATCCATTAGCAGATTAATTCTACAAAACTTGAAACCATAATATATTTACTCGAGGTCCTTTAGACGTGATATTCGTATTCCCTGCCCTGTCCCTGGGGGTACACTTTCAGGTCCTAATTTCAGAACCATTCACAGGGGTAGTTAGATGTAGTTATGTATATAATATGCTTTATTTCGCAAACAGCCGTTTTAATATCTTAACATTTGAAGACCCGGTCGAAATCAAAGCAGCCTTTCCCAGTGTCCGGCATTTTTTTTGGCAATTCAGATTTTTCTGAAGGGATTACTAAAATTGCTATATCTAAGTAAATATTCGGAACGTAATTAAATTTAGTGTATTTATTTGAAATGCTTGAATAACATTGTTTAATATGGTAATTCTGCCATTATTCTCCTGTGTGGAGAGCTACCCATTCCTTCCATATGTACCGGGTCTCACTTATCTTCTTGTGTTGAGCACATATCCTACATGTTGAGCACATATCCTACATGTTCTTGTGTTGAGCACATATCCTACATGTTCTTGTGTTGAGCACATATTCTACATGTTATTGTGTTGAGCCTATATCCTACATATTCTTGTGTTGACCACATATCCTACATGTTCTTGCGTTGAGCCCATATCCTACATGTTCTTGTTGTGTTAAGCACATATCCTATATGTTTTGTAGGGGTTTTCTTTTTTGTCGGTTGATGGAATTAATATCAACATACGTTTAGACCTGTCCTTTGACCATCTGTTTGGAGGATCCCACAAATTCTTCATTCTATTGACTCCAAGACTGTGGCGGGTCTCCAGATTTATATGTCAAAATCTTCAAGATCTGACACTTGACTGCACACAGATGACGTACTGTCAGAATCTTTATTATATGGTACATCAAATCTTTATTATATGGTACATCAAATCTTTATTATATGGTACATCAAATCTTTATTATATGGTACATCAAATCTTTATTATATGGTACATCGAATCTTTATTATATGGTACATCAAATCTTTATTACAATATATGGTACATCAAATCTTTATTATATGGTACATCAAATCTTTATTATGTGGTACATCAAATCTTTATTATATGGTACATATAATCTTTATTATATGGTACATCAAATCTTTATTATATGGTACATATAATCTTTATTATATGGTACATATAATCTTTATTATATGGTACATCAAATCTTTATTATATGGTACATTAAATCTTTATTATATGGTACATCGAATCTTTGTTATATGGTACATCGAATCTTTATAATATGATACATCAAATCTTTATTATATGGTACATCAAATCAAACATATTGTCATTTTCTAGGGTTTAATTCGCATAAGAAATCATGATACCATCGTTTAAGGTTGAACTGTTTACAAAAATAATTGCTAGATGCCAATGTAATACTGTATGTATTTTTTGAAAGATGTAATACTTGTATGTCTTTTTTGAAAGAGTTATCGATCTCGTGAAAACACGGGACCGGTGTTCAAAGTGTTAAAATAAGCGAATAACTGAAAGCAATTCGAAAAGGGATTTAAACAAGCGCTGTTCAAATTATTATAAGATGTATGGGGGTTAAAAATGGGGAAATCTGCGTATTTTATAAATTTAACCCAAATACACAGCAATTAAACCACCGCAAGCACACCCACTCAGCATTGTATCAGCCATTTAATTTAATTAGAAAGCGAATAAAATTGTATATAAACAACGTCTGATAAAAAAAAAGTTAATTGTACTTTACGTTAATAACAATAAATGGACAGTTTAAAAATTGTATTACACTGTTCTTGTACACAATAACACTTGGTAGGCATATTGCCGGATAGTCATCTATTGTATGTTAACCAACCAGAAAGGTGATGAAGAGGCTTTAAGAAAAACCAAACATGAATCTTCTTCTAAAGAGTTCCAACGATCCTGGAACGGAACCTGCAATCCCCGCTTTGGAATACAAGCGTTTTATCAACTAGGTTACGAAATGGTCGTTTAGAGAGCAAACTTTTTTTCAATGACAATCAAACTCCGGAATCGAAACTAATATCTTTGAAATATCAGAAACATTAAAAAATAAATAAAACAAGTTCAAAAACTATCTATGCACATGTTTTAAATAGATATGTAGTACAAATGTGAGTGGGAAATATGGCAGAAGAAGACCAATGAAAGTATGGAAGGATTTAGTTAATGATATTTTGAAAGGATGAAACGTAGGAAGTCAAAGAAATCGTAAGAGTTGTGAGTGAGTGTAGAAGAAACGAAAGATTTTTGGCGAGGTAGGAAAGTCCAGGGCTTCCTCCTCTCTGTCTACCCCGACAAGGAGATGGCGTGATGGTGTGTATATACCATTCTATGGACAGAGTCTAAAACAGCAACCAATTGACAACCGAACAATAGACGATCTCCATGGTCTGGTTGATAAGACCTTGAGGTTCGATTTCCGTTGGTATTTACTTTTTTTTAAAGTGTTTCAGTCTAGTTTTGACTTCAGATCTCTTATAAGAGATTGCCACGTGGCAATAATCCCACCAGGTTGTACTACATATAAAGAAAACGTAATGCGATACATTCATTGAAGATACCGGAATAGAAAAGTCTCTCTTTGACATTATTTAAGCTAATTTAGATACATAATATATGCGGTTCCCTTTTTCTTCATTTTTGTGGGTTACTGATTGTCATTTTGTCTACAAATCAATGAAAGATCCTTTGTAAAATGAACGTTTCTAGTTAAAATACACTGTTCTGGTATAATGTGATTATGGTGGTGTAGCGTGTGTCCTAGTAGGACGTGCTGATAATGATGTTGTCGACATCTCTGTATTCGCTTTAGTCGAATTCTGTGTTCCTTTTCGTTCGGGGTCATCAATTTAGCGGGATGCTTAATTTGATACGTCGTGATGATTTTGATTTGTTTTGTATTTAAAATAAAATACGTCAATTCAGGAATGCGATAAAAGTGAGAGTGAATAGTCGGTAAATAATACACAGAAATGAATGGTCAAGCGAATAATAACAAGTGCCTTTATTCATCGATAAGTATTATAGGTATATATAGAATTTCAGAACGGGACGCGTGACTGCGTCCGCGGTATATCTCGATCTCACTCCTGCGCGTGCTGAGGTGGTCGGAAGCGCTGCGGATACTCAGTGGGTAGGATATTTATTGTCGAAACGGCGAGACGGCGTGATATGTTCTCTTTCTACCTTGGAATGCGATGTAAATATTATTTGCGTGTAAACAGTGTTGACGTTTCTGGTATGTGACAATTGTAGATATCCAGAGGTTGATTCATCGGTCGTTGACCCTGCATGTTAACAATATTTAGGGACGTGGATACCCTACAGTGGAATCAATGGCGCTCTATCCTCTGAGTACCCCGATAGGGAAATGGCATGATGGTATGTATGTATGTACGTATATACGAGTATTTCTTTAATTTTTCATCTTGTTTGTGTCAACTACCTCCCTATGTAGAAGAGTTCTTTGTATTAGGTGTTAACATAAATTGTGTCCGTTTTTTTCCACATTAAAAATGAGCACTAAAAGTAAAACAAAATTGTAAAGGTTATACGTCATTCGAAAGAAAATTTTCTGCTCTACAAGATATTGTGTTTGCTTCTACGTTACATATATTATTTTATTTGATTACAAGCCTTCAAAATGGAATGTCAAGTAGACGAAAGTGAGCATTTTTGACACCTCCTTCTGTTCGCGTTCTGAATTGCTGTTTTTATCATGGCGACAAATTTGGAAATAAAATACTTTTTTCGGTGAATATTTTACGCAATGTTAAATTGAGCGTAGAACCTTATACATTCAAGATAAAGCAATAACGCTAAAAATGAAGAGCTCTAATAACCCTGACTCTCAGTTATAATAATAGTTATAGGAAACAAAACATGGGGTACAGTGAAAATATATTCATCCTGTGTATTATAGGTTCTACTTGGAATGTGATAATAATATTATTATGTGTGTTTACACTATGTAGACAGTGTTCATAAAACTACGAGTATTTCAGATATAACTTTGTTATTTGCATCAACTGATTCACTCTCTATAGGAAAATAGATTTACAAACATTGAGTATGGGTAACTGATAATATGTAACAGTAACTATTTAAAAAAATATATATACATATTATTTACCACTTTTATTGCAAATACAATCTGGCGGGCTTATTGCCAGGTGGCAATCTCTTCCAACCAGACAAAAGTAAATGAAGCAAATTATGTGGTCGCATAAATCATTCAAATGACTATCCATCCCTACGAAATCCATAAACATATACGTGAGCACATGCCCACGAACCCCACAAAGACGGACAATCACCCGAACATTCTTTTTCATATACAGTGAGATATCATCAATCAAAAGGAAAGAAAGGGATGGTGGAGAGGAAAGGAAAAGAAAAATCAGGAATGAAACACGTTATTTTACTAACTAGAAATTAAGAGTTTTTCAGTCGCTTCTTAAAGCATGCCAAGGACGGAGCGAGTCTTATATTGGTTTGTAACTGATTCCAGAGTCTCACTGCATGGACAGTAAAGGACGACGTAAAGAAAGAGGAGCGGTTAACTGGAAAGGCCAATAAACAATCTCTGTTTGAGCGTAGCGCTAACCCATGATTGGAAAGACGCTGGAAATATTCGGCGAGATAAGAGTGTGCGGCGGGACAGTTAAGGAGATTATACAATAGAAACAGTATGTGAATTTGACGTCTATTTCTAACATTCAACCAGTTCAATGCCTTCTGGTATGAAGTTATATAATCTACTTTCGTAGGTTGAAAATGAATCTTAGACACACATTAAATCTATCTATCCTGAAAAAACGATGATAAATGTATAAATTTCTCAGTATATCATAAAAAAAATCAGTAAAATTTCTAAGTGTGGGCTTGGTATGATAAAAAACTATCAACAACATTTTTTGCTTACCCTTGCGGGACGGATATAACTCGATGAAAAATGTCGCGTCTTATGAAATTGCTACCCTTCTTGTGATTGGGCGCATTAACAAAAAAAATACTCAATCCATAAAACGCTTTTTTGTTGTTTATTTCAAATATAAAAAAATATATAAATGATTACGTCATAGTGAAAATCAATACAATTTTTTCCATACAAGTTCATAGAAAGCAGATGACGTAAGAGTTTGTTTCCTTAACTATTTGACAACAAGTAAATTGTGGGTTGGATCCATTTTGTTTAAATACGTTGATTTATTATATCCATGTCTATGAATTTGAATATGTTGAATGATATCACAGGAATAAATTCATGTTTTATTGTTCTTGTAATTTGTTTTATCAAACACTGTTTATTCCCCTTTTTGCGAAAAGTGGAATAAACAGTGTTTGATAAAACAAATTACAATGTCTTTAAACCTTCACAACGTTAGTGCCTTAATTATAAACAATATATTTTATTGTTCTTTTGATAGTCAACATTTTAATGAATATGTCACAGTCAATGGGGCACTAAAACATATACTCGTATACTAGAACCGGACAGTATCAAAATCTGCTACGATGATAGTCCACAATAGTATTTTGATGTATGAGAGTGAAACGTGGACGTGGAAAAAGACTGATTGAAACAGAATAAATGTGTGCATTGAGAAGAATACATGGATTAACAATCTATGACACAATACGGAATGAAGTAATGGATGGATGAATGTAAACTTAAGTCTAATGTTTTAAGTAAGGCGAAGAAGAGTATGCTGGGATGGTTTGAACATGTGGAACGAATTAATTAAAAAAATACTAACAAAACAGATATATAATGCAGATGTGAGTGGAAGGCGTGTGAGAAGAAGACCAAAGAAAGTATGGCTGGATCAAATAAGTGATATTCTGAAATAAGGAAACGTAGAAAGTCTGAGAAATATTAGGAGTTGTATGGGCGTAGAAGAGGGTATAGTAGTGATAGATATAGGGTGTGTGTAGTGATAGATATATCCATAATTATTATATTATGATATAAAATCATTGTTTCAGAAATATTGAAGCGTTTAGGAAATAAAATGAATTTTTAAACACATCTTATTTTTTATTCAATGCTTCACTGACCAAAGAGCATAGAAATTAAAGAATATGACTATTGTATTGTATTTAACAGTCGTTGTATACCGTACAACCTGGCGGGCTTCCAGCCAACCAGAGCGACGTTAAAGAGGTGATGTTATAAAACATCTGGGAACCAACGGGAATCTAATCCGCAACATCTGGGTTGTGAGACAAGCATCTTCCAACTAAGCCATCGGAAATATAATATTTATTTTGTATTCTGTCAATAATAATTCGGCAGGAATTTCGAGACAGAGAACGCCTTTGAGGATAGTCTGCTATCTAGACGGCGCTATATAAATTGTCGTTTTGTTATTATTATGAAAATCATATCAGAGAAAAACTTTCAACAATTCAATTGGAAGCTTAATCTCGAGGAAAATAGGGATTTGGATGAGAATTATACGGGGGGCAGAGGTCTTAAGTGAAAACCAGACTGGAAACCTTTTTAAAAAAGTCTGGGTTCCAACGGGAATCGAACCCGCAACCTCCGGGTTGGGAGACAAGCGTCTTACCAACTAGGCCACGGAGGTTGTCTACTGAAATGCAGAACATAATTCTTCAGAAATATTGGTGCGCTACAAGAAACGTTCTACTCTTATGTTAAGTGGTCTAGTGTATTTTATATGCTTACCCATAAAGAAGCGCTGCACCGGCGATTCCACCCCCGCACTGAGCCGCGATGAAGAGCGCCGCCCGCAGCGGAGTCACCTGTCTGGTCATCACAAGTCCCACGGTCACCGCAGGGTTCATGTGTGCCCCTGAAATATTTCCACTTGTTATAAATACGGAAGTTTAAACCAAATTGTATAAAGTAACAGGATAATAAACCTAAATACACCGGAACATGAAAATATATGTATTATATTCCTGTATTTTTTTTCCGGGTTACAATCCTAGGGTTGGTCTGCACGAAGCTCTCGATCCCTCCACTCATCTCTGTCATCCGCCAGTCTCTTCATCTCCTGGTAGCTGCCACAGCGCACATCCCGGATCACCCGGTCCATGTAGGGCGGCCTCTATGGTTGTTGCCCTCTATCATTCTATCATTAGAGCAGGCCTGGGTGCGTGATGTTATAGCCTATCCAACTGGATCGTTGTTGGGCAACTCTATTTAGGAGTTGCCTTGTTTCTCCAACCCCGCTCAACACTAAAGATCTGTCCATGCTAGCTGTTTCTTGGGATGCCAACATGGGCCTTTAATGTGGTAGTTTCCCCTTGCTTACCACATTCTATGCCGTTGACCACGAAGGTTCTTCCGCCTTTAGGGGGCTTTTCACACCCCAGGAAATATTTAGAGTTCACATATTGCCATTATTGTATAACATTCTAAGCTGTCCCGCTGTGCCCTGTTATGTCTCCGAGAATATTCAGCGTCTTTTCAATCATGGACATACGCTACGCTCAAACAAAGGTTGTTTTTTGAATATGTCTAAGTCAGTGCACCGAGGTGAACATCTGGCAAACATATATATACCAAGAATCTCTTCGCTGCTCGCCGAGGTCGTCCCATGCCTCCCTCAGCCCCCAGTCCCCAATCGTTAGAAGCGTGTATCTCGGTACCAGTTTGGATAGAATTCAGCCCTATTTGTGCTCCCCTGATGATGAGGTGAAAGCCTTGAAACGGGTAGGGTTATACCGTTACAAAATGTGGAATAAACAGTGTTTGATAAAACAAATTACAATGTCTTTAAACCTCCACAACGTTAATCCCTTAACTATAAATAATATAATCAATTTTAACTTGACAAAATCGATTTTCAGCTTTCGCCAATTGAAAAGTTGATTTGCTACGAAAGAATGTATCGATTGTATTAATTGGCAAGTTTCACTGTGGATGTGACTGGTGTGCAATTATGGATAAATTAATTGTACACTTTCGCCGAAATGGGCATTCTGAATGGCAAGTGTCGTAAGATACCTCGAAATACTTGCTCCCCATTTATATTGTATGGACATTTCATCTTACACAAAGTATAGGTAACCGCTTTCTGATGGGTTCGTTACAAAAATTAATCGAAAATACACGAGAAATCGTCAATTATCGTGAAAAATATCGTTTCACCTTTTTTTATTGAAACTTATTCTTGATCAGATATTGATCGTGATCAAGTATGGTATGATTATCAACAACCTACGAATGATGGAAGCATGTGCGTGTAGTATATATATCCCATAATCTACAAATCATCCTTAAGTTCACATTCATCCTTAACCCTTCCTTCCCTGTGATGTGTAATTAGTACACATTGCTTGCTAAAAACTCTAATATCTCTATAAATATAATAAATACTGGGTTCAGATTTTAGGTATTCCTCCGTAATACATTTACGCATTGAATGAAAAAATAATATTAATAATAATTAGCACTTATCGGCCTAGTCAGAGATATTTTGTGAAAATCGGGAATAAATTCTCGAAACGTGTGCCAGTGTGTGACGTAGGTATATATTTATTCTAAAAAACCACTATGGGTGAGGAAGCGACGATATTCACGTCTCCCTCTCAATCTACTTCGGTATATGGGAACGCAAGAAATAGAATCTCACTTCGGAGTTGTGTTTCTTCCTTCGAGGTATAAAATACACAGTGTTAGTGTTTCCGTCCCGTCAGTAGCTTGGGGGCTTCGAGGTGGTCGCTTCGCCCGTTTTGTGAAAGACGGCCGATGTTTTTTTCATGTTTTCAGCCATTAAATTTACATTATTATCACTTTCGACTTCAAATTTAATTAATTTAAGCGATTGGATATGAATATATTTATTTTTCCGATTTTAAATCGCTCATTTTTACATGTGTATTGAATACACAGCACCGGAACGGGCAGATTTTTTTAGCACAGGAAGGGAAAGGTTAATCACTTTATTCCGTATTCTGTCATACATTTTCACCTCATGTATTCTTCGCAATGCACGTATTTCTGCAGTATTCATTCGGTTCCTATCAGTTTTTTTCCAGGTTTCACTCCTTGCATCAAATATGGTACTACTGTTATATATGGAATACAGTTGTGTATTAAATACTGTTGTAGACTATCATTTTAGCAGATTTCCATACTTTCCGGTTCGAGTACATATGTTTTAGTTTCCTATATCTACAAGCCGTTCGATATCCTTTTGACTGGCGCATATTGTATTTCGTTTCGTAAACACATATGGTATATGTAAATGCTTTTGATTTATATGATAGTCACGGTGCTGCAGGCTGGTGGTGCAGGTAGTAAGCCAGCTGGCACAGTGGTAAAGCAAGTGGAAGTCTAAAGAAGTTCCTCTGAGCTGCGTGCGGGTGCTAGCACTCCGGACCCAGCTGCTCAGTGCTCGGTGCGCCGTGTTGGATGGCGGCAGTTTTGCACTGTACATATTCGCAATATTAGTGATAGTTTAGTAGTCACTGTTAATATTAGCTGCTTACAGGGTAAATTGATAATTCTGAATATGAACTACTCAAAACATTTTTATCACACTAAAAACGTCTACTAACAACATAATAAAAATATGGCGAACCCGTTAGAGCAGCGGTTCCCATTTTTGTTAAGTTTAAAAATAAAACAAATATTAGAGTTCACATTTAAGAATAATAAAAAAAATAAAACTCATTCAATTCAGAATGATCTTTCAAAGTAATTTGAAAGAGGGTTAATACGAGTATGTACAACAAAAAACATAAATAAAATACCAAATGTCAATAGTTATTAATAACTCAGATATCAAAAATATAAGTTATATTACATGTTATATGATATACGAGTTATCTTAAAATTGATACGATAACCGTCAGAATGTTATTGAAAACATAAACATAAAGGATATATTAAACTTAAAGAAATGAAGCTCAGTGATTTTGAAATATGGGGCCGCAGAGCGGCCAAGGGCGGGGCCCCAAGAGTTGTCTTCACTTTGCAACATTTAGTAGCATGTATAATACATACGATACCATTAGATTCGATAGAAACGCTACTTTGCTTTTTTTTTACTGGTAATACAATATGTATGGCCGAGCGGTAACGCATTGGACTTTCGTGCGGAAGGTTGCCTGTTCGTTCCCCGCGCCGTGCTGTTCCCTTTTCGAATGACACAGGAATTTTTACACCTATTATTCGGGGGTGTAAGGATATATATCTCTTCAGTAATATATATTCTTTAAAAAAGTAATGGAAAAAACATGCCGGTGGGCTCCGTTCATCTCACTTTGGTGTGCCATCGAATTAAGTACAGCGGCGTGGCTGGAGAGTTTGCTACAACGGTTGTCACAACGGTTCACTCACTTAAAAAAAAGACTTCATGGCAGAGCGTCGCTTTTCAATTAAATTGTCGTTGGAATGGCGAAGAGATTTTCGACTGCGAGGTCCATCAACGACGACAGTGTACTCTACTTATTTCATCTAGGTTAATATTATAAAATAATATATTCTTAGACCATTTATATAACTGCATATTTTACAGAATAATATTATACATGTCAAACCTGTACCGGAACCAAGAAGTTGTCATTAAATTGGAAAATAACAAATCAAAAGGCATACCAATTCTACGTGGAGTCCGACAAGGTTGTATTTTGTCACCTATGTTATTCAATCTGTACTCTGATATAGTTTTCAAGGAAGCACTATATAACTTGAATCTGGGGGTCAAAGTGAATGGTGTATGCGTCAATAACATCAGGTACGCAGATGATACAGTTGTTCTAGCAGACATTATTGACGGCCTTCTTTATTAAACGTTTATAGATAAAATTAATGGAGCTGGTGTGAGGCTGGGGCTGAACATGAACGTGAGTAAAACTAAGTTCATGGTGTTTGGCCGGCAGGATCACGCAGGAGCACGTCTTACATTGAACGGTGCTGATATAGAGAGAGAGTGAAAAAAAATTAAATATCTCGGAAGTATCCTAGTGGAAGACCTCGACACAGAAACCGAAGTCAAGTGCAGAATTGAATCATCTCGTGCAGCTTTAATAAAATGAGAAGCGTATTCTGCGATGATAATCTAAACTTGAAACTTCGACAACGGTTAGTCAAATGCTACGTTTGGTCAGTGTTATTGCATGGAGTGGAATCATGGACCCTCAAAGTTGGTAGCATAAACCGGCTGGAAGCATTCGAAATGTGGATGCACCGGAGAATGCTACGGATACCCTGGACGGATATGGTCAGCAACACAATGGTTCTTTAAAGAGCCAAAGTTGATAGAGAAGTGTTGGCAGGAGACAAATCTCCTAGCTCCGCAATATACGTGATAGGGCTGGTATAAGGAGCGTTGGGAATCTTTTTCGGGCTGCCGGGGATAAAGATGCCTACTCTCAGGTGATATTCAACGTTGAGGGGACCTGGCATGACACTAGGAAGAAAAATAATAGTCAGAACTTTTTACGATAAAAATATTTAATCAACTTAAATGATTCTTATTTCATATCATGCTGCCGTTATTTGATTGATTTTAGTCTGACGTCGGATCAAATGGGTCAACACAGACAATATGGATCATTTGTATCGGCTTACATATTTGGAAAATAAAGTTTGCCGTGTAAAAAAGAAAACAAGAAAAAAGGAGACGCGGCTCACGCGGATGTTATGAGATTGCTTGGAATATGTAAAATGGGAGCCGTGTTGGTTAGTATAACATAGACCAGTGTTCGGCAAACGGCCGATCGCGGAACTTTTCCAATTCAAACGTGAGCCTCCCTAAACTGAAAAGTAGAAAATAAAATAAAAGAATATCATCAGCTATGGGAACAAAAAATGTGAACTCCGTGGCCTAGTTGGAGAGTCTTCCGACCTGGATGTTGTGGGTTTGATTCCCGTTGATATTCCATAGTTTTTAAAAACTATCAGTTTTCATTTCAGGTCACTTAAACATATTATTAAACATATTTTTCTTCTCGCTGTTCAGCGTGAAGTCGGGTAAGATTTGTTCTGGGATGGGTGTTAAGATATCATTTAACACCCATCCCAGAACAAATCTTACCCGACTTCACGCTGAACAGCGAAAAGAAACCCTACAGCACCACATCCTCGCTTGGACCGTGAAGTTCTATAAAAGCCAACAAAATCATAGAAATCTCTTAGTCGCTGCCCTGGGGGCTTACGAGAGTAAATCCGACCTACCCTTCCGTTATAAGCACAAGCTCCCGAAGCATTATCTGTTGCCTGACTAGTCCACCTACAGTATTAGCTGGGACAACCAAGGTCTGAGTGAATGTGATGGAATACAAGTAGCCTGAACGAGTGGACTTGTTTTTGCTAAATAATTAGTGTAAGAATTGTTATCTAGTTATAGGTAGTATGTAGGTGTTAATTATTTCTAAGATCTCATATATTAAGATTGAATAAATAAAATAAAATGATATGTAGGAAAATAAGATTAAATAAGTTCATAAATTACAACATATAATTAAGATTAGTTAAGTAATAAATTTGTATATAGGTATAGCCTTGACAAATGTTTGTATAATAATTTACCTGTTGAATAAAAATAAAAATAAAAAACATATTTTTGGTTTGTTGTAAGAAATTGCCACATAGCAATAAACTCGACAAGTTGAACCATATACAGCGAAAACGTAATTCGAAAAATCATCAACGTTAATTTAAATGCTGGTTCTAATTGAAATGACATAATCGATTTATGTTTATTTTCGACGATACGTTCTCCGTGGTCTAGTTGGGAAGAAGTATGTCTTTCAACTGGAGGATTGCGGTTCGATTCCCGTTAGTACCCAGTTTTTCTTCGAAAAGAGATCCAGACTGATTTTTACTGAATGCTTGTTTAACACCTTTCTCGTTGGTTGGAAGAGATCGCCACATGCCTATAAATCAGTCAGATTGTACTTTATACAATGTATGTGTGATACAATACGACTAATTTTGATCAGAAAAAAATATTTGATGTATATTATACGAGCATTTAGAATATACAAAAAAAATTGTACAATTTTCATTTTATTTTATTATATTTATTTAACACTTTTATTGCAATACAATCTGGCGGGCTTATTGCCAGGCGGCAATCTCTTCCAACCAAACAGACAAAAGTAAATGAAGCAAGTTACATAAATCATTCAAATGACTATCCATCCCCACGAAATCCATAAACATATATGTGAGAACATGCCCACAAACCCCACAAAGACGGACAATCACCCGAACATTATTTTTCATATAAAGTGAGATATCATCAATCAAAAGGAAAGGAAGGGATGGTGGAGAGGAAAGGAAAAGAAAAATCAGGAATGAAACACGTTATTTTACTGACTAGAAATTAAGAGTTTTTTCAGTCGCTTCTTAAAGCATGCCAAGGACGGAGCGAGTCTTATATTGGTTTGTAACTGATTCCAGAGTTTCACTGCATGGACAGTAAAGGACGACGTAAAGAAAGAAGAGCGGTGAACTGGAAAGGCCAATAAACAATCTCTGTATGAGCGTAGCGCTAATCCATGATTGGAAAGACGCTGAAAATTTTCGGCGAGATAAGAGGGTGCGGCGGGACAGTTAAGGATATTATACAATAGAGACAGTATGTGAATTTGGCGTCTATTTCTAACATTCAACCAGTTCAATGCCTTCTGGTATGAAGTTATATGATCGTACTTTCGTAGGTTGAAAATAAATCTTAGGCACACATTTATACACATGACAAGAAATATACATAACTGGTTATTTAATTCGGACACACAATTTTAATGGATCTGGGTTTGTTGCCTTTCATTTGTCGTGTCCCCAGTAAACTAGGCGTTTGCCTGTATCTCACTGAGGACATATAGCATGAAAAAATAAATCGATATTTCTTTCCGATTCTGGATTATGTAAAATCCCCTTGCACATTCTCATCAACCTGACAAACAGTGACACCCAATTACATATGTATACATCACGCGAAATCAAACTCCTCACACTTCATCACTCCAGACAGACCAAAACATTCATCCCACAATATACCGCATACAATCATAAAGCAATAAAAAAAATACATTCATACAAAAATATAAATATAAAACAACAAAAAACGCCACACTCGAGAGGTTTATAACAATAGATTTATAACTTTGTTAGAAAATGAACCCGTTAGATAACAGAAAAAAGTGCTTGATTCTTAGATTCTTATATTTTACAAAGTCCAAGCTTTGGTTTTAAAATTGCCGACCCCTGATGAGGATTTTACGAAGCAAGTAAAGGAAAGTCTATACGAGTATGGGAGACGAGAGGAGAGAGGAATAGGATAAATGTTTATTCCTTCGTGGGGATAAAGAGGCGGTGAATGGAGATTTAAAACAGAGTATAAGAGAATACAAATGAGATGGGGAGAATATATAAAAATATCGTAAGAATGTCTATATTTCAATTATTTCAATGAAATCCGTAAAAAATTTAAAGAAAATTTATATTTATGGACTTAGGGAAAACTAAGATATTGAAAATTGTACACGGAAAAAAATTCAATGCTATCTTTTCTTATCTAAACCGTGATAACCCAACCAAACTTTCAAAACCATGGTTTAGAAAGCCGCCGTAAGCTTAAAATGTTTCATTGTATAAAACACTTTTTTTTATCCACTTTGCACGGATTTCTCCTGTTACATAAAGAGGGTCTGCTTCTAGCGTTATCTTATTCGTTAGGAAGAATATCAGCCAGGATTCTTCTCATACTGCTAGACGGTACCGAGAATATATCAACAGTGTCATTCAGTTGGTTCAATATCTCTATACCACGCGTGACTGAGTGTTTAGCCATGATATTCGTCCTGTAAGTTGGTATGTAGAACAGAGGGTGATTCCTTGCACGGCTATATTTATTAGGTACATATAAACTTAGTGCTTCTAGAATCGCGGGACAGTTAAAGCCACCTTGAAAAACCTTAAGTAGGAATATCGCAATGGATTCTTGCTTTCTTGTTTCGAGGCTTCTATAGTTACACACCGTGAGAAGTTCGATATGGTGAGCATATTTTGGATAATCGCCCTTTGTTCTGTACCATAGATATCTGAACTTCGTTGTATACTGGTACAACCTGGCGAATTTATTGCCATCTGGCAGCCTTTTAGAATCAGAAAGAAGTATTTTAAAGAGGCCTGAAATAAAAACTAGACAGAAACCATTTTTTTAAACGAGTGCTAATGGGAATCGAACCCGCAACTTTCAGGTTGGGAGTCAGGTGCGTTTGCATAATAATAAAGCGTTATTTGTCACTTTATTATATGCACACGCATAATTAAACTAATGTCGAATATACCTTATGTTGTATTGCAATTTCATTGGTTGATAGCATAAAAAAATGTAAGATATTATTTTGAGGTTACCATCGATCGTAGATAAAATACATGAATATTGTATTCCACTTTCGTTGTATACAGTACAACCTAGCTACTTTTTTACGATATAGCAGTCTCTTCTAACCAATCAGAAAAACGTTAAAGAGTTCGTAAGTAAAAACCAGAAAGAACAGAGTCTTTTAAAAAATGATATTAACGGCAGTCAAACCTACAACCTCTTCGTTGGAAGAAAGGTTTTACTCTCACAAACTGGATCGCAGAATTCATTAAATAATGAATTTTTTTTTTGAATAATTAGATGCCATTTCGGATGTCCAGCAACTATTTTTTTGGATAATTAGATGCCATTTCGGATGTCGAACAACTATTTTTTTGGATAATTAGAGGCCATTTCGGATATCGAACAACTATTTTTTTGGATAATTAGATGCCATTTCGGATGTCCAGCAACTATTTTTAAGAGTTCTGGTAAAAATTAATGATTACATATGAGTACTAGATACATGCAATAAACTCCACCTAAAGTCGAATGTGTTACTATTACGTATTGAAAAATCTACAAAGGTTTCATTATAGTTCGTCTTTCTTTGGTAAGTTTTCTGTGGTTTTCTCACCAAATATGTATATTTTTCTTAACATATGCAGACGACGGAGAGTACCCAATCTAATGACCGCAGCTTTTATCTTCTTATCTTTACACTCAGCTTATTTTATTTTTAATTTGTCAATAAGAGTGGGTTCGATTTCCAACTAAGAGCGCCCTTGAAGACTGCTCCCTAAACGGCGCTATATAAATTGTCCCTTTTATTATTGTTATTAATAACAATGAGAATGCCGGTTTTACTACACGTTGTTATGAATCATGGAAGTGGCGATGTTTGATAGTAATTAGAAAATATTATTGATATTATTCAGGGTTTGTCATTGCAAAAATATGCGATAAGACCTTAATTATCAGTATGCCGACATCTGCGCCGTTGAGTAATCAACTTATCTCAGTTGGAGAAATGCAGCATCGTTAAACTCGATCTTTATGTGCCCTCTGTAAATCTTAAATCATTAAATAATATTTTCTTTTCTGTCTATTTTGTCATTTTATATTTATATTTTATTTTTCATTTATTTTTTACTGTTTTTTATTTTTTTATATAACCTAAAAACTTTGTAACCTCCAAACCAGTAATTGATATTATTTGTGTATATCGTGTCTGGTTAGTTGAAAAAGATTACCAAAAGACAAGAAATCTTTATTTCATCTCAAGGTGACAAGGGCCTTATAACAATGTCTCGCGATTTTTGTATATCATTAACCTTCGTGATAGAGTACGTAAAACAGAAATCCGAAGGACGTGCGAAGTTGAAGATATTGTCAGATGGGGACGACAGAGAAGAAGGTTCTGGAACGAACACGTATCCAGAATGGTGGAACAAAGAGCCGTAAGAATGGCCAGGGACAGTATCCCCCAAGCAAGCAGACCTCCAGGACGACCTCCCAAAAGATGGAAAGACAGCTGGTAGTCGACGTCGCAAGAGGCAAACAATGATGCAGGACCATAACAGGCCAACATGCCTAAAATAAGATGAAGAAGAAGAAGATTAACCAATGAAATTAAAGTAGTCAAAACATAAATTATAATGCATGTAGCATTCATTATGTTTAGTGGGTATAATATTGCTAAATCTGGCGCGAAAATGAGAAAATATCTGGCATTGTATGGGGGCCTGTTTCATCCTTTAAGGATTTGCTTTATTCAGTTAAGGCAGCCGCCTTACACCAATTTATTTGATTATATCCGCGGGGAATCCCTTTTCCTTAATCTACGAAATAAATAGGATAACGAAACCCGTTGCGATTAAACCGTTAAATTTAACTAACAAGACAAATTCAAATCCCACGTGTGTGCAGTCTGTAACTCGAACTCCACGGCAGTTAAAACTTAAGGCAGAGCCTGTCGAAGAGATTTGGGCCCTTGTTTCTCCTGTCCTCTTCGATGATACGCATATAACGTAACACAAGAAAGTGGAGTTTAGCTTAAAACTAATTTGTTTTATAAAAAATTTCGCAATATCCAGGTTGTGAGACAAGCATCTTCCAACTAAGCCATCGGAAATATAATATTTATTTTGTAATCTGTCAATAATAAGTGGGTTGGAATTTTGAGAGAGAGAGAGGACGCCTTTGAGGATAGTCTGCTCTCTAGACGGCGCTATATTGTCATTTTGTTATTATTATGAAAATAATATAATACAATATCAGAGCAAAGCTTTCAATAATTCAATTGGAAGTTTAATCTCGAGTAAAATAGAGATTTTGATGAGAATTATATTGGGGTTAATGATGAGTATTTTGAGATAAATTTTTATATATCGATAAGGATGAAGGACGTCTACGTGAGTCAGGAAGATCATCCAAAGATGCTGTGTAGATGTTTTTCAATGTATACTTATATTCATTATAAAGTTCTTCAAAGAGCCAAAGTTGATAGAGAGTTGCTGATTAATATTTAAATTCGAAAGGTGTCCTATTTGGGTCATGTACTTAGAGGATCACAGTACAAATTACTGCACCTGATCATCCAAGGCAAAATAGAGGGTCGAAGAGGTGTTGGCAGGAGGCAAATCTCCTGGCTCCACAATATACGTGATTGGACTGATATAAGGAGCGTTGGGAATCTTTTTCGGGTTGCCGGGGACAAAGATGCCTACTCTCAGGGGAAAGTCAACGTTGGGGGGGCCTGACATGACACTAGGAAGAAGAAGAAGATACTTATATTGGTTTAAGTTTGCATTTATTATGAAGTAATTACCTGATAAAATTTACGAGTCGCTTCAAGTTACATAACACTTAAGGTTTAACACATAGGGAATGAGAGTTTGTACAAAGTTAACCCATAATGATACGAGTTTCGAAAATATATTAAACAGCTTATAATTTGTGAAAATTTTTCGAATAAATTAATAAACTATCAAGCCGTTTTATTGTTGGGGTAGGCATTATGGACAGAGTACTAGATTTTTTCTCGCGACATACATATTTTGCCTTATCTTCATCCATACACGTTCTCATACAACTCATATTTATCTTATGAGTTTATATTTCTTTTTTCTAAATATCATTACCATACTAACCATTGTCCTGAGCAGTCTTGGTTCTTATATTCCAGATAATAATGCAATTACAGCTTTTGGAAATGCCGGTAAAGAGGTAAATATGACACATTTTTTTAAGTGAAACTTCAATTGGCGCGGTAGGACAAATTGGCCTGAACGTCACGAAAAGTGAAACGGTGTATTATATTATTATTAAATTATAATTTATTATTATTAAATATTTTATTTATTAATAAATTATTTTAATATTAATAATAATTTATATTATTTTAATATTATTAAGTGTATTAAATTATTATTAAAATTATTTATTATTAAAAATTTGAAAAAATATATTTTTTGTTATATATTATTTTATATTAATATATTTCATAATTATTAATTTTATTTTGTATTAAATTATTTTATTTTATTTAATATTTATTGAATATATAATTTATATTAAATATATAATTATAATAATATATATGTTATTATAATATTAATATATTACTATTATACTTGTATAATAATTAATTATAATATAATTAATCAATAATATATTAATATAATTAAAAATATATGAAGTACTAGATAATATAATAAATATAATATAATAATAAATAAATAATTATTTTAATAATAACATAAAAATATTAATATACCTAATATTAAAAAATATTAATTTAATATTATTAAGTGTATTAAATTATTATATTTCCAAATCCTAAAAAAATCGTTAGCAAATGGAAAAAAAGCGATGCCTAAAATCAACTTTTCTTAGGAGCTAAGAAGTTTCACTTCTACTGCGCGAGAGTCTCACACATCTGTTTTTTTAACCGTGCCTGTCCTCATATATAGTATGTTAGTTGTTTAAAACATGCTTAATATTGTTTTGATGCTATTCATACACATAGACGACCTCCTTGGTTTAGTTGGTAAGATGCATACCTTCCATTACGGGAATTGCGGATTCGAGTCCCGTTAGAACCAAAATAAAACAAAAAGGGTTCTAGTCTGGTTGGTTGCATAGCTCAGTGCCTCTTAAACATCTTTCTGGTTGGTTGGAAGATATTACCACATAATAATACGCCCGTCAGGTTGATTTCTAGTCAGTAAAATAACGTGTTTCATTCCTGATTTTTCTTTTCCTTTTGATTGATGATATCTCACTTTATATGAAAAAGAATGTTCGGGCGACTGTCCGTCTTTGTGGGGTTCGTGGGCATGTGCTCACGTGTATGTTTATGGATTTCGTGGGGATGGATAGTCATTTGAATGATTTATGTGACCATGTAACTTGCTTCATTTACGTTTGTCTGGTTGGTTGGACTAGATTGCCGCCTAGCAATAAGCCCGCCAGATTGTATTTGCAATAAAAGTGTTAAATAAAGAAATAAATATTGTTTACAACGAAATTGTTACACAATACATTTTTAATCAAATGTCTTAAAACTTCGAACTGTTTTTTTTTGTATTTGCTGATATATTTGTTTATTGAAGGAATAAGGAAAATCTATTGTATAATTTAAAAATAAAATAACTAAATGGAGTTTAACGTGTTCCCCGCGGGGAGCACAAACGCCTGTGATCTGACGACAATCCAAGTTTCAAATCACAAATACTTAAAAAAAATGACACAAAACCGGAATAAAAATTGAACTAAAATTTAAAATAATCTTTATTCTAGCGACATCTCTGAAAACCTTGTCAAATAATATATTAGTTTATGAGATATTGTTGAATAAACAGAGCGCCGAATTTTTTTGGTTTCTCAATATTTCCAGCATTAACGACCTGTCGCGCGGATCGAGTCCTGCGATGAGTCTGTCTTACGTAAATAAACATTACTAAGTCTCTCTTACGTAAATAAACATTACTAGTGCTATATGCATTTGATTGGGTGAGTGTCATGAAGCATTGATTTGATCGTAGCATTCCTTTGTTTATTTTACGTAATGTTTAGTTTATCTCCTTTATTGAATGAGTCTCCTTAAGAGTAATGACTATTATTTATTATCAGAAAATTACTTAAGTGTCATGTTTACTTGGTGTTGTAATCAAATATCAGTGGTTCTAAACAAAATATGTGTTTAAACTTAGAAATTAAAAAACGCTGAAATTGTGCCGCGCACAGGATTCGTGGAATTTGATTTTTAACGCGGTGAATAGGTTAAATGATGGTCGTCTGAACTGAATGTGTTGCCGATTCGACTGGCAATGGGTAAAGGAAAGCAATCAGTGAACAGATGGCCGCTTACCGGCACACCAGACAAGTTTAATTACCTAACCTGGACCACTGGTCCAACTGAAACGACTCCAGCGTATCACCTGTTCCTTCTTTTTTTATTCACTTTTTCAACGCAAAAGTATTTGATCGAGATTCCTCTGTCGTGTCTGAGACTTGTTCAATACAGCTCATTTTTTTTAAGTTTTGTAAAACATCAGCAATCGCGCTATAATCAAAAGTAGTAAAAATGGCAATACATTATACAGCAGTGGTCCCCAACCTTTTTGTCGCCGCGGACCGGTCAACGTTTCATAATTTTACCGCGGCCCACTGGGGACGGGGGACACATTGAATGTAGTTTTTTTTTAAATTTAATAATAATATATTTGTACAATATACGAGTATAATAATAAAATTTACAACTGTGTTACATAAGTTATAGTGACAAATAATAGTAGAGAAAACACAAGGTTTGTGGGAAAAATTAAGAAAAAATATATAATAACAATGAAGGGTTATTAAGTTTCAGATAATTTTTGAATTTTCTTTTGGATTCATGGGTATTTTCAATATTTTTAAGGTTCAACGGAAGGTTGAAAGTATTTTTTCCAAGATAGAGAAAATAATTTATTTTGAGAATGCTTAGGGTTTAATATCGGGATTTTAATGTTATTCTGATATCTTGCAGATATATTCACTTGAAAGTTATTTATCTATTTTCTTTTAAAGTTTTGATGTTGAAGTTTTATGTGTTTTGATTTAATTGAATCGTGTTTAAACATGCCTTCAAAATAAAATACAGTTACCCCTTAAAAATTAATAAAAACAGATTTAATATTTTAACTTAATGCTAAATCAATGAGAACCCTGAGCTTGCTTCATTGAAACGAGATGGTTCCATCTGGGGGTAATAGGAGATTGTGACACCCGAAGTGTCTTGCTTATGTCGGTGGTAACTTAGCGTAAAGAGGTTTTCAAGGGAATAATTATTTTAAGCTATAATTAAGTTTTATTGGGTATGTTCGATTTTTCAAAAGTAATTTTGATTTTTAAGCAGGCCCTTGCGCGGCCCAGTACCATTTGGTCCACGGCCCGGTACCGGGCCGGGGCCCGGGGGTTGGGGACCACTGCATTATAGTGTATTGGTGCCAGTCTTGACGTATAATAATAAAACGACAACTTATATAGCGTCATTTATAGAGAAAACTCTCTTCAAGAGAGTTCTAACTCAAGATTTTAACCCACTATCATTCATAGATTTAAAATATTACAAAATAAATATATGATATTGTTTCCTTTGTAGGTGGGATATCGGAGGAAATAGCACGAAGAACAAAACTAGCATTTGGAAGTTTGACCAACATATTCAAAAGTAATCTCCCAATATCCTTGGAGCGAAGGGTCTACAATCAGTGTATTCTCCCAGTACTTACGTATGGCTGCGAGACATAGACGCTCACAGTAAAGAACACACAAAAGCTCCATACCGCACAAAGGGGCATGGAGAGAGACATGTTGGGATATATTAAGATACCGTAAACGAAACACCTGGATTCGCAATATTACAAAGGTAGAAGACGTTATAAAGGTGTGCAAAAGAATGAAGTGGCAATGGGCAGGACACGTAGCTAGAATGTCAGACTCCCGATAGACATCCGAAATAATCCAATGGTACCCGAGAGGCATAAAGAGGCCCAGAAGAAGACCGAAAGTACGCTGGATATATGAAATCAGGAAGCATGGCAACATCACATGGCATCAGCGAGCAAAAAATTTAACTATTTGGAGTCAACTTGGGGAGACCTTCATCCAGCAGTGGATCGACCTTGGTTGACAATGATGATGATGATGAAATATATGATATACATATAACTTGAGTGTAAGGATATGAAGATAATGACTGCGGTCGTTAAATTAGGTACTTCTCCATATGGAATTGGTGTTATCTTCTTCTACGTATGGCCTTCCTCTTCTAGGTATTCGTATGGAAGTGAGGTTATCTTCTTCTTCTGCATTTGACCTTTACACGCAATGTGTCTTCTACAGCTAGGTCACAGCGTCCGGTGACAAGTTGAGTATCTGTTGCACGCCTCTAGAGAAAGCATACAGTGCGCAACTTTGAACGATGTGGTCAATAGCCTGGTCAATAGCCATTGATGATGTGGTCAATAGCCATTTCTCCGCTCACAGAAAGGTAACTAAGCTAGACCCCAGTTGTGCAAATCATATGCAGTGCGGTCTACTCCGCATCTGATCTTATTTAGAATACACTCCTTCCAAGGTAGAGAAAACCCAGGCTACCTCCTCGTCGGTTCGCCCGCAAGATGTCTGTTTTTTTTACGTCGCACTCTGTCCAGCGGGACTAACATTTATCGGCGATTGGCCTGTTGCCGATTTGCTCCAAAATGTTTCAAATTGAACGACATGAGATAAGACGGAGTGGCGGTGGTTCTTTTACACATATATCCTTAACAATACAGTTTGTTGATTTGCGCCATCCTCTTAAACTCTTTAATGAGATTCTCTTTACGGCTTAAATCATGAGGTGGAATATTACCTAGCACTGGAAGCCAAGATGTAGGTGTAGACTTTAGGGTTCCCATGATAATACGCATCGCTTCATGTATTTCCGTGTCAATTAGGTCCGTGTGCACGGATGACACATACAAACAGGAAAAGTAACTGGCAACGGGAACAACCAAACCCTTAATTGAAATTGGCAATAAAGTTATGCTAGCTCAATACCACGGAAGAAGGCCACTTAACAGACCGCGACAGGGGCTTTTAGATAACGTTCAGCAGGATCTTAAGAATCTGACAGTGAATGGAAACTGAGACGAGACGTTGAGTGAAAGATTGGCTTGAAGAAAATTCTTCTGGTAGTCTTTAGCTCTATATGAGTTGAATGACCATCTGAGGTAGGTAGATATATCCAAATATCATATTTGATTAGTGCTCTTTTTCTACTTCAGTTTCAATCCTGAGGATTGGTTAGCAGCAAAGCTCTGCATCTCCTCCTCTACTCCGCTCGGCTCTTGAGCTCTGTATAGGAGGTGCAGTCTATATCGTGGCATATTTGCTCCAGATACTCTCGGCGAGGACAACCTCTGCCAATCAATCCCTCAATCATTCCCTCCAGTATATTGTGCAGGAGATTTTCATGTCGCAGCATATGACCGATCCATTCTGCACGCCTTTCCGATATGGTGTTTGACATGTGCCTGGTTTCTTCGATCCTGCTGAGAGCCTCGTACTTTAATGATAAAATAAAACGTGAGCTAAGAATACACAATGAAGTACTGAATTACCATGAGACTTCCTAATAACGCTTCTCATCACGTAACGCGATGGTTTCCCAAAAATATTTAAGTTTTATTGACCGAAACGAGGGATACCAGGTTTATCAAAGAGGAATAAAGATATAAATTGATTGTTTTAAACCTCGTCGTTTTGGAACGTGACTCGAATTTTATTATCGTTTTGCAGACTGCGAAGCCATATTATACGAGTATATTAAGATCAGAGAGAATAGGCGTTTATCTACCTTTGAGGAATTTGAGATTATGTCTATATTATTGTTAATTTAATTAACGACACAACAGTGTCCTTCATATACAAATAAACATATAACATGTTATACAAGTACTTGTACTTGAAATTATTGACAAAAAACACAAAACTTTGTCTTAAACTAACATGTACAGGAGATACAAAAAACAGTAGTAATAATTTCATAAATTACAAAGTCATTGTTTAAAATTATTTAATATTAATATGTATATTTAAGTTCCATATATGTTATGTATATATATCACAAAATAGTGCCAAATTTTACCAATTAGAATTACGTAATTGTCGAAGACTTGTTTTATAGTGCTAAAGAACTTAGTTTTGTTTTTAGTGGAACAACGCTTACATATAACAAGAATAATTGGATTTTTCGAGAATTTTATGGATAGATCTTGAGATATAGAAAACACATGGGCTCACTAGTAGAACGAGATGCAAGTTGCTTTGCAGAATCGAAACCTTTCACGTGTTGATGCAGGGTTACTCAACTCCAGAGGCAAAGTATTGTTCTTAATCAGTAAATCTATCGCTTGTTATAAATAATTTCATCAATTCGCATTCTGCGTTTGAACGATTTAAAGAAATAATAAAAGTTATCTCTATGGGTTCGTTTAATTGTTGAAATAAGTAGCTAGTATTAGTTTGGTAAAGCCTATCGTATTCTCCATAATAATGTATGGAATGTAAACATTGATGATGAGAATACTGCAAGGCGCATCAACGTCTCTACCATCCGAGAATAAGATAGAGATTACGGAAACAATCCATAACACGCAGAGAAGAATACTAACGTTATTTAATTGTTGAAATAAGTAGCTAGTATTAGTTTGGTAAAGCCTATCGTATTCTCCATAATAATGTATGGAATGTAAACATTGACGATGAGAATACTGCAAGGCGCATCAATGTTTCTACCATCCGAGAATTAGATAGAGATTACGGAAACAATCCATAACATGCAGAGAAGAATACTAACGTTATTTAATTGTTGAAATAAGTAGCTAGTATTAGTTTGGTAAAGCCTATCGTATTCTCCATAATAATGTATGGAATGTAAACATTGACGATGAGAATACTGCAAGGCGCATCAATGTTTCTACCATCCGAGAATTAGATAGAGATTACGGAAACAATCCATAACATGCAGAGAAGAATACTAACGTTATTTAATTGTTGAAATAAGTAGCTAGTATTAGTTTGGTAAAGCCTATCGTATTCTCCATAACAATGTATGGAATGTAAACATTGACGATGAGAATACTGCAAGGCGCATCAATGTCTCTACCATCCGAGAATTAGATAGAGATTACGGAAACAATCCATAACATGCAGAGAAGAATACTAACGTTATTTAATTGTTGAAATAAGTAGCTAGTATTAGTTTGGTAAAGCCTATCGTATTCTCCATAATAATGTATGGAATGTAAACATTGACGATGAGAATACTGCAAGGCGCATCAATGTCTCTACCATCCGAGAATTAGATAGAGATTACGGAAACAATCCATAACATGCAGAGAAGAAAACTAACGTTATTTAATTGTTGAAATAAGTAGCTAGTATTAGTTTGGTAAAGCCTATCGTATTCTCCATAACAATGTATGGAATGTAAACATTGACGATGAGAATACTGCAAGGCGCATCAATGTCTCTACCATCCGAGAATTAGATAGAGATTACGGAAACAATCCATAACATGCAGAGAAGAATATTAACGTTATTTGGGTATGTTAGAAAGAATGATGAAAGTCTAGAGAAGTTAGTGATCACGGGTATAGTTGACGGAAGGTGAGCAAGAGGAAGGTGTCCTATAAGATGGACGGATCAAATAAAGGAGTTAGAAGGACCCCTTTTACGAGTAAGTGTTGCATATCCCAAGACCGGGAGGGATAGAGACAGGTGCTTTACCTTTTCCTTCCTGTGCTAAAAAAATCCGCGCGTTCCGATGCTGTGTATTCAATACATATCAATACAGATGTAAAAAGGAGCGATTTAAAATCGGAAAAATAAAAATACTATATAGCCAATTAATTAAATTTGAAGTCAAAAGTACAAATAATTGAAATTTAATTGCTAGTTACACAATGTGTACTAGTTACACATCACAGGGAAGGAAGGGTTAAGAAGAAGTAGTCGCATCTTTTGGGAAATAAATTGAAATAAAATATTTTCGTAATATCAGATTTAATCTGGCTATCCATTCATAAAACGATCGAAGAGTCCCCGTGATTTTTTTTTATCAAAGGCATTTTAATATCTTTCTGGTCTATGAGGAGAAATTCCCTAATGACAATACACTTAATCCTCAGATGTCCAGGCCACGCACATAGAATGTAAGAACACGGGTTGGTACCCGTACCTTAAGGACGACCCTTAACCCTTCCTTCCCTGTGATGTGTAACTAGTACACATTGCTTCTAAAAACTTTATTATCTCTATAAATATAATAAATACTGGGTTCAGATTTTAGATATTCCTCCGTAATACATTTACGCATTGAATGAAAAAATAATATCAATAATAATTAGCACTTATCGGCCATATCAGAGATATTTTGTGAAGATCGGGAATAAATTCACCAATACAATCAAACACGTGCCAATGTGACGTAGGTATATTCATTCTAAAAAACGTCTAATTCACGTCTCACTCTCACTCTACTTCGGTATATGGGAACACAAGAAAAAAAATATCAACTTTCGTTTGAGGTGGTCGCTTCGCCCGTTTTGTGAACGTCAGCCGATGTTTTTTTTTTTTCATGTTTTCAGCAATTAAATTTCAATTATTATCACTTGACTTCAAATTTAATTGATTTAAACGATTGCCTATGAATATTCTTATTTTCCGATTTTAAATCGCTCATTTTTACATATGTATTGATGTGTATTGAATATACATCACCGGAACGGCCGGATTTTTTTAGCACAGGAAGGGAAAGGTTAAGAACGTTCAGGAGGAAAGAGAAGAGTGCGTAGATCACGTACTTGTCAGGAGGACAACATCAATAGTAAAAAAAAGGTCCCTGTGGATAAAAGCGCGATGAAGCTGAAAATTCAGGAATTCATAATTCTATACAAGGGTAGCGTTTTTAAAAATAAGATTTAAACAGCTTAGGGAACATTTTATGCGATATTGTTTTAACAACTTTGAAATACGAGTATTTCAGAATGAAAATATTAATAGCAAACAAAAACACTGCTCCAATTTAACGCATATATCTCCAAGAACATCTTATAAAAATAATTTATTTATTTATTTTTTATTTATTTTACACATGACAAGAAATAAATATAATTTGCGAAAAAAACAACAGGTAATTTAATTTGGACACACAATTTTAATGGATCTGGGGTTTGTTACCTTTCATTTGTCGTGTCCCCAGTAAACTAGGCTTTGACTGAGGACATAAAGCATGAGCAAATAAATCGAAACTTCTTTCCGATTTTTGATTATATAAAAAAATTTAATACAATAACATAATGCAAAGAGCTCTTTTTTATTTTTATTTAGAAGAACGCTTATAGGAAATTACTTAAGATTTTCACACAAAACATCTTCTTCCTAGTGTCATGTCAGGTCCCCCAACGTTGACTATCACCTGAGAGTAGGCATCTTTGTCCCCGGCAGCCCGAAAAAGATCCCCAACGCCCCTTATGCCAGTCGAATCACGTATATTGCGGAGCCAGGAGATTTGCCTCCTGCCAACACCTCTTCGACCCTCTATTTTGCCTTGGATGATCAGGTGCAGTAATTTGTACTTTGCTCCTCTAAGTACGTGATCCAAATAGGACACCTTTTGGATTTTAATATTAGTCAGCAACTCTCTATCAACTTTGGCTCTACACAAAACATATCATTTATAAATAATACTCGTACCAAGGATTAAAATCCTAATGATCAGTGTTCATCTCATGTACAGTTGTGTCACATCAGCAGATCAGTGAAAATATTACAAAGTATATATAAAATATGAAAAAAAAATAAAACACTCCTTCCTCTGTCGATTCCTCCTAAACTTGAACGCTTTTACTAAGAGAAAATATTCCACATAAAGAAATAGCTGAAATGTCAATGCATCCTTTAAAGAAATGTGGTAAAGCCAAATAAAGAAAGTCTGGTTTAAAGACTGCAATTAGACGTTAGTAATTAGTCTGACTACATTACACTTTGGCTGTTCAAGAAAAAAGGACGCTTAGTAATTGCGATCGACAGGGATGAGAAGGATATCTTTAATCGCGTTCATCCTCGCCAGGGCCGAGGCTAGAGGTGCAGCCGCCTATGTGCGAAAACCAAAAATGACACCCCTTATCTCTTAAGTGCAGGGGTGACATTTTTAGTTTTCGCACACATTCAATTTACTTTAAAAATTAATCTACCTACATATTTTATGTTACACATAGCATATACACCAGTTTAAAATTATTATTCCATGAAACGTACTATATACATAGGTAGATTCGTACGTAAATAATATAAAATTAAAACACCTTATTATTATTTGCATTGCACAATGCATTTTAACCTTTATTGTGCCGTCATCAGGTTAGTTGAGAATAACTTAAGTATATTTTTCTTGAATCTTCGAAAAGACTATAGTTTCACTTTGTGGTGCCATTTTTTACATAAAAGGAAAAAAATAAGTACAATAAAAAACTTATTTTATATTTTTGTGTTCACCACAGATTTAATTTAGGTTCACAACTAGTTTCGAAGACCACCGTCTTCTTCGTCAGGTGAATATAAACTAAGTTGATAAAATATATTCTGTACAAGTGTAAATAACCTAATATAAAAGAGGTGAGGTAGGGGGAGTGAAGTGGGGAGAGATGTAATACAATGGTGAATGGGGCGGGGAAAAAAATATGTGAAAGTGAATGTGAATCTTAAAGACAGGGAGGATTTTAAATAGGAAATATATTAAGCAGAGGGCTATTATGGAAATTGGTTTGGTTATTGATGATATTTAGACTTAATTTTATAGATTTTTTAATCTTTTAATCATTTGATTTTTTCATATAAGTATTTTCTATGTCTAATATAAGTATTACGTACGCACAATCTGTGTTAGGTGTAATAAGACATTTACGGAACGCCTAAATATTGATGATGATCCGCTTAAATGGGATCCGCTCACGTGGACCCCCATTTACATCTCGTGCACCCCCTCATTTCTTTTCTCGTTGACATAGACCCCCTGCAAGTCGAAATCGACCCATGGGGGTCCATATAGACCACTTTGGGAAACTGTTGAATATCTGTGTCTTAAGAAATATAATACAAGGGTGTCACTACTCAAATTAAACGGTGTGCAAAAGTTCAGGGGTCGCCAAGACTATTTAAAAAAATATTTAAATGAAATTTAATCGTTTTATTTTAAATATTAGAAACCCCTTCATTCATGATTATTTTGCGTTTTATGGATAGAAACTTCTTTTTTAATACAGGGTGACTAAAACTCACGAAGTTAGCCATTTCGAGGGGCGGCCAGCACAGAAAGGTAATTCTGCGGTCACCCCTTGAATCGGTGACCTGTGTGCACCGTACACATTGCACATATGGACGAGACGCCTCTGATCATCGCCCATTGTAATTCCAGCTTCCAGGGCACTCGGGAGAAGAATTACCGATTAAAGCTCTTATCTGGTCAGACTATCGCACAGTACATTGCAATCTATTCCTTTCTCTTACTCCTCCCTCTACTCCCACAGAAATCCTCACAATTTGTCGATTCCACTCCACAGCTTAGATACCGAAGCAATTCGAGATTATGGAAGCTGTTTATTTATATTTATTTATTGGCTAAGTTAATCTCTAATTGAAGAGTCTGTTTCTTTTTAATGTTTGTAAATAAAATACTTTGAGGGATTTGAACACATTACTTAAAGTTTATGTGGATTTGTGAGCATTTTGATTGTTTGTTGAATTACGAACATTTACCATAATTATTCGGTTAAAAAACTGTGCATCATTTGACTCACTAATTTTGTTGGTAAGACACTTGTCTTGCGCCACGTGTTAGATACATTTTTGAAGTTTTGATTACTCAAAACTCCCAATAAATTAATGTCCTCTTATTCTACTTTTCTGCGTATTTAAGATTCATATAATTATTCTGTATCCAAAAAAGATTTAAACTGTTTGAGTAATGCACGTTAAAATATAATATCAGCTTCTTATTAACTAGCTTCTGACGATATGTGTGTATATTTATTCTAAATTGAAATAATATAAAATGATTTAAACTGATTGAGTAATGCACGTTAAAATATAATATCAGTTTCTTATTAACTAGCTTCTGACGATATGTGTGTATATTTATTCTAAATTGAAATAAAATGATTTAAACTGTTTGAGTAATGCACGTTAAAATATAATATCAGTCTTCTTATTAACTAGCTTCTGACGATATGTGTGTATATTTATTCTAAATTGAAATAAAATGATTTAAACTGTTTGAGTAATGCACGTTAAAATATAATATCAGTCTTCTTATTAACTAGCTTCTGACGATATGTGTGTATATTTATTCTAAATTGAAATAAAATGATTTAAACTGTTTGAGTAATGCACGTTAAAATATAATATCAGTCTTCTTATTAACTAGCTTCTGACGATATGTGTGTATATTTATTCTAAATTGAAATAAAATGATTTAAACTGATTGCGTAATGCACGTTAAAATATAATATCAGTCTTCTTATTAATTAGCTTCTGACGATATGTGTGTATATTTATTCTAAATTGAAATAAAATTATTTAAACTGATTGAGTAATGCACGTTAAAATATAATATCAGTCTTCTTATTAACTAGCTTCTGACGATATGTGTGTATATTTATTCTAAATTGAAATAAAATGATTTAAACTGTTTGAGTAATGCACGTTAAAATATAATATCAGTCTTCTTATTAACTAGCTTCTGACGATATGTGTGTATATTTATTCTAAATTGAAATAAAATGATTTAAACTGTTTGAGTAATGCACGTTAAAATATAATATCAGTCTTCTTATTAACTAGCTTCTGACGATATGTGTGTATATTTATTCTAAATTGAAATAAAATGATTTAAACTGTTTGAGTAATGCACGTTAAAATATAATATCAGTCTTCTTATTAACTAGCTTCTGACGATATGTGTGTATATTTATTAGAAATTGAAGTAAAATGATTTAAACTGTTTGAGTAATGCACGTTAAAATATAATATCAGTCTTCTTACTAACTAGCTTCTGACGATATGTGTGTATATTTATTCTAAATTGAAATAAAATTATTTAAACTGTTTGAGTAATGCACGTTAAAATATAATATCAGTCTTCTTATTAACTAGCTTCTGACGATATGTGTGTATATTTATTAGAAATTGAAGTAAAATGATTTAAACTGTTTGAGTAATGCACGTTAAAATATAATATCAGTCTTCTTATTAACTAGCTTCTGGCGATATGTGTGTATATTTATTCTAAATTGAAATAAAATGATTTAAACTGATTGAGTAATGCACGTTAAATATAATATCAGTCTTCTTATTAACTAGCTTCTGACGATATGTGTGTATATTTATTCTAAATTGAAATAAAATTATTTAAACTGATTGAGTAATGCACGTTAAATATAATATCAGTCTTCTTATTAACTAGCTTCTGACGATATGTGTGTATATTTATTCTAAATTGAAATAAAATGATTTAAACTGATTGAGTAATGCACGTTAAATATAATATCAGTCTTCTTACTAACTAGCTTCTGACGATATGTGTGTATATTTATTCTAAATTGAAATAAAATTATTTAAACTGATTGAGTAATGCACGTTAAATATAATATCAGTCTTCTTATTAACTAGCTTCTGACGATATGTGTGTATATTTATTCTAAATTGAAATAAAATGATTTAAACTGATTAAGTAATGCACGTTAAAATATAATATCAGTCCTCTTATTAACAAGTTCCAATTAACGTATTGATGGAACAATTAAAACGTACAATTTTCCCCATATAAAATGTGTTCCACTGTTACATAACACTCGTATGTCTAATTGGCAAAATTAATTTAAACAAGTACTTTTTAATTATTTCTACTGATTTATTATATCTTCATGTTAGTTTAAGATATTTTTTTGTAATTATGTCAATAATTTTAACTACTTGTATTAACTTGTGTTATGTGCACTTAAAATACACTGTTGTGTCGTGAATCTAATAAATACATAAACAATTTACGAAATTCATCACTGTAAGAACAACTCTTTTATTTGATTCTTAAATATAAATTTTACCGGTTTAATGATAATGGTTTTTATTCTTATGATTGTGTGCGGTATATTGTGGGATGAATATTTTTGGTCTTTCTGGAGTGATAATGTGTGAGGAGTTGAGTTTCGCAAGATGTTTCCAGTTGTAGTTGAGTGTCACTGTTTGTCAGGTTGATGAGAGCGTGCAACGGGGTTTTTTGTGTTATCAAAAATCGGAAAGAAGTATCGATTTATTTTATCATGCTAAATATCCTCAGTGAGATACAGGCAAAAGCCTAGTTTACTGGGGATACGACAAATGAAAGGCAACAAACCCAGATCCATTAAAATTATATGTCCAAATCAAATTACCTGTTGTTTTTTCTCAAATTGTGTATATTTCTTGTCATGTGTAATAATAAATAAATAAATAAATGATACAATTGTAAATAAACCAAAAAAAGTATTTTTAATGAGTTAGATCCCTTTTGCGCATAAACATTTATTTTATGTAAAATTTACAACCTTCTTTTATTTTTATCATGACAAAAAAGCGAAAACTGACAGCAAAGTTTCTCGCAAAACTGTCAATTTTAAGCTAACAGAGCACAAAAGCTGGTGCAGGCAATTTATACAGCGGGCAGCGAGAGCCTCGACGGGCCGAGGGGCCAGGGTGGGGCCGTAGAGTTGGAGGGCGGAGGTGGGTGCTTATTTATGTCTTCCGGCTCAATAGTTTTACCGACTCATTACGTTCGGGGGCTTTGACATGGCATTATCTAACAATCAAAGCCTTCGCTGATAACCTCCTTGGGCCTAGAATAGGCATATTACCTTTTCATTCACAGTTGGCCATAAACTGAGTGTTGAAAACCAACATTTCATTCGTACGGTACTGACAACCTCATAAGCCTACTTGGAAAGACACCTGTCTTCCAATCTGGAAGTTACATTTCGCCTGTCGAGATAATTGTTTTAAAACAATAAATTTGCATAATATCTATATAAATAAAAATGTAAATGTTCGTATATTAAAAATCTCTAATCTTCGAAAATTCTTCACCGATTACTTTGAAATTTTGACCAAAGGTTGTATTCGTATACGAGCATGTTTATATATACTTTTTTATATACAGTTCTATATAAAAATTATATAAAACAGACGAAATAACGGGAGCACCCCCTGCAGCGACACACGCAAACTAAACAATTCTCATTGACAGTTTTGTCACATTGCATTTTCGACGTTTCCGAATTAATATTAAATATTAAATAATTAAATATTAAATAATAAATATTAAATATCTACGGCGATCGCGTTCTGCAGCTTCAGATCTGCTTCGTTCTCAACAGAATGAACGCGACAGGCTGAGAGTGGCTGAAAGACGTCAAAAATATTGTATACCCACAAGCATTGTGAAATTAAACATATTAGAAACGTGTGCTTTCTCTTTTCTTTCTTTTCCATTTAACCAGACTGAGCCACAGCAACGCGTGGCCAGGTACAGCTAGTTGTTAAATAATTAATATATATGTAAATATAGACCAATTAGATTAGTTAAATATACGGACCATTTCGTTATGTCAATATCAGCCGGGTTGAATTGAACAATTCACGCAATTTGACTTGGAAAGGCCAAGAAAAAATTATAACGTTTTTTTTTCAAATGAAGAAGAAATTTTTCGTAGAATTGAGACGGGCTGGTTGGCATTGTAAGTTTTTTCGAAGGCGCAAAGCTGTAAATGTTTTTTTTAATATTTGATCTTTTTTGTTGCTTATTTAGGCAGTGAAGTATATTCGTCAGTAAGCGATGAAATTGACCATTGAACGGTTTTGTGAAATAAATATTAAAACGAATTAATTGGTCCGTCATATACTCGTATTATAAAAGTGTTAAATAATACACATCTAAAGAAGATAAATGATATTAGTTGTATCTACGGGCAATCTCTTTATGTCAATATTAGCCAGGTCGATTTTGATATTTAACTATGTTTGATTCTCAAAGGCAAAGAAAAAGTTATGACGTTTGTTTCAAGTAAAAAAGAAATTATTCGTAGAACTGAGACGGGCAGCAATTATAAGTTTAAAAAAAAAACAAACGCTAGAAATGCTTTTTTTCTTTATAAATGATTTTTTTTGTTATTGCTAGTTTAGACAGTGAAATACGCTCGCCAGTAAGCAGTAAAATTTTGTTATTGCTTGTTTAGACAGTGAAATACACTTGCCAGTAAGCAGTAAAATTTTGTTATTGCTTGTTTAGACAGTGAAATACACTCGCCAGTAAGCAGTAAAATTTTGTTATTGCTTGTTTAAACAGTGAAATACACTCGCCAGTAAGCAGTAAAATTTTGTTATTGCTTGTTTAGAAAGTGAAATACACTCGCCAGTAAGCAGTAAAATTTTGTTATTGCTTGTTTAGACAGTGAAATACATTCACCAGTAAGCAGTAAAATTGACCATAGAACGGTTTCGTGAAATAAATAAAAATATTAATCAATTAGTATGTCATATATTCAATTGCAAGATCGTAATATAAAATATATTGTCAACCTCATTCATAAAGAAAAAAAACAACATATTTATATACCATCACGTCATGTCCCTTTAAGGGTAGGCGTAGAACATAGATCTCCACTCCTTCATATCCATACACACAGTTCTCACTTCGTCGTCATACACGGTATGATGTTTAAATTTTAAAGTTATAATTTCTACAACTAACTCTTTCTTCTCTTTTCTCAGTATACCTCTTCCTCGCTCTCCATTCATTTCAGGTTTTATTCTTCATTATTTCTCAACTCATTATGCTAATCTCTTTCTTAATTCTACATTTCTGTCGTCTACTTCGTTGAGTTGAGTTAAAAGCAGTTAACTTGAGTTGAGTTGAGTTAACTTGATTCCAATTATGAAGAGGGATCTGGTGAAATATTCTACTTTATAATATTTTATTGAAAAGTTCATTTGTAGCAATTAAATTTTTTCCTCTTTCGTATGGTATTCCTTAACATATCTGCACCGATGATGCTGACATGCTAAAGAGCGTGACCGGGAGTCAAACTTTCCTCGGACCCTTTAACTTTTCCCTTCCTGTGCTAAAAAATCCACCCGTTCCGGTGCTGTGTATTCAATACACATGTAAAAATGAGCGATTTAAAATCGGAAAAATAAGAATATTCATAGCCAATCGCTTAAATTATTAGGTGTACAAATAAGTTTCCGCCGTTTTTTATCAAAAATTGGGCATTTATTGTGAAAGAACGGAACCTCATGTTTTATTCGAAGTATTGCCCATCGCTTGCCACTACCTTTTCCCATCTTTCTGGCAGCATACGGATACAGCGTCGGAAGAATGCTTCATCTTTTGAGGCTATCCACGAATCGACCCAATTTTTGGAATCTTCATATGATGTGAAGTGCTGCTCAGACCGGTCATGCGTCATCGATCGAAACAAGTGAAAATCAGAAGGAGCAATGTCTGGTGAATACAGCGGGTGGGGTAAAACTTCCCAATTGATTGTTTCCAAAAAGGTTTTGACCGGCGCCGCAACATGTGGACGAGCATTATCATGCAGGAGAATAATTTTGTCGTGTCTGGAGTAGCAGTGGGCGCGTTTTTCCTCGAGTGCTCGACTCAATCTCATCAATTGTGCTCGGTAGACAGCCCCAGCAATGGTTTCGTTCGGTTTGAGCAACTCATAATACACGACACCAAGCTGATCCCACCAAATACACAACAAGAGTTTTTTTCCATGAATATTTGGCTTAGCTGTAGATGTTGAAGCATGGCCAGGGGTTCCCCATGATTTCTTCCTTTTTGGATTATCATAGTGGATCCATTTTTCATCACCAGTGACTATACGGTGCAGAAAACCCTTTCGTTTATGCCTGGCAAGCAGCATTTCACATGTGGAAAATCGGCGTTCAACGTTTCTCGGTGTCAGTTCATATGGAACCCAATTTCCTTGTTTTTGAATCATTCCCAATGATTTCAACCTATGTGAAATTGCTTGTTGAGTCACTCCTAATGTAAGTGCAAGTTGTTCTTGCGTTTGGCACGAATCTTGATCCAATAATACTTCCAATTTCGCGTCTTCGTACACTTTCGGCCTTCCGCTACGTTCTTTGTCTTCGATGTCAAATTCACCGTTCTTAAACTTTTGAAACCACTCACGACAACTTATCTCACTTAAGGCAGCCTCACCATATGCTTCTACAAGCAATCGATGCGCCTCAGCTGCAGATTTCTTCAAATTGAAGAAGTAAATCAAAAGTTCCCGCAAATGACGCTTATTCGGCTCAAAACTTGACATTTTCGAACACAAAAAAATATGTTATACTGATAAAAATTCACTAATATTTCAAGGTCATGTTGTTGACAGATGTCCAACCTTACGATAATGACATTTTACATCTGACAATTTTAACCATAACTTACTGGTGGCGCCAACTTTTGTCAAACGGCGGTGACTTATTTGTACACCCAATAATTAAATTTGAAGTCAAAAGTGATAATTTTCATTCAATTCGTAAATGCATTACGGAGGAATACCTAAAATCTAAACCCAGTATTTATTATATTTATAGAGATATTAAAGGTGTTTAGAAGCAATGTGTACTAGTTACACATCACAGGGAAGGAAGGGTTAATAAAGCTTTTAGATCTAGAACCGCGGCCGGCAAACATTTTTTTGTCAAGGACCAAATAGTAATTATTTTAGGCTCCTTGTGGAACAAGATATAAATAAAATGAAAATAAAAGTTTTTCATAAACAAATTGAACTAAATGTTACGTAATAATAATAAGTAAAAAAAGGTAGCGGGCCGTAGTTTGACAACCCCTGGTTTAGAACCATTAAAATAGGCGCGCGACTTTTTAATCGTACTTATTAGCAGCAATGCCAAATTATGCCAAAAGGTAACAAATTCTTCGACGATTTTTTTACCGGGCTGGAACCCATCACTATTGAGAATAGAACGCAAAAATAGCATGTGAAAGATAAGGGTTAAATCAACTAGAGCAGTGGTTCCCAAAGTGTTTACCGCAGCTGACTTAAAGGGGTGCCGTGGAGTGTTCCAATATTTTCATTTATTTTTTAACCTAACTAATCTAACCGCATCACCATAATGACAATTATTAGGTATGTTCTGACTTTGAGCGCCGTGGATAAAATTTGATACAATAAGGGCGCTGTGAACAGAAAAAGTTTGGCAATAACTTATTACGGATATTATGTTGTAAAATATAGTTAAATAAAAAGTTAGCAATATTTTTTACTACTTGAATTATTTATTGTTTTATTGATATACTAGGTAAGTCCAGAAAGTAAGTGTACTGAATTTTTGTAGGTTACAATTTTTTTTATTTAAACAAAAAAATTACGTGGTTACCGTAGTACATATGTAAGCTATTTTTCGACATAGTCGCCATTCCTCTCAATGCAGGTGGTGAAGCGGGGTATCAACTTTTTGATGCCTTCCTCGAAGTAGTTTCCCGCCAGCCCCTCTGATCACTTCTCCACCTCCTCCTTTACCTCCTTGTCGGTTGAAAAGCTTTTTCCACCCATGTGCAGCTTCAGGGAGGTTAAGAGATAGTACTCTGAAGGTGCTAGGTCAGGGGAATGCGCGGGATGGTTCAGGACATCCCATTTAAACGAGGCGAGCAGTTCCTTCGTGGCGTTGGCCGTGTGTGGTCTGGCATTTTCGTGTAGCAGGCAGACTCCCTTTGTCAGCATGCCTCTCCTCTTGTTCTGAATCGCCCTCCGCATTTTTTTTAGGGTCTCACAGTATCTTGCAGAGTTGATGGTCTCCCCTTGAGGCATATATTCAATTAAAATTATGCTTTGACAGTCCCAAAACAATTTCGTCAGTCACAATTGATGGTCTTCCGCTCCTCTGATCATCATGCACAGACGTACGACCGTTTTTAAACTCGCGACACCACTTGTACACACTCGTACGATTCATAGCTTTATCACCATATGCAGTTTTTACCTCATTATAAACCTCAACCGGAGGTTTTCCCTTCCAAACGAGATAACGGATGACGCCGCGTATTTCGCACTTGGCGGGAGGTTGGATTTACATTTTTCACGAAACGTGTTGTCGCGTCGACACTTCTCAACGTACTGACCTCGAACCGGTCTCATTGCGGAGGGGAAGGGTCAGGCTACACGGAAGTGTAGCCAATATGTCGAAAATAAAATCCATCCGGTCGTGAGAGCCTCAGTACACTTACTTTCTGGATACGCCTCGTACGTTGAATATTAATTTAATTTACCATTGAAAGGATAAAACTCAGTTAAATGGTAATATTCACGATGTTTAACAATGATTAAGGGTAAGGGCAACCATTGCTTACTTAAAAATGTAAAGGTGTACTCGCAAGCCTCCATGCTGGAGATTTATTGTCCTCGCAGGATAGCCCACATCCCTGAAGTCATAACGGAAAATTTATTTTACACGAAAAAAATATGTTTACTTGAAAAGCGACGCTGGGCGCTCGAATAATCATTATGCATTGAATTTAAATTATTTCGTACAAGAGGAAATAAGAAAATATTTCACATTTCAAAATATTGTTTACGGATTTTATGAAAATATTAATGTATGGTAATATTATACATCGCTCTAAATCATTTTTAAAATGGTCTTCAATCCACATACACAAACGATCGAACTGAATAGATAAATGTTTTAATATCTCGATCTTTTCTGTTAAATAGATTCACATTGTATTGTGTAACAGTTTTGTTGTATTAGGTGTTAACATAAGTTGTGTCCGTTTTTTTTTTCATATTTAAAAATGTGCACTTCTAGAGCCTCTAATCTGTCCAATTTATTTCCGTTACAACTGATATGTAAGAATTTGGCATCATCGATAGAAAATGTATGGTTTTCACGGTGACAATGATTAGCCATTCCAGAATAAATTAGAGGATTTTTTAAGGCGGATTTGTGTTAACGAAATCTCTTTTCAAAAGATCTTCCTGTCTTTCCTATATAGAAATTATCACAGTCGGCGCATAAAAGTTTATACACACCACTGTTGATAAGTATTCCATTTGAATATCACCTGACATGACACTGGGAAACTGTACATGATTTTTTATGTCTACTCTCAGGTGATAGTGAACGTTGGGGGGACCTGACATTAAACTAGGAAGAAGAAGAAGAAAAGGTGTTTCAACTCTCATATATTCATTTTAAGATAAAATGGATGTTTCAAAGGAGGCAAATTTCCTCGCTCCGCAAAATACGTGATTGGACTTGTAAAATGAGTGTTGGGTATCTTTCTCGGAATGCCGGGGACAAAGATGTCTACTCTCAGGTGATAGTCAACGTTGGGGGGACCTGACATGACACTGGGAAGAAGAAAATGTGTTTAATGTGTTATTTCTTAATATGTTATTTCAAATACACTAAAAACTTAATGTGTGTAGGGGCTTAATGTGTCATTTCAAATAAACTAAAAACATTAAATCATTATTAAACGTGTATTAAGTTTAATTAACAATAAAAAATATCAACCCTATGTCGTAACTTGAAAAATGAACGAAAACAGAAAAATAAAGACGTTGTCATTAAACCAAAACTACTTAGTCATTATGCTGAAGTTTAATTCACAGTCGTAAAAAATATCGCTTTCAGACCAATTTGTTTGATCGGTTTATTAGCGGTTTGCTTCAAATAATATTATATATATGACAGATCCAATCTTTCGCATTATTTATATTGATGCGGGCTCCATTTTAAACTTATATAATAATTAAAGACCTCCGTGGTCTAGTGATTAAAACCCGTGGCTTTTTTTCCAGGTTGAAGTTAAGATTCCGGTAGGTAGTTTTTTTTAAAACGGTTCCAGATTGTATGACAGAATACGGAATTAAGTGATTAGACGGGTTTGTTGCCATGTGGTAATTTCTTCCAACCAACCAGAAATATTTTTTATAGGAGCCTTAAGTGAATCGAACACATAATTCCAGGTTAAAAGACAAACGTCGACTCCATGGCCTAGTTAGTATGATGACTGTCTCCCAGCCAGGTGGTTGCAGGCTCCCGTTGGAATCCATTTTTTTTTAAATATTCCAGTCTGGTTTTCATTTAAGGCCTCTTTAACATCTATCTTGTCGATTGGAAGATATCGCCACATGGCAATACGTCCGCCAGGTTGTACTGTATACAACGAAAGTGTAATACAATACAAGCGTTTTACCAATTAGGTCACATATGTCAAATTGTATTTCGAATTAGTAACTACCCTTATTCGAAAGATGGGTATAAAGAAATAAACATCTAAAGTAAATAAAACTCAATTAATTAGAAAATAAGTCTAGTGGCAGCTCAATAAATGACAGGCCAAACAGACTGTTCCCTCTTGGAAGAGTTTCTTCAGCGGAAGTTGCGCTGAAGAGAGTATCGGGCGGAAGTCACGTGAGGAAGAGTAGAGAAAGGGCTTCTCAATATGAAGGAAAAGGGACGCGTGGAGATAGAGAAGGGATGTTTGCAGGACCAGGCTTAGAACTGTTTAGTTGCGTGCTAATTTTTGGACGACCAATTAGTATGGATCTTCAAAACTTGTTGTATTCCGCCGAGACCAGGTACCACTGGTGAAGAATTGTAAACAGAGTGCATTTAGAATATTCAACAATAAATCACTTAGTTATTCCACTAATTACGTTAATCATTACACGTGTTTCTACATCCAATCCCGAGACTCTTCAGGCTGAATAATTCGGATTAACGCAATTAACTACTACAAGTGACATATTGGAGGGCCGCGGCGGGAGACAGGAGGAGTTGGAGGCGAGGATTGATGGAAGCCAAGACCCGGTATGAGCTGTAGAGCCATCGAAGAAGAAGAAGTAGATTATCTTCTTCATTCTTCATCTTCTTCATCGTGTGTTCGATGCTGAGTGTTGTGGTCCTCTGCATTGTCTCTAAATCGGCAAACCACCTGTCTTCATCCCTCCCGGTCGTGGGAGGAATTCTGCCATTTGGGTAGATTTTCTAAGATGATAGAAGAGTCAAGTGGGATATCGAACGGCGTGTAGCGATAGGAAACAAGTTAATGGGGCACTTAAATATATATACTTCAACCGGGTAGAATAAAAATCTGCTTAGATTATTATTGTTCACAAAATTAATTTAATTTCAATTTTTATGCATAGGAGTGAAACGTGGATGTGGAAAAATAGTCTAATAAATAGAAGTATTTCTGAGAAAAATACACGAGTTAACTATGAATGATAAAGTAAGGAACTAAGTAATAAAGGATCAATGTGAGCTTAAGGCTGACGACGTGTTAAGTATGATGGAAAAGAGAACTTTGAGACGGTTTGGACATGTAGAACGAATGATTGAAAAGTGGTAGAGGTAGAGGAAGACCAAAGAAAGTATGGTTGGATCAAGATAATTGTATTTTGAAAGAAGGAAACGTAGAAAGTCAGAGAAACCGTAGGATTTGTATGATAAGGTGTATGGATGTAGAAAAGGCTAAGTATGTGTATCGAACTAGGAAAGTCTGGCACTCCGTCCTATCTGCCTACCCCGATAGGGAAATGGCTTGATGGTATGTATATTATGTTGACGTGGAGACTGGTTATTCCGTTTTAATTTTGTCCTCAATGTTTTTTTTATAATACAATTGATTTCGTTTTTTAATTCACTTTTGTTATATAATACTAAACATTGATGAGTTCATACGCCATATAGTATGTGTTCTGAATAACGTTGTTATTTTGAAGTTGTTTTTTTTTTGTTATCTTTTGTTTAATAAATGTTGCTATGGTCGTAAAGCACACTTATGTGTAGATATATAACACAGTAAAGCACGCTTATGCGTAGATATACAACACAGTAAAGCACGCGTATGCGTAGATATACAACACAGTAAAGCACGCTTATGCGTAGATATACAACACAGTAAAGCATGCTTATGCGTAGATATACAACACAGTAAAGCACACTTATGTGTAGATATACAACATAGTAAAGCACGCTTATGTGTTGTATATCTTTTAAATATTTAGCCTTAAAGAAAGCACTTGATTTGTGTCTCTCATCTAATTTACAGCATTTCGTAATATTCTCAGATTATTTTAGTGCCGTTATAACACTATTGTCCAACCTTTCGAATTTAGTTAATTTTTTTATATGAAAGCCTCGCTTTTTACCCTTCAGAATAAAAACAAAAACATTACATTTGTGTGAATTCCCGCTCACCAGGGTATATATAGAAATCAAATCGCAAACTGGCTGGCAACAATATCCAGTTTGTTCCCCTTAAACTTTGCAACTTCAACCGAGGACATCATACTGCAGGTTAAAAAATGTTTACTCACCAGTTACTTAAAGACCTGGTAGCTGTCTAGTAGCAAAAAGAGTGCTGCCTACAGGAATATTCAGGTTAAAATACCTTCTAAACCTTGGTTCCACAAAAAAAACCTGTCCAAACGAATTGTGCCTGTCATATAGAATAAGCCACTATATGATAAGAAGCCACCTTTATAAAATCCATATAAAAGAAAGCCCTACTATGTTTTCTTTGAATGTTCTCTGCGCACCGCTTACATCCTTTACTCAATTGTAAATGTCCACCGTCCGTTCAAGATGCCTTTCCCCTTTGTTACTCGAACTGGATTCTCCATTAATTTAAAGTCACATAATCTGAATTTATTGTCATGAACTCTTCAAATATTGAGAACTACAGTATTTCTTATATATTCTTAAATTGTTATTGATACAAATTATTTAATTTATAGTATGAAATGTCTTATTAACTAGCAACAATTTAGATATTTTTAATATAAGTATATATAGTATTCGCCAGAATATCACAACAATATTTAGAAATAGCTACTAACTTTGTTCCCTACTTTATTAATATAAATAACGTAATATAAACCAAACATTAAGGACAATACTTTGCCTCTGGAGTTGAGTAACCCTGCATCAACATGTATGAAGCTTTTAATTCTGCAAAGCAACTTGCATCTCGTTCTACTAATGAGGCCATGTGTTTTCTATATCTCAATATATATCCATAAAATTCCCACAAAATTCTCAAAGATTATTAAATAATTTTAAAACGATGACTGTAATTTATTATTACTACTGCTTTTTGTATCTTCATGTTAGTTTAAGATAAAGTTGTATTATTTGTCAATAATTTTAAGTATTTTATAACCTGTCACATGTTCATTTGTGTATTAAGACACTGTTATGTCGTTAATTAAATAAATAAATAAATAATAATACTAATGATATTTTAATAAATGTATACTTTGAGTTTAGGCAACGTAATACATATTATATCAAATATTTATCTGAATGTCTGCTGTCTTATAAGCCCTGAAAACAGCTCCGTGTATCGGGGAAAGGAAGCACTTATATAAACTGTGAGGGCTCGGTCCATACAGCCTCCTTTGTGATACTTCCTCTCGGTTATGTAAGGAGCTGGGAAGTCCGTATTTCTCATACTAGCACGTTCTTTTTATATTTGGATCGGATGGATGGATATGTATAAGGTTTCACTAAGATGTTATCTAAATTCGAGGTCTCTCAATACAAAAAGACGGTCATGGGTTTTACATAAATTATTTTTTTATGCTTCACCCTTCTACAAAAACTTTTTATTTATTTTGTTTTTTTTTTAAATCTACGTAAATACATAGATTTTTTTTGTTTCAATCAATTTTACATAATACCATGTAAAAACTACCAAGGTAAGATGGTTGGGGCATGTGGAACGAATGAATGATGAAATACTAACAAAACAGCTATAAAGTGCGATTTTGAGTGGGAGGCGTGTGGGAGGAAGAGCAAAGAAAGTATGGTTGAATCAAGTTAATTATATTCTAAAAGAAGGAATCGTAGAAAGTCAGAGAAATCTGTGATTGTGACGGAGAGATGTGTCGAGAAAGGAAAGTCTGAAGCTGTCTTCTCTGCCCACCCCAACATGGAAATTGCGTATGTAAAACTATCACAAAACATTTTGAAGACTTCTGTTGCATAGTTTGCAAGACGCTTGATTTAAATACGGATACATATTTTAAATAAATCTAAATAAATGTTTTGTGGGTTGAGTTCTTTTTGTTTAGATACGTCCATTTAAGAGTGCAATAATTTCTCTATATTAAAGAAAATATAGCATGGTCCCTGTGACGTTTCACAAATTTGCCTCAATACAACCTTGTAACGACGTTCAGTAATTTTAATTATTTTATCAATTTTAATATAAGCCTCGATTCTAATAAATGGAAAGTTATTTAGGTAAACACATTACATGAAACTAACAAAAATGACAAATCTTGTTACAAATTAGCAAAAATATGTCAGTTTGTTAAAATCAAATAATATTTGGCGACATTCGTCAAAAGTCACTATGTTACGTTAGTCTGCATTGGCTAAGGATGGGGTATGCGATAATTGGATTTTCGATTTTTTATACATAAACTTAATGTTCGTAATTAGTATTAATTCATTAGTGTTAATTCAGTATTAATTCAGTGAATTAGTATTAATTCAGTGAATCTTGGCCTATTTAAATATAGATACAAATCATAACATACAATACATTAGAAAGTCAGTAACATATAATGAAAATTAGGAATTCAAACGTCAGTTTAGAGATAAACAATTTATCGATTTATAAAAAAAAAACTATTTTACCCCATCCCTTTGAGACATGACATTTCAAACGTCACAGGGACAATGCTACATTTTCTGGAGTATTACTCGTAACTTACTCGTAATCAAATCATACTGATATTTTGAAAACTAACTGCGGATTTGATTGAACTATTTTATTTGACCTTCTTCGTGTCAAATTCTGTATTTGTACTGTATTTTAATTGTTCTGAATATAATTACACAAAGGTTTATCATATCGATTTGATCCTTATTTTTAGTTCTGTAATATATTACACTTACCCTTAGTGAAATTTAGACTGTAACTTCTTTAAAAAATCTTATTCCTAAGGTAATAGAACGCATAACTCTCGAGTTGGGAGAAAGGTGTCATACCAGGCTAGGCCACAGGGATATCTTTTCATTCTTATAACAAATTCTTTATAAAACAGAAATAATTTCTTTACGACATAAATAATTTTACATTGATAATCAGCATCATCACCATCACGCCATGTCCGTAGTATAATAAAATAAAAAAACCAAACTCATACATACATATATACCATCACGTCGTCTCCCTATTGGGATAGTAATATCGTAAAAGTATAGTTTACCAGACTGGGACCCTTTATTTTTAATTATTTATTTTCGTGTTCCATCAGGAATTGAACCCGAAAACTCCGGATATAAATCAAACGTCTTATCAACTCGGCCATAGAAGTTGTCAAAATGTTTTTGGTAGTTTTAAATACATTAAGCCATTTCGCTTTCTGGGTAGGCAGATATGAGAAAATGCCAGACTTTTAAATCGCAACATATATCTTTCGCCTCCTCTACATCTATACGTCTTCTCATACAGTTCCTAACATTTCTCGAATTTTTCACGTTTCTTTCTATCAAAATATCGTTCACTTATCCAACTATACATTTCTTGATCTTCTTCTACCATGCTTTCCATTAGCATTTCTTCGTCTTCTTCATCTTATTCAATATATCGGCCTTAATTTCACATTCATCCTTTATCACTTTATTCGGTTTTCTGTCATACATGTTAAACCTACGTATTATTCAAGAGTTCGTATTTCTACATAATCTATTCGGTTATTTTAAGACATGTTCCACGTCTACGATTCACTCCCATACATCAAGGTTGGTACTAAAATGCTGGTGTAGGCTAGCATCATGGAGAACCAAACGCAACTTAATTTTATCCTGGCATACCATACAACGTTGATACACATTGTCATGCATACTCTCTTAGTTTATAACTTTTCTTATTAGGTTTTATACTAATTAAACATTACGTGACATTGGAATAATTGTTGGTGCCCACCTTGATGTATGAAAGTGAAATACGGAGAAGAAGGATTAATGCTGTGGAGATGCGTGCACTGAGCAACATTTGTGGAGTTTCAATGTATGAAAAAAGGCGAAATAAAGATATCAGAAATTAATGCATGGATAAATTTGATGTTTTAAGTAAGATGAAGAAAGGAGCTTTAAGAGACATGTAGAGATAATGAATAATGAAATAATGAATAAGCGAATATACAAAACAGAAGTGCAAGGTGTGCGTAGAAGAGATAGACTAAGGAAAACGTGACTAGATTAAATGGACCAGATTTGAAAAAAAGGTCAAGTGAGTAGTATGAATAATAGAAGATTGTGCATGACGAGGTGTATGCATGTGGAGGAGGCGAAAGTTGTGTGCTTGGAAAGAAAATTTGGAATTCTGTTCTCTCTACCTATCCCACGAGATACACGGAGTGATATTATATGTACACATGTAAAGTTACATGAAAATTTTTACATTTTTCCTATCTTTTAGAAACTAGAAATTATTTTTAGAAACTTTTGGAGATCTGTTCTCTGTGCCTACCCCGCAAGGGACGTTGCGTGATGATATGTATTATATGTATAGAATAATAGTAATAAATTAACTCTCCTCAAGGGCGCTCTAATATTTACCATATACGTTTCGTTAAGTAAAAATAAAAGAAAGATTAATTTACCAGAAATATGTCTGAAGCAGTGCGTAAGGGTCGCAGCAGCCAGGGCCGCCGCCATTGCAGCGGCAATAACAATGAGGGCCGGGGGTGCCCCAGCGCTGCCGCCGGCGCCTCCTGCCGCTCCCGTTACAAGCACTACGTAGAAGAACGTCGCCAGGCACTCCGAGATTACGGCCCTCCACAGTTCCAGGGCGCGAAGCTCTACGCGGGGTTCCGGCGGTGCCGCAGGGGCATTCCGATCCTCGGGGCGGAGCGCCTCGAGCCGTTCTACGAGACGGTTGATGTGAAACTCGAGGTTCCCCTGTTCGGGGATGTGGAACGTTTCTTCAGCCATCTTCATTTATTTGAGAACTTCACTTGAAAAAACAAAAACTTATTTCACTTCGAAGTCCGTTAACTTTCACTCGGGAGTGTTTTTTTAACTTTTGAGAAAAAAATAGTTACTAACAATCAATAATTGTGAAATTCGAAAAATATTTTTTACGCATAATAAACATATTTTTATGAAATTAGTAAATATTTTGTGTTTTTTTAAAATTAATATTAAAGTTTTTGCACACAAATTAAAATATAAATAAACTATATTTTAAAGTTATGAAAACACTGTCTTATAATTTGAGATTTACACTTTTTCTTTTTTTTTTACTGTCACGTATAATTTATTTTCGTTAAACTGGAATAAACACTTTTCAAAGTTTCATTAATTAATTCAAGTCATTTGCATGGCAAGTTATAGTTAAAACTCGCGTTAAATTAATATTTCACAATAATGTGTTATATCAAAATAAATTTAAGTATTTTGTTTAAAAGTTAAAAATACAATTAAAAAATAATTAATAAAATATAAATATTCTTCTGTATTGAATCACGATTTAAAATGCAATTTAATATTTACGAAAGCATTGGTTGTTCCAATTATAGGATGACGACCGACAATGCCAATAAAGCAACACTTCATCCCTAACTGAATGAGCATCGCGCGGTCCAGCGCGATCCGCTAGCTACTTGCTCACCTCTCTCACTCTTTCCTGGGTCGAATACATGCAGGCTGTCTTTGTTACTCGTCACGTACCAATTTTAGATGCTACTGCCATCTTTGAATCAATTACTAAACTGTTAAAATGTTTTATTAAATTTGAAAACTTATAATATTATTTGTTATTATTATACTATACTATGTTAAATACAAGGCTAAGGTATGCTTTAAATAGCGAAATTAAGAAATAAAGCAAGATGTAGTTTTTATTAATATTTTAATTTGACATATTGTATTTTTGTTACTCGACTTAATCATATTTACTTCCATAGATGGCAGTCAACTTGTACAATAATTGAATGGAATATTGTTGGTGCGTTTAAAAAAAATATGGTTGAAAACTGTTGTGAGAGAAACGATTATCTTAAAAATAAAGTACAAAAAATGACAAGTAATCCATACTTTATAATTAAATGAAAGGTATTTACAATACCCAATAATTAAATATAAACATGCCTTCTATATATAATCCATTACAAACAGATTTCCTCTATGAAAACAAATAAAAACCAGGTAGAGAGTCATAGTATAAATAGGCCAAAACCCATCCGACGGCTGTCGCCAAAGAAAGAATACGAGAATTGAATTTTGAATACGAGAGAGCGAGAGAGGAATACTTAGATACTCTGCGAAAGTAATATGAAATTTGAACTCGGTGGGTCCGTGATACAGAACAAATTTTAAATACCTATAAACAAAACTGTATCTGGAGAACCGGAAAATGGCCAAAGGACTGGGTGAAATCTGCATTTATTCTCGTACATATGAAGGTATAAACGCATATATTCGAATGACCTTACTCATCTTTCATGCCAGCAAAATAAACCTGCATAAAATAAATGATCTATTTAGTTAAATTAAGTAAGGGGAAGGAAAACACTATATAGATTTAAAATAAACAGTTTTCTAAGTACAATCCATTTAAAACAGATTTCCTCCATTAAGATAAAAGAATTGGTAATAAATTATTAAACAATTACTAAAACCAACACTTTAGAAATAGTTATGAATATCTGTGTTTAAGATGTACATTGTATATTCATTTTAATTTATTCTTTGAATGGTTTCATTTATTTTATTTTATTTTACACATGACAAGTACATAATTTGAAAAAAAAACAACAGGTAATTTAATTTGGACATACAACTTTAATGGATCTGGGTTTGTTGCCTTTCATTTGTCGTGTCCCCAGTAAACTAGGCTTTTGCCTATATTTCACTGAGGATATTTAGCGTGAAAAAACGAATCAATACTTCTTTCCGATTTTCGATTACACAAAAACAAAACCACGTTGCACATTCTCATCAACCTGACAAACAGTGACACTCAATTACAACTGGAAACAACTTGCAAAATCAAACTCCTCATACATCATCACTCCAGACAGACCAAAAATGTTCATCCCATAATATACCGCACACAATCATAAAAATAATAACAACCAAGCTCCGATCGACTGTCTAAATTGTTTTCCTCTCTTTACCTATATTGAATTCGGCACCCCATTGCATGTCATGGGAGCTAAATAGGCATATTGCCTTTGGGCAAAAGATTTATGAAAATTAGAAGTAAGAAAAGTGAATTAAAATTTTATGTTTAATTTGACTGACACCTAATTTATAACTTTTGAAACTAATTATTATCATCACTGTGTCCTCCCTAATGATTTGAACTATATACATACATATAAACCATTTATATGTCGGGATATGGAGAGAAGAGACAGCGTCAGACTTTCCAATCTCGACACATCCTTAGCCTCTTCTACATTTATATACCTTCCCTTACAACTTCTACGTATTCTCTGACTTTCTACGTTTCCTTCTTTCAGAATATCATAAACTTAATCCAACCGAGATGTGGACCTATAGACGAATCCTAAGGATTTCCTGGAGATACCACATTACAAATGACGAGGTTCTGAAACCAGGCACCTGTCAAACACCATGTCGAAAAGGCGTACAGAATGGATGGGTCATATACTGCGACATGAAAATCTCCTGTACAATATACTGGAGGGAATGATTGAGGGATCGATTGGCAGAGGGTGTCCTCGCCGAGAGTATCTGGAGCACATATGCCACGGTATGGACTGCACCTCCTATACAGAGCTCAAGAGGATTGCTGAGGACCGAGCGGAGTGGAGGAGGAGATGCAGAGCTTTGCTGCTAATCAATCCCCAGGATTGAAACTGAAGAAGAAGAAGAATCCAACCATACTTTCCGCGGTCTTCTTCTACCACGCCTTCCACTCACATTTGCATTACACATTTGATTTGTTAGTCTGTCTTCATTCCTTCGTTCCACATGTCCAAACCGACTCAGTGTGCTCTTCTTCATCTTATTCAACACATGCCTTAAGTTCACATTCATCCCGTCATTCCGTATTCTGTCATATATTGTTACCCTGCGTAGTCTTCTAAGTGCACATATTTCTACACCATTTATTTGTTATATACGAGTATATATATAATACTATTACTATTTTCAGTCTTGTTTCACTTTTGAACAATTTCAATTTCTTAATTGAATAAAATTATTATCTAATATTATATATATAAAAGTCTAAGAAATTAAATAACTGCAATAATGATTTAAAAGTAAAAGGTAATAGAAAAATTACATTCTTCAAAAGAGTTCAACTATTTGTAGCAATTTATACCATAAAACAGGTTTGTAATAAATGTAATGTCAATAAACTATTCATTTTTCTTCTGAATGTAAATAATCAGTGTAATATCAATGTCTACAAGAAACAAATATTATGTAATAAAGATTTCAAATTGTGTTTATTTTATTTTCTACGCTTTAATGGTAATTTTTAATGTTTTTTAAATTTTAACACTTCCCTGTAATCTGAATATATTTTTTCAAGATACTAATATATTTGTAGAAGGTTATTTATTATTATGGCATCCTATTTTCTTTCCAGTTTATCTCTTGTTATTATTTAAATAATATTATTCAATATTCAGGAACTTTATAGGATAGCCATTAAAAAATTTGAAGGTAAAATGAAAAACGAAATAAAAAGTTCAGATTAATCGAGTCTAAAATGCAACGAATATGTGAATTAAAATATTTTGAAAGTTACAGTTAGTTACAAACAAGTTTTTAACTTTCAAGGAAGTGAAATATTTTACAGGTGTTCATTTTACCTGCTTAACTTTTAGGTAAAAACTTCATATTTTTCGTTAGATGGCGCTGCTGAATCAACGGTCTATACAGGGGTGTACACTAACAAAATAACAATTTTAAGAAAGTTTTGTATGACGTTTAATTTAGCAAACTTTCAATTAGTGAGGAACTATGAATATTTAAGCCATGTTTGACTTAAGTAAGATATCTATTACAAATGAAATAATCTTTGACTTAGTAAATTATCAATAGATTAACTTTTTTTAAAGTTAAAAATAACGTTGAGAAAGAGTTTTTTCAGTGACAATTGTCTGTGAAAAGATGTGTAAAATTCTAGTAATCGACTTTTGAAAGATCGTGCTAGCCCACTTCATTTCATCGTTGGTAATTATAAGCATCAGAAACAAGCCAACTTCTTTGTGTTGATATTTTATATTGAATTGAATACGTTTTTGATTTAAATTACTCCAGACATTTGAACACGTATAATATTTTGATAAGCGGTATATAAAATAATTAAACATGTAAAACATCTAGAAAAGTATGAAATTTAATCAACTATGTGCAATTAAAAAAATAATAATAGGATAAGGTCACGATACTTTAATTTTGATAAGCAATGTTATTTTTTATATATAATGCATTAATTCACGTTTATATTGATTTTTAAAATAAGAGAACTCGAGTAGTTTGTTTAAATAATTCATCAATTTTTGTGACAACCTTGATGTTAGATGTGCTGCACTGTTGACTTGGTCACCAAGCAACGGCCGTCAGTGTTTTGTTGATACTTGCGTGAGTTTCGTAGTCCGTTTTTTATCTTCCTCCATATGGGCGTGTCATAGCAGTTTCTGAGTTACGTTTATCATTTCATTAGTCATCGATCGTCGATTATTCAATGAAAGATATATCACACAGCCGCCATTACATTCCAAGTTATTAACAAAGCGAGTTCATTAACAAAAACACCTTTACCTGTAAAAGTTTTACTCTGTAACTTGAATTTGTTACGTGTATTTTATAACTACTTGCAGTTTTCGCGAGTGTTTAACTTGTTTCACTTTCGTAATGCTTTTAAAAGTGAGATAATAGTTGTTTACTTCTATGAAAGAACTTATATTAAAGTTATTAGAAGAATAATGTGATTCGATTTATGTTATATTTTAGGTTGGATTTCGTGCATTTTTGAGAGTGCGTTTTGATTGAACAATGGCGTGGTTTTTGGCAATATTTTGTCTACTGGGTAGTGTTTTAGGGCAATCAGATCCTGGATCGAGTAATAGAGTGTTTAATAAAGACGGAATTTACGTGCCTCCGAATCCAGGTGATAGTGATTATAAGACTTATACGTATAATAACAGAAGATACGGACATTATGTTCCTTCAGGACAACGATACAATCCTTACCAGCCCCAGTATTATCCGCAGGGAGGGTTCCCTTACAACCAGAATGTGCCTTTGGAGGATAGATTCAAATTGAATCAGGTGAGTTTAAAAAAAATAGTAAATAAACATTCATATAACCTAAAATAAAACATCGTATTTTATAGTTATATGATCTATTTCTGATTAGATACCAATCAGATTCAACCTATTTCAGATTATTGATCACGAACTTGCGAAGATGCTAATTATTATTTATAGAAAAATAGAACTATGTTGGTAATGTTTTTATATTTTTGTTCTTGACGAAAGATTTTTTTTTAATAATGTCAAGGGATGAGTTTTAAAATTTCTAGTCTATGCAAGGAATATAATATCCAGCAGATTAAACAAGTAAATAAATTAAATATTTTCACAATAATATTTAAATATAAATTATAATGAGGACCTTATTTCATCGATTTCATTTCCCTAAAATTTGAACAAGACAATGAATTGATTGCATTCGCAGGCAGATTGCACTCAATTCCTCATCTTAGGCGTGACGTATTGGATCTATTGTGAAGTCTTTTATTTTGTGAAAGTTCTTATTATAAAATAAATTTGATATAAATATTTTAGTCTTGAAAGGAACATTTTTGATATATTTAAATAAAAAAGCATACAACATTTTACTGCTTCCCAGAATATTGATGAAATAATAGTTATATTTTTTGCCTTATTAATTTTTTTTATATTGCAGGGTTATTCAAGTATGTACATGTATTCGTAAAATCTTGATTTTCTTATTTATCAATAAAAGGAATCATTTTTGAGTTACAATTGAATTTGCACAGTGAGGATAATACATACACGAGTATAAATTCGAAGTGCATGCATTTTTACAGCATTAACACATCGATCAATAATTCTCTGGACTAACTACTAAAACAACATTTGTTTGCCAAAATTCTTCTTTATTCATGAACATAGTCTCCTTCAAGAGCGATACATTAATTCCAACGCTTTCTTAACTTTTCTATGCCAGCCGTGAAAAACGATTTGTCTTTGGTTTCAAAATAGGCGTTAGTTTCGGCAATCAATTCTTCATTGGAGCCAAATCTCTTTCCCTGGAGCATCTTTTTGAGGTCTGCGAACAGCCAATAGTCGCTGGGGTCCAAATCTGGAGAATACGGTGGGTGCGGAAGCAATTCGAAGTTCAACTCATGCAATTTGGCCATCATTACCATCGACTTGTGACACGGTGAATTGTCCTGATGAAAGAGAACTTTTTTCTTTATATAGGGCCGTTTTTTTGCAATTTCTGCCTTCAAACGCTCCAATAACGCTATATAATATTCGCTATTGATGGTTTTTCCCTTTTCAAGGTGATCGATGAATATTATACCATGCGCATCCCAAAATACGGAGGCCATAACCTTCTCGGCCGACTGTTGAGTTTTTGATCGTTTCGGACGACTTTCACCGGCTGCTCTCCACTCAGCTGACTGCCGATTTGATTCCAGAGTATAGTGGTGGATCCAAGTTTCATCCATTGTCACAGACCAACGCAAAAATTCCTGTTTATTTCGCGTAAACAGTGCCCAACAACGCTCTGAATCATCGATGCGTTGTTGTTTCCGTTTTATTGTGAGCAACCGCGGCACCCATTTCGAAGAAAGTTTTTTCATAACCAAATGCTCATGCAAAATAGTGTAAACCCTACCAAATGATATCTTCAAGATGTCAGCTATCTTACGCAACTTTACTTTGCGATTTTCCATCACGATTTTGAGGGTTTTTTAATGTTTTCTGGTGTAACAGCCTCATTTGGACGACCACAGCGTTCAGCATTATTTGTGTCTGTACGACCGCGTTTGAAATCAGCATACCACCGACAAATGGTTGTTTTCGACGGAGCAGAGCCCGGATAACACTTTTCAAGCCATCGCTGAGTTTGAACGGTATTTTTTCCCATTAAAAAGCAATGTTTTATCAACACACGTAATTCCTTTTTGTGTTCATTGTTTTGAAAATAGCAAAAGTAGCGTCACTCAAACCACTGTAACTCAATGACACAATGTCGGAATGTCATGAAAGTTTGACACGTAACTTCTAAAGGCTTGTACTAACTGAGAATGGCATGGATTTGTTATTAGAAGCGCCATCTGTTGGTTAGTCTCGGGAATTGTTGATTGATACGTTATATGTTTTTAAGAAAGACTTACGAAACAAATGTATACAGTGCAAAAGTGAGTGGATGGCTTGTGATAAAAAGACCGAGGAAAATATGGTTGTATCAAGTGAATGCTAGTTTGAATGAAGGAGACGTATTAAGTCAGAAAAATCGTTTAAGTTGTATGAGAATGTGTATTTATGTGGAAGAGGCTAATAATGTGTGTCGAGATAGTTATGTCTGGTACTCTTTCCTCTCTGCCTACTCCGATAGAGAAATCAAAGGTAACCCATTTATCAGTTGTCAACATCAAGTACAATAGACCATTTCAACTCTAATTAGGCCGAATCGACATTGTCTTCGTGGATAGCAGAGCACCATGGGTATCCGGCGAGATTTCTTGCGGCAGCCACTAACTGTTTTATTTTTTCACGAGGCGCGGACAAGGCGGTGTTTGAATTAATATTCATGAGAAAAACCAAGATTATTATAGAAATCGGAAATGTGTAGACAATGCTTCTCATGTTGGTCGTTGATCTTGCAAATAATTTTTATTTCCTGAGAATCAAATTAGCCAAATAATGGCTCACCGTGTATGTCTTGAAATATTCAATTAAATTATATTTAATTAAGTGAATGTTTATTCACAGTTCTAAAATCAGAGTTAAAATTATAATGTGAGTTCTTGGACTCTACGAGTATTATCGTATATGTTACAACTTAATCTGTAAAGATGCAAAGCCATTATTTCAGGGTCTCTCAGAACGGTGTACAATGGATAATCTTGGAATGGGCAAAGTTGTTCGTTCCGGTTCGCTCAGAAAAGTGTACAAAGGAAAATCTTGGAATATGCAAAGTTTTTCTGTTCGGTTCACACCGGTTATCTCGAATGGTTTACAGTGGATAATCTTGGAATAGGCAACGTTGTTCCCTCAGAAAAGTGTACAAAGGAAAATCTTGGAATAGGCAACGTTGTTCCCTCAGAAAAATGTACAAAGGAAAATCTTGGAATATGCAACGTTGTTCCCTCAGAAAAGTGTACAAAGGAAAATCTTAGAATAGGCAACGTTGTTCCCTCAGAAAAATGTACAAAGGAAAATCTTGGAATAGGCAACGTTGTTCCCTCAGAAAAATGTACAAAGGAAAATCTTGGAATATGCAACGTTGTTCCCTCAGAAAAGTGTACAAAGGAAAATCTTAGAATAGGCAACGTTGTTCCCTCAGAAAAATGTGCAAAGGAAAATCTTGGAATAGGCAACGTTGTTCCCTCAGAAAAGTGTACAAAGGAAAATCTTAGAATAGGCAACGTTGTTCCCTCAGAAAAATGTACAAAGGAAAATCTTGGAATAGGCAACGTTGTTCCCTCAGAAAAGTGTACAAAGGAAAAATCTTGGAATAGGCAACGTTGTTCCCTCAGAAAAGTGTACAAAGGAAAATCTTGGAATAGGCAACGTTGTTCCCTCAGAAAAGTGTACAAAGGAAAATATGGAATAGGCAACGTTGTTCCCTCAGAAAAGTGTACAAAGGAAAATCTTGGAATAGGCAACGTTGTTACCTCAGAAAAATCTACAAAGGAAAATCTTGGAATTGGCAAAGTTGTTCTTTTCGGTTTTCTCAGAAATATGGATAATTTTTGAATAGGTAAAGCAGTGCATTCCAGTTATCTCAGGTAGGTGTACAATGGTAACCTATAGAGAAAGCTGTTCTTTACGATTCTCTCAGAAATATGGATAATTTTTGAATAGGTAAAGCTGTGCGTTCCAGTTATCTCAGAAAGGTGTGCAATGGATATCCTTGGAATAGGGAAAGTTTTTGACGGTTCTTTCAGAAATTATATATAGGTCACTGTTGCTGGAGATCTCTACTATACACCTAGGTAAGTGAATCGCAGGACTTTGCTCGATGGGTACGTTATCGATGATCAGTTTGCATCTGAGTGGCTCTTTTGATATTGTTAAGCACTTTGTTTTATTGACAGAAATCGTCATATTGTATTTCTTACAGGCAAGGTGAAATTTGTAGAGCATTCTTTGAAGATCATCTTCGCTTTCTGTTAATATTGCAGCGTCGTCGGCATAACACACTATACTGATCAATTTATTTCCTATTTTGTAACCCAGGCCCAAAGAAGTCACCTTAAAAACAGTGAATTTGAATATTGAGTTATAGTGCTCTTGAGGAGAGTTTGCTCTCTAAACGGCGCTATATAAATTGTCCATTTATTATATTATATTATATTTTATATATAGTTTTTAGTTAAGACATTAACGTTGTGGAGGTTTAAAGACATTGTAATTTATTTTATCAAACTGTTTATTCCACTTTTTTGTAACGGTATAACCCTACCGGTTTCAAGGTTTTCCCCTCATCTTCAGGGGAGCACAAACAAGAGTCTTGTCTGTGCTCCCCTGAAGATGAGGTGAAACCCTTGAAACCGGTAGGGTTATACTGTTACAAAAAAGTGGAATAAACAGTGTTTGATAAAATAAATTACAATGTCCATTTATTATTATCAAGTCTGCTGGAATGTGTAAGATTATTAAACGCTTGCCGACTTCTTACTAAAGTGCACGGAATTAACTGGAACACAGCGAAGTGTGTATTCTGCGAACTACGAGTACAAGCAAACCGCCTGACGCGCTTGTCTGTCATTGAGCTGCATGACTCCATGCCCCACACTGGTGGAAAGTATTGTGTGCAGCGTGACTCATCTGTCCATTCATGTTATGTATTGCAACGTTGCAATATGCAATGTTTCTTAATTGTATATGATATACATACGTACCATCACGTTATTTCCCTGTCAGGGTAGGCAGAGAGGACAGTGTGCCAGACTTTCCTATCTCGACACACATCGATCGCCTCTTACACATCAACACACCTCATACAATTCTTATGATTTCTCTTAATTGACTTTTTACATTTCATTCTTTCAAAATATCATTCACTTGATTAAATTATACTTTTCTTAGTTTTCTATCACACTTTCCACTTACATTTGCATTCCCGTATTGGCCCGACTATAGGGTGACCCTGATTATAAGGCGATCCCTATTTTTTTATCTGATTTTTGAAGAAAAAAACATTTCCCTCACTATTTTAATATTATAAAAAATAAAACTCGAGTATAAGGCGACCCCCCTATTTACGTGTCGCCTTTTTAAATAAAAACCTCGCCTTATAGTCGGGCTAATACGTTATATGTTTGTTTTGTTAGTCTTGCTTCATTCATTCGTTTTACATGCCCAAACCATCTCAGAGTGTTCTTCTTAATTTTATTCAACACATTTACCCCTAATCACTTTATTACGTTCAATTGACATAATAAATCCATATTTTAATTATATACGAGTATATATATTTCTTTGCACTATATATACAATAGTATGTTTGTATTTCTCATTTCTCGATGTCCCTCTTTTCAATTTTCTGGTTTTAAGTTTGTTTATATCTCACCATTAATAATTTATTGTAGGTTGATGTGTTTGCGAATGAGGTGTATGATCGGCTTCAAGTAGACTCCTTTTCTTTGAAGTTTCTTTTATGTGAAGCGGTGATTTAAAAATGTCCGCAATGGTGAAATAACATTTGAAGATATGTTAATGCCCGCTCTGGAAGGGCGATCACTTCTGAAGACGACCAAATCAAGGCTTTGATCGAGAATAACCACCGTTATACGATTCGAGATATTGTTGAGACCAGTGGCGGCCGGTCCCGAGGTGCGGTTGGCGCGCCGAACCGGAGAAGCAATTCGCAATATAGAGAAACGGTCTCACGGTTTACTGTATGTCTCTGTCTGCCCTATATGAATATGCGTTTCCGTCCGGTGCGTATTCGAGATCGCTCCGGTATGAATTGGTTAACTTGGCCGGTCAATGTGAAAGGAATATTTTTTTGAATATTACTTTAAATTTTTTTTTAATTTTCGCTTAAATAAAAATACTCGTACTATTTGTCAGTATTCTTATACATATTTAATATATATAAATATTTTACATTTTTGGAAGTCATAGGTATTTGCGAATATATTGTATATTTTAATTATTGCGAATTATTTCTCTGGCTCAGCGCACCAACGCACCCCGAGACCAACCGCCGCTAGTTGAGACGCTGAAAATATCGAATATTATTGTACAGGTTTGCGTCTGAATTTGACCTAAAAATACGAAATAAATTTCCGGACAACCTATTATAAACAGGACTGCGTAGATTTTGTAAATAGTAATAATTCGTGTTCGTTCAATACTGAGATTCTATCGGTTGCACTTGACACGACGTTAATGGCTACCATATATTCTGATAATTTTTTTTCTTTTATTTCTTCGGGCGCCTTCCTCTAAAAGTTTGAGAACCACCGGTGCTAATTGTAGAACGTGGCATTGATAACTGACTACGCATAACCGCCAAGACCACAGGATAAAACTGATTGATGAGTGATTTCAATGATACTAGACTTAAACTTGATTATTTACTGTTGAATCATTTGTCACGTTACTCATGGTTGCATTTTTTCAGGAATACCATAACCCTCATTTTATTATATTTCTTGCAAAGCTCGAATTTTAATGGTTAGAGCAAAACCTATGAAGGGTAGACATACTGGAAATAAACGCGCGTTGTTACTAAAAATTACTGTCACAAATAAATAAATATAAGTTTATTGATAGCAGCATAGTATGTACATATAACACATCGATCAATAAGTCCCGGGACTAACCAGCCTTGTACTAGTAGTCTCGAATCCCTTCACCATTCTTACGTTAATCGGTACCTACACTTGGATTGTGATCTTCAGTGAGAGAAAAGCTTTATTCTATTCGCAGATGTCAGACATTTGGGTCCCATTGAGCCACCTGGGTCACGTTGACACATGTTTGTAGCACGCTGATTGTTTCTACATTTAAAATTTGTTAGTCCAATTGGAAAGCAAAGCTATGCCGTTGAGTTTGTGTTAACGTATCAATCAATAAGTCCCGGGACTAACCAACAGATGGCGCCTCTAATAACAAATCCATACCATTCTCAGTTAGTACCAACCTTAATAAGTTATGTGTCAAACTTTCATGACATTCCGACATTGTGTCATTGAGTTACAGTGGTTTTAGTGACGCTACGTTTGCTATTTTTAAAACAATGGAAATAACCGAATTTCGTGTGTTGATAAAACATTGCTTTTTAATGGGAAAAAATACCGTTCAAACTCGGCGATGGTTTGAAAAGTGTTATCCGGGGTCTGCTCCGTCGAAAACAACCATTTGTCGGTGGTATGCTGATTTCGAACGCGGTCGTACAGACACAAATGATGCTGAACGCTCTGGTCGTCCAAATGAGGCTGTTACACCAGAAAACATAAAAAAACCCCTCAAAATTGTGATGGAAAATCGCAAAGTAAAGTTGCGTAAGATAGCTGACATCCTGAAGATATCATTTGGTAGTGTTTACACTATTTTGCATGAACATTTGGTCATGAAAAAGCTGTTTTCGAAATGGGTGCCGCGTTTGCTCACAATGGAACAGAAACAACAACGCATCGATGATTCAGAGCGCTGTTTAGCACTGTTTACGCGAAATAAACAGGAGTTTTTGCGTCGGTATGTGACAATGGATGAAACTTAGATCCACCACTATACTCCGGAATCAAATCGGCAGTCAGCTGAGTGGAGAGCAGCCGGTGAAAGTCGTCTGAAGCGACCAAAAACTCAACAGTCAGCCAGGAAGATTATGGCCTCCGTATTTTGGGATGCGCATGGTATAATATTAATCGATCACCTTGAAAAGGGAAAAACCATCAATAGCGAATATTACATAGCGTTATTGGAGCGTTTGAAGGCAGAAATTGTAAAAAAACGGCCCCAACGAAAAGAGGGAACACGTGAAGTGAGAAATACATACACATATATAGTGCAAACAAATACATTATAATTTATATTGAATTGATTGATTATATGGTCTTTACCATTATTTATGGAATATAATGTCGGTCAAGTGGCCGCCTCTGGGCCGTGGCGCAAACGCGAGCTCTTTCAAGCATATTTTTCATAACATTCTCGCAGACTTCTGGTGTTATTTCAGCAATTTCTTTTCGAATGTTGTCCTTAAGCATCGGGATTGTGGTTGGTTTGTTGGTGTACACCTTTCCCTTCAAGTACCCCCATAGGAAAAAATCGGGGACGGTCAAATCAGGAGATCGTGGGGGCCAGTCGAGATCACCACTTTTTGACATTATTCGGCCGGGAAAAGTTTCTCGCAAAATTTGTATCGTAGCACGAGCTGTGTGTGATGTGGCACTGTACTGTTGGAACCACATGTGCTGTAGGCCCAATTGTTCCGATTCGGGCACAAGAACGTTTACCAACATGTCACGATAGCGATCACCAGTAACTGTTACAGCATTGCCTCTAGCATCCTCAAATAAATATGGCCCAATGATGCCGCCGGCCCAAATGGCGCACTTTGGTAAAGATTTTACATTATTCTTTCGAATGATGTAAAATGTTTACCATTTTTTATAACTTTTGGTGCTCGTTTTTAATTTGGAAAAAAACGGACACAACTTATGTTAACACTTAATATTTAGCAGTTTCCATATTTGATAACCAAGTGAGTGTCTATTGACACATCAATGACACTGCCATTAACTGTCACTTTTCCGTTTGCGGTTTAACGCAAACTGTGGTTTAGTAGCTTTGTACTCGTATATTTTGAATAATAACTTGCCTTGCGAAATGTGTACCATAACTAACATATTCATTCTCCAAATTATCCGAATTTCTCCTGTTATATAACATAATGTGTGAGTCTAACTATTTTATTCATCTTCTGGCATATTAGGGAGCATTATTCTCATAGTGCTAGGCGGTGCCGATAATATAGTATGTCCACTCTGTCACTCAATCATATTGATGTACTCGTATAATATCTAAATCGCATGTCACTGAGTGCTTATTCAGTATTTTGGTTCTGTAAGTTGGTACATATAATAGAATAGAGGGTGATTTCTCGCAGGGACATAATTGTCGGAGGATAAAAACTAAGTGCCTCTTGTATTGCGTGACAGTTGAATTTACATTGCAATTATTGGAATATGAATGACGCGATGGACTCTTGCCTTCTTGTTTCGAGGCTATTATAATTGAATACCGTCGAAAGTTAGTTATGGTGTACATATTTTATAATTGAATACCGTCGAAAGTTAGTTATGGTGTACATAGTTTATAATTGAATACCGTCGAAAGATAGTTATGGTGTACATAGTTTATAATTGAATACCGTCGAAAGATAGTTATGGTGTACTATACATAGTTTATAATTGAATACCGTCGAAAGTTAGTTATGGTGTACATAGTTTATAATTGAATACCGTCGAAAGATAGTTATGGTGTACATATTTTATAATTGAATACCGTCGAAAGTTAGTTATGGTGTACATAGTTTATAATTGAATACCGTCGAAAGTTAGTTATGGTGTACATAGTTTATAATTGAATACCGTCGAAAGTTAGTTATGGTGTACATAGTTTATAATTGAATACCGTCGAAAGATAGTTATGGTGTACATAGTTTATAATTGAATACCGTCGAAAGATAGTTATGGTGTACATATTTTATAATTGAATACCGTCGAAAGTTAGTTATGGTGTACATAGTTTATAATTGAATACCATCGAAAGATAGTTATGGTGTACATAGTTTATAATTTAATACCGTCGAAAGTTAGTTATAGTGTACATAGTTTATAATTGAATACCGTTGAAAGTTAGTTATGGTGTACATAGTTTATAATTGAATACCGTCGAAAGTTAGTTATAGTGTACATAGTTTATAATTGAATACCGTCGAAAGTTAGTTATGGTGTACATAGTTTATAATTGAATACCGTCGAAAGTTAGTTATGGTGTACATAGTTTATAATTGAATACCGTCGAAAGTTAGTTATGGTATACATAGTTTATAATTGAATACCGTCGAAAGATAGTTAATGGTGTAAATAGTTTATAATTGAATATCGTCGAAAGTTCGTTATGGTGTACATATTTTGGATAATTACCCTTGTTGTTCTTTAACCATATACATATTTTTTTGTATTTGTTCTAGTATATTTATGTATTTTTCTTGATGAAGAGCCTTCCGAGGCGTATTCTAGTTCAGAATTAATTAAATAATTTTACAAATTTCGTAGGATATCGGTGATATTAGTCTCGAGATATTCTAATTATTAAAATTAAGCATTTGTAAGAGTTCGATACCAATTGCGAAATATGGTTAGCAAATGTGAGACCGGCATTAAAAGTTACTAGCAAATCCCTGAATTCGGTTACTCGATGAGAGGTATTTATGCCTGTATTGTATTATATAATATACGAGTATATAAAAAAATGTAAATTTATGATTGAACAATAACAATTTTTTTTTCGAACGTGCAGGTTTTTTTTATTTTTTATATCGGACTCCGAGTAATAGCAGGGTTATCTAGGATTGCGATACAACCATTAAAATAATAAAATATGGCAATTTGTAGTCACAGTATATAAACATTTGGCGCAGGGTAGCTACTTTAACAATTTTCAAAGAAATGCCTATAACTCGAAAAGTATAAGGTTTTTGCGAGAATTTTTTCTCTCTGAACCATCATAAGCTGACCTTTTCCTCGATACCGGCTTGACGTTGAGGCACGGGACACTCTGTATATGTGTAAATACTCGGTGAAAAAAATACGAATGTTGAACATATTTTTTGGCAACCCACCTTTAACTGTACATCTACCTACTCACATCTCGTCGAGAGCTTCAATGCTTCTTGGATCCTGGACTGACTGCGTTAATGCGTACATTGCCTCTTAGTGTTCCGGTTCTTCCGTCCAACTTTTTACATCGTCCTTTTCTGTAAGTTGTTGAACTAGTTTCCAGTCAATATTGTTTCACGCTGTTATACTGCGATTAACAAGCATTTATCCACACGCGGTGAAAGGGTGTTTTCCCTTCTCTTCCCATTCTCATATTCTCTATTAACCTAATTTTCCTTTCCATTTCCGTTCTTCTCTTTCCATTCTTTATTGGTAAAGTTTTTCTATTTTAATTACTAGTTTATTTTTTGGTAACAACATAAATTTTGGTATCCAAGTAATGGTGATAGAAAAGTGTGAAAGGAAAATAAATGCAATATACGGGTGAATAACGAAACATTGGAGCCAGTTGAGGAATTCTGCTATTTGGGTAGTATTTTCTCAGATGATGGAAGAGTTAAGAAGCGTAAAGAACGGCGTGTAGCGATGAATAGAAAACAAAGTGAATGGGGCACTAAAACATATAGGTTTTTGAATCGGGCGGTATCAATATTAAGATGATAGCCCATATAAGTATTTTGGTGCTAACTTAATATTATTATTTTTTATTAATTTACTCAAATACATGACAAGAAATTCTTTAGCAACATAATTTTAGGAATAACAACAGGTCATTTAACCTTTCCCTTCCTGTGCTAAAAAAATCCGCGCGTTCCGGTGCTGTGTATTCAATACACAGCGATTTAAAATAGGAAAAATAAGACTATTCATAGCCAATCGCTTAAATTAATTAAATTTGAAGTCAAAAGTGATAATAATTGAAATTTAATTGCTGAAAACATGAGAAAAAAACAGCGGAATCATGATTATAGAATCCAGTCTCGAGTAAACACTCAGTAACGCGCGGTTTCGAGATATTGAACAAACTGAGTGATGCAGTGGATATATATCGTCGCCGCTTAGCACCATGAGAAGAATCCTCTTTAACGTTTCCCTTCCTGTGCTAAAAAAATCCGCGCGTTCCGGTGCTGTGTATTCAATATACATCAAAACACATGTAAACATGAGCGATTTTAAATCGGAAATATAAGAATATTCATAGCCAATCGCTTAAATCAATTAAATTTGAAGTCAAAAGGGATTATAATTGAAATTTAATTGCTGAAAACTGAAAAAAAAACCATGGGCCGACGTTCACAAAACGGGCGAAGCGACCACCTCAAACGAAAGCCCGCGAGATACTGAAGCGAGAGAAGCGAGCGAACTGAGATTCTATTTCTTGCGTTCCCATATACCGAAGTAAAGTGATACGTGAATAGCGTCGCTTCCCCACCCATAGCGGTTTTTTAAAATGAATATACCTACGTCACACGTTTGATTGTATTGGTGAATTTATTCCCGATTTTCACAAAATATATCTGATGTGGCCGATAAGTGCTAATTATTATTAATATTATTTTTTAATTCAATGCGTAAATGTATTACGGAGGAATACCTAAAATCTGAACCCAGTATTTATTATATTTATAGAGATATTAAAGTTTTTAGAAGTAATGTGTACTAGTTACACATCACAGGGAGGGAAGGGTTAAGTCGACACTCAGTTTATACATATATGGCTCTGGATTTGTTGCCTTTCATTTGTCATGTCTCCAGTAAACTAAGCTTTTGACGACATATAACTATTACTTTGATGTATGTGAGTGAAACATGGACGTGGAAAAATACTGAGAGGAGCCGAATAAATGCTATAGAAATACGTGTATTTAGAAGAACACATGGAGTGACAATGTATGACCGAATACAGAATAAAGTGATATGGGATGAATGGGAATTTAAGGCTGATGTGTTCCGTAAGATGAAGAAAAACACGGTGAGATGGTTTGGGCACGTGTAACGAATGGATGAAGAAAGACTGACAAACCAAACGTACACTTATACAGTGCAAATGTGAGTGGAAGACCAAGCAAAGATAGGTTGGATAAAGTTAATGATATTTTGAAAGAAGGAAACGTAGAAAGTCAGCGAAATCGTAGAAGTTGTATGAGAAGGTGTATTGATGTAGAAGAGGCTAAGGATATGTGTCGAGATACAATTTTGTTACAAAAGATTACAAAATAAACCAATAAATAAAATTCAACATTGACATATAAGGAGTATGAGCTATGTTAAAAAGTGTATATGGGTGTAGGAGAGGCGAAATATGTGTTCGAGATAGGAAATCTTGGCGCTCTATCCTCTGCCTACGTCGAGGCGTGATGGTATGTATATTTTTCTGTTTATTTTTTAGGTTACGTACAATCGACTGGTAACTGTTCAAATTGTGTGTCTCAATGAACTATTTCCTTGAACTATGGAGTAGCAGTTTTCTAACATATCCTAGTTTTTAGGTTACGTACAATCGACTGGTAACTGTTCAAATTGTGTGACTCAATGAACTATTTCTTTGAACTATGGAGTAGCAGTTTTCTAACATATCCTAGTTTTTAGGTTACGTACAATCGACTGGTAACTGTTCAAATTGTGTGTCTCAATGAACTATTTCCTTGAACTATGGAGTAGCAGTTTTCTAACATATCCTAGTTTTTAGGTTACGTACAATCGACTGGTAACTGTTCAAATGGTGTGTCTCAATGAACTATTTCCTTGAACTATGGAGTAGCAGTTTTCTAACATATCCTGTTTTTATTTCGTGCGGAGCCTTATCAGTTAGCCAATATGTGATGATTTTTTTCAATGAGTGTTTATACCAAGAGTTCCCAAACTTTTTTTGGCCGCAAACCCCTTTACCAAAAACTTTTAAAACCGATGACCCCCTGGTCATTCACTTTCGACCCCCTAGTCATTTACTTTACTCGCTCAAATTAATAAGTTTGTACAGTACTCGATATTAAATATTTCACTAGATAACAAACTTTTCATTTTAATTACTTGTAATTAAGGAATGAAAAAGATAAAAGGACTACGGATTATGCATTGCATTATCTTGTGCAACATTTAATATTGAAATCTGCGCTGACGAAAATTAAAGCAAAAAAAATACGAGCAGAGTTTTTTTTTATTTTTGACATTTATGAAATAAATATGTTAATTCAAAATAAGTACAAATATTCTTAATTAGGTACCTATTGGAATCATGTATCATATATTTTGAAGTGACAAACAAATAGCAGTAGTAAGGGGGTCTATTTTTGCTGTCGTCGATCCCCAATTTTTTTTATTGAAATTATCGACCCCTAGAAAAATTAAATCGACCTCAGGGGGTCGATATCCAACCACTTGGATAACTCTTGGTTTATACAAATTTTAGTGTTCTGAGCCAGTGAGCAATGATAAGTTTATTTATTTATTTATTTATTATTACACATGACAAGAAATATACACAATTTGAGAAAAACAACAGATACTTTGATTTAGACATACAATTTTAATGTATCTGGGTTTGTTGCTTTTCATTTGTCGTATCCCCAGTAAACTAGGCTTTTGCCTGTATCTCCCTGAGGATATTTAGCATGAGAAAAATAAATCGATACTTCTTTCCGATTTTTGATCACACAAAAACAAAACCCCGTTGCACGCTTTCATCAACCTGACAGTGACACTCAACTACAACTGGAAACATCTTGCAAAATTCAACTGCTCACACATCATCGCTCCAGAAATACCAAAAATATTCATCCCACACTTTACCGCACACAATCATAAGAATAAAAATCAAAACAAAATTAATACAAAAAAAAAAAAAAACACACAGAAACACAAATACAAAAACAACCAAAATTAAAACAAGAAGAAACCCACACTCACGAGCTTACATAAATCCCTTCCACTCGTCATTCATCCTGAAAGCCCAAGTACTCAAAATCCTGTCGCAATAACAACCACGCTCCGATCGACTGTCTAAATGGTTTTCCTACCTTTACCTTTATTAAAGTCGGCACGCCATTGTATGTAATGGGAGCCAAATAATCATATTGTCTTTGGGTAAAAGTTGATTAGCATATATTGATTGACATTACAGGATATGTTCTAGGAGCGCAAAAAGAGCGCAATAATAAAAAGTTTACAATAATAATTTGTCAATCAAATAATGATACTTATTTTTTTTGTTTCATTAGAAATTACAGATACAGTCGAACTTTACCCAGATACAGTGGAACCTCGGTTTTCGAACTAAATCCGTTCCAGAAAACTTTTTGAAAACCGAATTAAACTTTCCCATACGAAGTACAGTAAAGTACCCGGCGGTAAGTAATACATATCGGGCTTAAGAAAGATACTGTCGGCCATAATCAGCTTTGTAGAGCGTCGTCTCTGTCGCACGATGCGCTATCAGTCCGATATCTAGAAATAGCTAAACGACTGCCAAATCGCGACGGAACACGTGTATGAATGACAGAGACGACGCTCTATAAAGCCGAAGTTAGCCGATTATGGCCGACAGTCTTTTTCTTAAGCCCGATGTGTATTACTTACCGGCGGTTAGTAATACACATCGTTTGTAGAGCGTCGTCTCTATCGCACGATGCGCTAACAGTCGGGTCCAGTAACGACTGACAAATCGCGACGGAATAAATATATTACATAAATGAATAAAATAACTGCGTTTTACCTGTACTGAGAAGAGTTGATGGCGTAAGTGGAAGGTGGTGAGGCAAGTGGAGAGATGTTAATATCTGAAAAGGTAGTCACTTTGGATAAAAACGTCAGGTGACGTTTTTATCCAAAGTGACTACCTTTACTTTACTACCCTTCACTACCCTTCTGGGGTTCTTTCTCTTTTCTGTCACACTAAAAAACTGTCCAATGATATTTGTTTTTGCTTGCGTTTTAAAAAAAATCTGAAGTGATACATGGCACTGTCATTTAAAATGTATGTTCGAGAACAAAATTAAAGCAATATGTTCGAGATGAGAAACGTTCGAGGTTCCATTGTATAGTGACACCTCTATCCGTCGTTTTTGAAGGGTTTTATTTAACTAAACGATAAATATAGGAAACCAATTGATGTGGGAATCTATGAAAAAAAAATACAGGATGTCTCAAAAAAAATAACACATTTCATCGTGTCACTTGAACTTGCTGTAGGAATTTGTCGTACCACGTATTCTTGTGGAGTTTAGGAATGAAGAGGACTTTTTATTTCCAGCAAGATGGTGCACCTTCTCACTACCATCGTGATGTGAGGGCCTACCTTGTTGAAAACTTGCTAAATATATGTATTGGGCGTAGATGTAGCATTGAATACCCCTCGCGCTCCTCAGATCTCACGTTAGTGGACTTTTTTTGGAGATTCATCAAAGATAAAGTTTATGGCACGTAACCGGCAATATTTAATTAATTGAGAGCAACCATTGAAAGAGAATGCGCCCAAATACTAAAGCAAATTATTCGTGATGTTTGCGATTCTACGTTATCAGTAGTGCATGGACCAGAACGGCTATCAATTTGGACATTTGTGATAACTAAAAAAAATGTAAGCCAGTCTTCTTTCATTTGAAGTTTTAATCTTAGATAAAACTTTATAAATATTGCATTTATAATCAATCATTCAAAGTGTGTATAGTTTTTTTGGTACACCGTTACCAAAAAGTTTAATATTTATAAAAAAAAAATACAAATGTTAATAAATGGGTGTACATAAAAAGAAGATCATTAAGTTGTACCGAAAAGTAAAATTAATAAAGGAAACATATTTTAATTGGATTAAAAACTTAGTCAATTGTATTTTGGCGGTTCTGTTTCCATAAGAAGACAGTTGGTTTTCTGTGTTGCGAATGGCGTTCTTTTCGGCATAATTATAATTCTTCTTTCTGGCACTGTCCCAACTCATTGCCTAGGTAGGCTGTTGGGGTCGGCTGTTCTCGTTCTCAGGCTGTATACTCTTCGGTTCTGGGTGTCGCTTTCATCTAGCCCGTTTCTCTGCAGGATTTTGTAGCATTGAGTCATCCAGGAGTTATTTGGTCTTCCTCTGGACGGCTGTCGAGGAAGATCCACAGACATTGCCTGATTTACAGTATGGTCTGGTGGTCTCCGTCTTATGTGCCCGTACCATCTCAGCTGTCGCTCTTCCCGCTTACTATTTATGTCAGTGACCCTCATAATTTTCGGCATAATTATTCTATATGAATAAAAACACTTGTATGCTTCCGAAAACCAAGTTACAGGGCTGGACTAGAGAATTATACACATTGTTTTTAAATGCCTTTTAGATGCTTTTGTATTTTACGAAAAAAAAATTTACTAAAGAAGTATACAAATTGTTTTTAGATGACTTTTTTAAAACGAAAATCGCTCTACAAAAAAGTTTATGCTAAAGAAGTATACAAATTGTTTTTAGAGGCCTTAAAAATACAGTTATGGACACTCGTTCCTGGGCCGCATAGTCGAGGATCCCCTCGCCATTCCAGCGCCAATTCTGTCGGAAAGAGAAGCTGTGCCGTGGAGATTACGCTTATTTCTTATTTTTTTCTCCTCTTTAAGTGAGTCAACTGTTGCTCACCAGCAAACTCACTAGCCACACCGGTGTACTGGATCCGATGGCACACCTGAAGGCAGACGATCGGAGCACACCAGCTTTCTTTTCCTCTTTTTTTTGAAAGTATATATACGATCGAAGTCATAGGTATCCTTTAACCCCTGAATATTTATTTATTTAACACTTATTGCAAATACAATCTGGCAGGATTATTGCCAGGTGGCAATCTCTTCCAACCAACCAGACAAAAGTAAATGAAACAAGGAACGTGGTCGCATAAATCATTCAAATGACTATCCATCCCCACGAAATCTATAAACATATACGTAAGCACATGCTCACGAACCCCACAAAGACGGACAATCACCCGAACATTCTTTTTCATATAAAGTGAGATATCATCAATCAAAAGGAAAGGAAGGGATGGTGGAGAGGAAAGGAAAAGAAAAATCAGGAATGAAACAGGTTATTTTACTGACTAGAAATTAAGAGTTTTTTTCAGTCGCTTTTTAAAGCATGCGAAGGACGGAGCGAGTCTTATATTGGTTTGTAACTGATTCCAGAGTCTCACTGCATGGACAGTAAAGGACGACGTTAAGAAAAAGGAGCGGTGAACTGCAAATACCAATAGACAATATCTGTTTGAGAGTAGCGTTAATCCATGATTGGAAAGACGCTGAAAATTTTCGACTACTAGTCGGAAAAAAATACCTATGCCATTCGAGGGGAATAGCACACTGCGGAGTTCGAACTGGTGACCTTCCGTACGAAAGTCCAGTGCGTTACCGCGTGGTCATGCACCTCGAACACATATGAACACTACATACACATGGTCCGTACTTCAAATCCATGAGAAGTAGAGATAAAACTGTTTGCTTCTGCGAATTTAGCGTTATTGAATTACCCGATCCACGAATTATTCTGCCGTGATTCATTCAAATTTGTTGCGTAATTGGAAGAGGATGTTACGGTTAGGCCGACCTATTGCGTGTATTTGTGATTAACACGATAAATATTCTACGTATATGAAAGAGTTAGGATAGAATGTATTCGGTCTGCCCGCAATACAGATACCACATAAATATTACACATCTCTCGTACTTAATTATTATAAACCATGCATCATTGAATTCCCTTAGGCCGAGGCCACATAGCTAAGAGCCTCGCTTAGAGCTACGCTGCGAGCTAGGTGACATATCCTAGCGAACCAATGCACCGCATACTATCGCAATGGCCACACTGTACACTTCGCGCCACGCTACATGACGATTAGTCATCGAATGAATCTCCTAGCTAACATACGTGTTGGTTAATTTTATTTTGTCACCGTGATTTTTCCAAGATGGCGGAAGTTTTAATAACAGCTGTGTATAAAAGGGAGTCTTTGTCGAACCCATCGAGCAAATTATACAAAAATGTACCTGTAATAAAATCAATTTGGAATGAAGTTGCACAGGAAGTAAATAAAGATCGAAAGTTGTAATGAAATTGGTTAGTTTTGAGAGTGGCATCGTTTGTTGACTCAACCGCTTCCAAATGTCAAATGAATTTGTGCGAAGCACTTTGGTGTGGCCAATCATGAAGTCACATAGTATATTAGTCACGTAACACCTAGCTTAGCACCTAACGAAGCACTTTGGTGTGGTCTCGGTCTTACTAGTTCTACCAATATACTAGGGAAATTTGTCAATGTACTATGTATTCATAGTCCAACTGTAACAGGTTAGTTCGATCCGTCTACCACCCACGATGTTATGGAAGACAAAATAACTTCCTATCTTAAAATTTAAATCTTCTTTATTTGTCATGAGCTTGACGTCATCTAGTGACGAAGAAGGAACTGCTCAAAGGTACTCTTCTGGTGGAGACATACCTGAGTGAAAATAATAGTAGTAACGAGGTTCAACGTCACTGGAGAATAAATATGACTTGCAGCGCAGTAAATATACGAGTACTTATAAAGCGTCTTAAAGCTTGTAGTTTAAACAGTCTAGCAAGTTGTCAGTACTTCCACAGAAAACTACGAATGCAACAAAACTATCCCTTTTCGTCACTAGATTGGAGTAGGTCTTCGGTCCGAAGATGATGTCATAGATTTTCTCTTTACTTATGAGTGTAGAAAAATGTATGGGAAAAAATAAGAAACTGTACTGTGCGTTTGTGGAAAAAGTATATGAACGATTGATGAGAGAAAAGCATATGAACGATTGATGAGAGAAAAGCATATGAACGATTGATGAGAGAAAAGCATATGAACGATTGATGAGAGAAAAGCATATGAACGATTGATGAGAGAAAAGTATATGAACGATTGATGAGAGAAAAGCGTATGAACGATTGATGAGAGAAAAGTATATGAACGATTGATGAGAGAAAAGCGTATGAACGATTGATGAGAGAAAAGCGTATGCACGATTGATGAGAGAAAAGCGTATGAACGATTGATGAGAGAAAAGCGTATGCACGATTGATGAGAGAAAAGCGTATGAACGATTGATGAGAGAAAAGCGTATGCACGATTGATGAGAGAAAAGCGTATGAACGGCTGATGAGAGAAAATCATATGAACGATTGATGAGAGAAAAGCGTATGAACGATTGATGAGAGAAAAGCGTATGAACGATCGATGTCAGAAAAGCGTATTGTAGGATACCTACCTAGTAAATAAATAATAAGTGAATTGTTAAACACAATTAAATTAAATTTATTATTGTCAGATAGTAAACATACAGGGCCAATGACCGATGAAGAATTCAAGGATTGTCACACGCTATGAACAACAACAATATTTACTATTTACAGAGTCTGCAAATTGGCTAGCCATCTCCGAATACAAATAATTAACCTACCGCCGATGCATGCGATAGAGCAAGGCAGAATATGTATCGCGAACTGGTTCACTCATTTGTATAAAATACCCCGCGCTGAGAAATAAAATGATATTAGTATTGTCATTCATTCAACTGTCAAGACTTATTATTTATTTTACCCGCTGTCCACTTATCGTTTTATATCCGCATTCCTGAGTCTATATTCATTGAATACAAATCAAGATCATCACGAATATAAACATAAGCGAACCCGCTATAGTATTAACGATTGACGAGAGAAAAGCATATAAACGGCTGATGAGAGAAAATCATATGAACGATTGATTAGAGAAAACTAGATGTGATCCGAAAATGCCAGTAAAGTTAAAAGGAAAAGTATACCAAACGATTGTCAGATCCGCACTCCTCTATGGCTCCGAATGCTGGACGATGTATAACTCTTACTGCAGGCAACTAGAAACTGCTAAAATGCGCATGCTAAGATGGTAAGCAGGTGTGTCCCTAAGAGACAAAATAAGAAGCTCACGCATTCGTGGAAGCCTGGGTGTTACATACATCAACAGCAAGATGGAGGAGAGGCGATTGAGATGGTATGGGCACGTTGGACGCAGATCACCCGATCACATTGTGAACCAGGCAATCTCCATGGATCTTCCTTGAATAACAACCAGAGGAAGGCCAAAGAATTCATGGGTGGTGCAAAAAGATAACCTGATGCAGAGGCATGGCCTGGGGGACGTAGTCCGGGACAGAAGAGCATACAACCTGAGGACGAGGAGAGCTGACCCCAACAGTCTTCGCAGACAATGAGTTGGAATGGAGCCAGGGAGAAGAAGAGAAGATTGATTAGAGAAAACCATATGAACGATTGATGAGAGAAAAGCGTATGAACGATTGATGAGAGAAAAGCATATTAAGGATTGACGAGAGAAAAGCTATGGGAAATACTACCCAAAAGTGTCTGTAATTCCATAATACCTATGTATACGAGTATGTTTATGTATATATTCTGCTGCTGTAAGTCAGCTGACTTACTCGTAGAACTGGTGTTGCGCCTACCGAGACTGCTGATATAAACCAACATCTAAAAAAAATATGTGATTATTTCAAGATATGTCAGACATATCTATATTTGTTTTTCGCAATTCATTCATTTGTATGTTGTATGGTACTCCTCAAGATATCCACATTGTTGATTCGGACATGTTGAAGAGCGTGACCGAGAGACAAAATTGGGACACGATATTATCCTCGGCTCCGTTTATCGAGCCTCCGTAGCAAATATGTTCTCTGTTGCCTTTCGTTTAAATAACATACTATCCGCCCTTGAGGAGGGTTTGCTTTCGAAACGTTCTATATAAATGATCATTTTATAATATTATTATTGGTAAAACTAAGATATCTTATTAATTTCTATCTATAACGTGTATAATACTCGTACATACGACGGTGATTTTATCCATAACGTCTATAATACATACGACGGGGATTTTAACCATAACGTCTATACTACATACGACGGTGATTTTATCCATAACGTCTATAATACATACGACGGTGATTTTATCCATAACGTCTATAATACTCGTACATACGACGGGGATTTTATCCATAACGTCTATAATACATACGACGGTGATTTTATCCAAAACGGCTATAATACGAGTATATACGACGGTGATTTTATCCATAACGTCTTTAATACATACGACGGTGATTTTATCCATAACGTCTTTAATACATACGACGGTGATTTTATCCATAACGGCTATAATATATACGACGGTGATTTTACCCATAACGTCTATAATACAATACATACGACGGTGATTTTAAAGCACGGAAATATAACAATTGGAACCTTTTCTTGAAAATTCCCCTGACTTGAGTCTCACAAACACGTATTTCTAATTTCTGCCTCCGCTCTGCATGCACTTTCCTCAGTGATCTACGATGTTATCTTTCTGATAGCTTGCTTCACTTTGCCCGGATACTATTCGTCCTCAATTTACACGATTATTAAAGAGACGCGAAATTCATGTCTTATCTCTTATGTACAATATAATATCCTTAATTGTCTCTCATGACGAGACCAAATAAATTAGGCAAGCTGAAGGGTCTTCTTCAGGTGTCGTTTCCTTCAAGTGCTGCAAAGATTCCTGCCTCTAAAACCAAAACTTCTCTCGTGCGATCGATCTCTGCTCTTTTCGATATTGGACTATGCGGACGTCTGCTATTTGGATATTACGGAGGAACAGTTGGAAAAATATGGTGGATCTTCAAAATATTTATTTTTGACCTAAGATTTTACGATCACTTCGTATTGGAGGGAACTGAATTGGTTGAAAGGGAGAAATATACGCGAAATTCACATGTTTTCACTTTTGTATTGTATAATATCCTTAACTGTCATTTTTGTGTAATGTCGCCGAGAATATTCAGTGTCTTTCCGATCATTTTTTTCCGACGCTCTTCTTTTTTTATGTCGTTCTTTAATGTCCATTAGGTGAGACTCTGGTACCAGTTACCAATTAAGCTTGAGAAAATATAGGATGGTCCCTGTGACATTTGAAATGTCATGTCTCAAAGGGATGGGGTAAAATCGTTTTTTTTTTTACAAATCGAATCGTTTTTTTTTTATGAATAGAAAAATTGTGTTTCTCTAAACTGACGTTTTAATTCCTAATTTTCATTATACTGACTTTCTAATGTATTGTATGATTTGTATATATCTTTAAATAGGCTGTAGGGAGTACCGGGTTCACCAATTTAGCGGGATGCTTAATTTGATACGTCGTGATGATTTTGATTTGTTTTGTATTTAAAATAAAATACGTCGATTCAGGAATGCGAAAAAGTGAGAATGAATAATCAATAAATAGTAAACAGCGATTAATGGTCAAGTGAATAATAACAAGTGCCCTTTATTCATCGATAAGTAGGTATATATAGAATTTCAGAACGGGGCGCGTGAATGCGTCCGCGGTATATCTCGATCTCACTCCTGCGCGTGCTAAGGTTGTCGGAGACGCTGCGGATAATACAGTGGGTAGAATATTTATTGTCGAAACGGCGAGACGGCGTGATATGTTCTCTTTCTACCGTTGAATGCAGCGTAAATATTATTTGCGTGTAAACAACATTGACGTTCTGGTATGTGACATTTGTACATATCCAGAGGTTGATTCATCGGTCGTTGACCCTGCATGTTGACAATATTTAGGGACGTGGGTACTACTCCCTACAAGGCCAAGATCCACTATGAATTAATACTAATTACGAACATTTAATTTTAGGTATAATAAAATCGAAAATCCAATTATCGTATACCCCATCCCTAGCCAATGCAGACTAACGTAGTGACTTTTGACAAACGTCACCAAATATTATTTGATTTTAACGAACTGCCACATTTTTGCTAATTTGTAACTAGATGTATTAATTTGTCATTATTGTTAGTTTTATGTAATGTACTCGTATTTACCTAAATAACTTGCTATTTATTAGAATCGTGGCTTATATTAAAGTTGATAAAATAATTAAAATTACTGAACGTCGTTACAAGGTTGTATTGGCGAAAATTTTGTGAACTGTGACAGTGACCATGCTACATTTTCTCAGGTATAATGTTAGACTTGCTTCGTCAATTGGCATGCTTTAAAAAGCGACTGAAAAATCTCTTAATTTCATATCACTAATGGAACGTGTTTCATTCCCTATTTTCCTTTTCTCTCCACCAATCTTCCCGTTTTCCTTTGATTGATGATATCTCACTTTTATTTTTATAATGTACAGTGGAACCTCTCATAACGAGCACCTCTCATAACGAGTAATTCGCATAACGAGCTAAACAGATTGTGAAAAAAATGCTCCCTTAACGAGCGACATTTCGCATAACGAGTGACGCAGAAAGGAGAAGTCCCATCTTCACGTCACTCACTTGTGAGCCGGGACTTCCGCGCCAGTGCGTCAGTCTCTGGTTAGCACTCGTTCCGCTAGCACGTTAGTGTCACATGTGATCACACATTTTTCCAAACTTGTGTTCAGACATTATTTGTATTTTTTTATGCAAAGTTTAATAACCCTTGCAAAAATGTCCCTGAAGAAAAAGCCACAAGAAGACAGCCATAAGAGAATAAAAGTAACTGTAGAAATGAAACGTAAAATCATTGAAAAGCGAGAACGAGGTGTGAGCGTGGTTGATCTAGCGCGCACATACAATCGGTCTACATCAACGATTTGCTCTATCTTCAAGAACAATGACAAAATTAAGAAGATAGATGCTTCAAAGGGAGTGTCAAGAATGTTTACGAAACGGTTACCTATTCTTGATGATGTTGAAAGGTTGCTTCTCATATGGATAAACGAAAAGTAATTGCAAGGCGATACTATTAACGAAAACATCATTTGTGAGAAGGCGAAAGTTATTTTCGCCGACCTCGTTAAGAAGACGCCAGGATCATCAACTGCTCAAAAAGAAGTCCAATTTAAGAGAAGTCATGGATGGTTCGAGAAATTTAAGAGAAAAACCGGCATCCACAGCGTTGTGAGGAACGGCGAAGCAGTAAGCTCTGACACAAAGGCAGCAGAGAACTTCATCAGCGACTATAAAAAGCTCGTAGATTCTGAGGGTTACCGGATTTTACTTCTAGTAAAAAAGAATTAAATTTTTGTCATAAATAAAAAACGAGTTATTTCGATTTTTTTATTGTTTTTTGCAAATCGCATTCCGGGTTGTTACGCTCCTTAACAATTTATAAGTATGTAATTTTATTTGAATAAACGTTAAAAATTAAAAAATTGAGAGTATTTTTTTCGGCATGGAACGCATTATCGTAATTTACATTGATTTATATGGGAAAAATTGTTTCGCTTAACGAGTGTTTCACATAACGAGTAAGATTCTGGAACGAATTATTCTCGTTATGAGAGGTTCCACTGTACACTGTTCATGAATTTTGACGTGAATAATAATTTGAATATTTTTTGCGACAATGCAACTTTCTTTATTTACTTTTGTCCGGTTGGCTGGATAAGATTTCCATCTGGCAGTAAGTCCGCCAGACTGTTATATATTGATTTATTAAATAAATCAATTGACCAAAAGCGAGTCAATCAAAATACACTCGCCGGTAAGCAATACGATAATTTGTCGTGATTTTTATACGCGAAAAAGCCCTTCGTGTACGCCGAATCGTGTATTTTGGAGAATAACTGTATTAAATTTCACGGTATGGTGCTTCTGGCTTCTGCTGTCGGATTCTAGTCTAGCGGACTCGAGAGAATTTATTTTAATTACTAAATAGGCGCAAATGAAACCGTTTACCTCAAAATACAATACAACTTTATAATTAAACATATTAGAGCTCTTGAATATTTCGGCACATCTTTCGCTTTGGGTACATTTTCCAGTTCTTAATACGAGCCGCGGTCCGCTTGCTCTGCCTTCTCGATGTTAGCTGTTCTTTCCACACCAAGTTTTTCCAGTAATAACATATGACATAAAATACAATACAACTTAATTTTATAATTAATCATATTAGAGCTCTTGAATATTTCGGCACATCTTTCGCTTTGGGTACATTTTCCAGTTCTTAATACGAGCCGCGGTCCTCTTGCTCTGCCTTCTCGATGTTAGCTGTTCTTTCCACACCAAGTTTTTCCAGTAATAACATATGACATAAAATACAATACAACTTAATTTTATAATTAAACATATTAGAGCTCTTGAATATTTCGGCACATCTTTCGCTTTGGGTACATTTTCCAGTTCTTAATATGAGCCGCGGTCCGCTTGCTCTGCCTTCTCGATGTTAGCTGTTCTTTCCACACCAAGTTTTTCCAGTAATAACATATGACATAAAATACAATATAACTTAATTTTATAATTAAACATATTAGAGCTCTTGAATATTTCGGCACATCTTTCGCTTTGGGTACGTTTTCCAGTTCTTAATATGAGCCGCGGTCCGCTTGCTCTGCCTTCTCGATGTTAGCTGTTCTTTCCACACCAAGTTTTTCCAGTAATAACATGTGACAAAATACAATACAACTTAATTTTATAATTAAACATATTAGAGCTCTTGAATATTTCGGCACATCTTTCGCTTTGGGTACCATTTCCAGTTCTTAATATGAGCCGCGGTCCGCTTGCTCTGCCTTCTCGATTTTAGCTGTTCTTTCCACACCAAGTTTTTCCAGTAATAACATATGACATAAAACTTTTTATTCGATAACCAGAGGCATCGGTTTTTTAATTTGTATCGGAGTTTTCCTTAACTACCCTACTTGGACCTAGAAATTAGTTGGTACTAAAATATGATAAGTACATACTTAAGGGGGTATTCTACTCTAGAGGGGTGAATTTTGGGCGTTTTTTCAGACTAAATAAAAAAAAACTAAAAATATTTTTCCTATACATTTTTTTACAGTTTGTTTAAAAAGAACTTTACACTATTGGTTATCTACAATTTTTACAGTTTGTTTAAAAAGAACTTTACACTATTGGTTATCTACAATTTTTACAGTTTGTTTAAAAAGAACTTTACACTATTGGTTATCTACAATTTTTACAGTTTGTTTAAAAAGAACTTTACACTATTGGTTATCTACATTTTTTACAGTTTGTTTAAAAAGAACTTTACACTATTGGTTATCTACAATTTTTACAGTTTGTTTAAAAAGAACTTTACACTATTGGTTATCTACAATTTTTACAGTTTGTTTAAAAAGAACTTTACACTATTGGTTATCTACAATTTTTACAGTTTGTTTAAAAAGAACTTTACACTGTTGGTTATCTACAATTTTTTTCAGGAGTGTATCTTTTTATATCTTTAAGTTTTTAATAAACGTTTCTTTGAATTGTAACAAAAGATAATCTATTTTATAGCCTCCGGTAGACCCGAACAACCCGGATGCGATATTCCCCGGAGTGCTGGCCGGCTGGAGGGAGGACCTGCAGGGCAAGGAGCGGAGGGATTCCCGCCAGCTCACCAGGGATGTTTTTGTCACCACCAACTATGGTCAGGTGCAGGGGTTCAAGGTAATGCTCCAATCATATGGACTTTAGATATGTTAAAAACACTTTTTTTTTATTTATTTTAAACATGGAATTTTCAAGTAATTTTATAGGGTATTTCATGGTTGAATTCTGTTTTAAATTTATTTTGGTTTCATACAAAGTGGTATGACGTTTCCTTAATTATCCCAGAACAGGTACGGTGTGGGTCACCATCGATCCTTTTTACATTAATATGTCCATTTTACATTAATTATCCCAGAACAGGTACGGTGTGGGTCACCATCGATCCTTTTTACATTAATATGTCCATTTTACATTAATTATCCCAGAACAGGTACGGTGTGGGTCACCATCGATCCTTTTTACATTAATATGTCCATTTTACATTAATTATCCCAGAACAGGTACGGTGTGGGTCACCATCGATCCTTTTTACATTAATATGTCCATTTATATGTTAGATATAAGAATTTAAGTAGAACAGATGCATCAAATAAAAAACTTCCTCTATATGCATACATTTTATATATGTTTACACGAGCTTAGTACTTGTCATTAGTGCTTCTCACTCGCTCTTGTATCCACATGTAAACAAGCATATAAATAAATAAATACAGGTTTATTGATAGCAACATAGTTTGTACATAATACATTTAGATATATTTCAAGAACATATTAAAAAAAGAATACATTAAAAACAGAAACTATCAAAAGGTCTGGGCTCATCTAATAACATCCCCCCGGCCAATAACATCCCATCTAATAACATACACCCCACCAATATAGGGCGAGCCCAGCCACGGAGACACCAGATGTTTTTCAGCCCACACCCTTAAACATGTAGAATAAGAAGAGAAAAAAATACAGAAAATAAATAGATGACAAAAAAAAATACATTCAAGAGAGAAGACATTCAAAGGTCCGGGCTCATCCCACAAACATTCCCCCGGCCGAGATACACCCCACCAATGTAGGGCGAGCCCGACCGCAAGGGCATCAGGGGGCTTCCAGCCCACATCCCCGCATATCTAGATTAAAGAATAAATAAAAAAACAAAAACGTATGTCAGAAAACAAAATAAAAAGTAAACCCACATATACCACCGCAGCAAGTTAACTGTCAGCAAGAACGAAAAAAAGAAAAGCCTCAAAGGAGTCCAAATTTTACAAAAGGCCGAGATACACCCCACCAATGTAGGGCGAGCCCGACTGCAAGGGCATTGGGGAGCTTCCAGCCCACAATCCCGCATATCTGTCAGCAAGAACGAAATTATTAGTGCTAAGCATTAGTAAATCTGGCAAGTGCAAGTGAATAGGAGGCTGACTTATTTACTAACCGACAAGCAGCTACCCCCACCACAATTCAACTAAGCACTTGTCGCTTCAGACTCGTCTAAACAGCCGCGGCAAGTGTTTAGTGACAGATTGAAACGGCAAGTGAGCGCACGTGTTTGTTCTTTTTTTGGTATTGGAACACATTTCTCAAAACAAGGCGGCAGCGCCGGTTGTCCATTCCGGACGGATGTCGTGCTACTAATACCTCTTCCTAACACCAACGTGTAAACGATTTCTTCTCACTTGTCACTAAGCAGCTTAGTGCAAACTATTAGTACTAAGCTCGTGTAAACATGGCATTACTGAAATGCAATGACTAAAGCCTTTGATCCCAACAGCATTATATCCTTAACAAATTCTTGTATTTGTAGAAGTCAGGTGTTCTCTATTTTGCTGATAGCCTGAGAACTCAACAGATCGGTAAAGAGCTGTGCTGAATATGACAGCACCCATAATGAAACATTATGCCTACAAATTGCAGCTGGTGTTTTTCGGTTTATGCATTTCGTCTACAATGTACAATTTGGCCAATGGACTACAGACTTTGAATTCCTGGAAAAAAAGCAGATATTTTCGCTGACTGAAAGTTATATAAAATCTTCATCAGTCATTGTGACTGCTCTGAACACCACTAACAAGTTTCTTTTAACCGAAATATATTTTATAAGATATCAATCGAATTTGAGTTATAGTTAGTTCTACAACTCTCGCACTGCAATATATCCTGCAGTCTCATACTTCTCAAAGGAATTGGGAAATCTATCAATTTCAGTAACCAATTACTCCGTTTACTATTTTGAAAAGCAGGATCAAATCAGACGTTACTCTACGATCAGGATCAAATCAGACGTTACTCTACGATCAGGATCAAATCAGACGTTACTCTACGATCAGGATCAAATCAGACGTTACTCTACGATCAGGATCAAATCAGACGTTACTCTACGATCAGGATCAAATCAGACGTTACTCTACGATCAGGATCAAATCAGACGTTACTCTACGATCAGGATCAAATCAGACGTTACTCTACGATCAGGATCAAATCAGACGTTACTCTACGATCAGGATCGATGGTAACAAATTATAGTTAAGTCATCATTTCTATTGCCGAGCTTATACTTGATATGACACAAAAATCTGTATTGCACCCTCTAGAGCTGTGTTTCCCAACGTGGGGCCCACGCCCCACAGGGGGGCAATTTGATTTATAAGGGGGACAATTTGATTTATAAGGTGGGCAATTCGAAAATTGACTCATTCAGAGCTTAGTTGTATTTTGATCACTTTGTCACGTCACCGTTACGTAGGGGGGGGGCATAAGAATTTTAGAAAGGCTTAGGTGGGGCATATCACAAAAAACTTTGAGAAACACCGCTCTAGAGGGTTTTAGTGAACTGCACAATAAGGAGTCATATTCAAGTTTACTCCTTACCTGAGTGCAATAGAGAGCGTTGGTTGCGTATACACCCTTGAGTTCAGTGTCTCATCATGAAACTCAAAACCCAAAAATCAAAGTGATATCTAAGTGTAAGATGTTAAAATGGTATATAATTTAAATTTCAGGTGTATTTGTACGACAATCCTGATCCAGACTCCCTGTACCGACCATGGTCCACCCCAGTGGAGAGAGTCCACGGTGAAGTCAGCGCATTCTTGGGAATTCCATATGCTATACCTCCCGTTATTGAAGGGAGATTCAAAGTAAGTCTTAACTCTCTTTTTCATTTCTTGCCTTACCTCATCCATCAATTTGAATCTTAATATTTGCCTTATATCATATATTGTTTATATTTAAGACATTAACGTTGTGGAGGTTTAAATACATTATAATTTGTTTTATCAAACACTGTTTATTCCACTTTTTGTAACGGTAAAACCCTTCTGGTTTCAAGGCTTTCACCTCATCTTCAGGGGAGCACAAACAAGACTTTGCCTTATATCTTTTTACACTGATATAAATAAAATCTTCATTGTTGTTGGGCCTTGTATGAGTAGTCTCGAATCCCTTCACCATTCTTACGTCAATCGGTACCTACATTTGGATTGTGTGATCTTCAGTGAGAGAACAGCTTTATGCGTTCCGCAGATGTCAGACATTTGGGTCCCGTTGAGCCACCTGGGTCACGTTGACACACGCTGTTTTAACGTATCTGTTTGTAGCACGCTGATTGTTTCTACATTGAAAGTTTGCTAGTCCAATTGGAAAGCAAAGCTATGCCGTTGAGTTTGTTTTAACGTATCAATCTATAAGTCCCGGGACTAACCAACAGATGGCGCCTCTAGTAACAAATCCATACCATTCTCAGTTAGTACCAACCTTAAGAAGTTATGTGTCAAACTTTCATGACATTCCGACATTGTGTCATTGAGTTACAGTGGTTTTAGTGACGCTATTTTTGCTATTTTCAAAACAATGGAAAAAACCGAAGTTCGTGTGTTAATAAAACATTGCTTTTTAATGGGAAAAAATACCGTTCAAACTCAGCAATGACTTGAAAAGTGTTATCCGGGCTCTGGTCCGTCGAAAACAACCATTTGTCGGTGGTATGCTGATTTCAAACGCGGTCGTACAGACACAAATGATGCTGAACGCTCTGGTCATCCAAATGAGGCTGTTACACCAGAAAACATAAAAAAAACCCTCAAAATCGTGATAGAAAATCGCAAAGTAAAGTTGCGTGAGATAGCTGACATTCTGAAGATATAATTTGGTAATGTTTACACTATTTTGCATGAACATTTGTTTATGAAAAAGCTTTTTTCGAAATGGGTGCCGCGTTTGCTCATAATGGAACAGAAACAACAACGCATCGATGATTCAGAGCGCTGTTTGGCACTGTTTACGCGAAATAAACAGGAGTTTTTGCGTCGGTAAGTGACAATGGATGCTACTTGGATCCACCACTATACTCAGGAATCAAATCGACAGTCAGCTGAGTGGAGAGCAGTCGGTGAATGATTAGGCATAGGCCTTGCATAGAAAACTTAGGAAAGATTTGGAATGAATGTATCACTCTTGAAGAAGACTATGTTGATGAATAAAGAAGAATTTTGGCAAACAAATGTTGTTTTAGTAGTTAGTCCCGGGACTTATTGATCGATGTGTTAAGTAAGTGAGGTGATGGTGCACATCAGAAAACTGACCTACCATACCATTGCACTGGATTCGATGGCACACTGGGGTGAGATTTAATGTATAGAAATGGCCGTCTAAAATATGGTTTTTTAATTAATTTTGAGTTTCCCATTATCCAAGTATGCTGAAATTAGGAGCCAATGGAGCCAATAATTAGCTGAGAATAAATATATTTACAAAATTGTTTTTTCCTCTGAATGAAGTGAATTTCCATACCTTTGATATTGGCAGATATAGAAATACTATAGACCACGCATACATTCAATATGGATGGTCCATAGAAACATGACGCTAGTCTGACCTAAGCACTGCACTCATAACAAAATGGGATCATTCCGCCTGAAGATAATCTCAGGATGGGGGTAGAAACACATGTAGCAGAGATTAATGTAATTATACTAAAGAAAATGTAGCATGGTCCCTGTGCCATTTCACAAATTTGCCCCAATACAACCTTGTAATAACGTTCAGTAATTAAAATTATTTTATACACTTTAATATAAGCCTCAATTCTAATAAATAGCAATTTATTTAGGTAAATACATTACATAAAACTAACAATAATGAAAAATTAATACATCTTGTTACAAATTAGCAAAAATATGTCGGTTTTTTTAAATCAAATCATATTTGGCGACGTTTGTCAAAAGTCACTACGTTAGTCTACATTGTCTAGGGATGGGGTATACGATAATTGGATTTTTGATTTTTTATACATAAAATTAAATATTAGTAATTAGTATTAATTCATAGTGGATCTTGGCCTATTTAAAGATAGATACAAATCATACAATACATTAGAAAGTCAGTATAATGAAAATTAGGAATTAAAATGTCAGTTTAGAGAAACAATTTTTCGATTTATAAAAAAACCATTTTACGCCATCCCTTTGAGACAGGACATTTCAAACGTCACAGGGATCATGCTGCATTTTCTTGAGTATAGTCGAATAACAAAGTAATTTATTGTATTTCAGCCCCCGCGCCCGCACCGAGGGTGGCAGCTGCTCCAGGCTGTGGACTTCGGTCCCGCTTGCCCCCAGCCTGTGCGCTTCACCGGGGCCACCAAGGGAGTGCGAGATATGGATGAGGACTGCCTTTATCTCAACATTTACTCACCAAATGTAATGTGCTATTTTTTAACTAAAATCTTATTATCATATTTTTCAGATAAGACACACTCCATATTTATAAGACAATATTTAGAAAAGAATATTTTATTATATGAAAATATTTACAAACTCTTAGGCCTCGGCCACACAGGTAGGAGCCTTGTTTGACGCTTAGAGCTACGCTGCGAGCTAGGCGACATATCCTAGCGAACCAACGCACCGCATACTATCGCAATGGCCACACTGCACGCTTTGCGCCACACTACATGACGATTAGTCACCGAGTGAATCTCCTAGCGAACAGACGTATTGTTTAATTTACAAGATGGCGGAAGTTTTAATGATAGCTGTGTATAAAAGAGAGCCTTTGTGGAACCCATCGAGCAAATTATGCAAAAATGTACCTGTAATAAAATCACTTTGGAATGAAGTTGCACAGAAAGTTAATAAAGATGGTAAATTGTAATGAAATTGTAATGAAATTGGTTAGTTTTGAGAGTGACATATGTGTTGACTCAACCACTCCCAACTGCCAAATGAATTTGTGCGTAGCACTGGTGTGGCCAGGAATGAAGTCACCTAGTATATGAGTCACGTAAAACCTAACGAAGCACTTTGGTGTGGCCTCGGCCTTAATGTAATATAATGGATTGGACGTAGGGAGGCGTTAACAAGCAAGTAGGCAATAGGAAGATGCTAAAAAAATTGTTTGCTTAAGCATTTTTTATCAATCACTTATTCACTTGACTATATAGACCAACTTACAGTCACTGGCAACATACAGGCAAAATAACATGGGACGGTCGGTCCAAGAGCGAGGTCGACAGCCGTATACATCAGGCTAGACTTGCATTTAATAAAAGGTCGAAAATAATAGAATCAAATAATATAGACCTAAAACTGAGAATACTCCTCATCAAGACCTATGTATGGAGTATCTTGATGTACGGCTGCGAGACATGGTGCCTATCCGAAAGAGATAGACGAAGACTAGAGGCTTTTGAGATGTGGTCCTATAGAAGACTATTAGGAATTTCCTGGAGAGACCGCATCACAAATGAAAAGGTTCTCCAACGAATCGAAGGAGGAAGGCACCTTCTCAGGATCCTGTCCGAAAGGCGTGCAAGATGGATCGGTCATATAATACGACAAGAGGGCCTCTTGCATGCCATAATGGAGGGTATGACCGAGGGGACAAACTCTAGGGGACGCCCACGCCGAGAGTACCTGGAGGACCTGTTGGTGGACGTGCGCTGCTCAACATATACAGATTTAAAAAGAGCCGCACAGGACAGGGGGGAATGGAGGAGAAGAGTTGAAATTGCTGCAAACCAGTCTTAGGACTGCAACCACGGAGAGAGAGACAGTCACTAACCAAAAATTTATCTTTGAAAAGGGATGGTGATCCTAAAAAGTTTGGGAAACTGTGCTCTAAAGAAACAGTTCTCAGTGGCATTAATCTAATCTAATTGAAAGGTAAAAATGTCAGTGCAGCGGAAGGGAACAATTAATTAAAGAGATCCAGCCGGCTGATGCGAGGACATCTTGATTGAGTTAAATTGCCCAAATGAGTGCTGTGAATCAGGTGCGGCTAAGGAGGGCCGAGGCAGTGCAAGTATATGTGGGCTGTGCAACAAGAACTTGTTTAATTGCGATGACTTTATGAATATACGAGGCATATCCAGAAAGTAAGTGTACTGAATTTTTGTAGGTTACAATTTTTTTTATTTAAACAAAAAAATTACGTGGTTACCGAAGTACATATGTAAGCTATTTTTCGACATAGTCGCCATTCCTCTCAATGCAGGTGGTGAAGCGGGGTATCAGCTTTTTGATGCCTTCCTCGAAGTAGTTTTCCGCCAACCCCTCCGTCCACTTCTCCACCTCTTTCTTTAGCTCCTCGTCGGTTGAAAACCTTTTTTAAAGAGATAGTAATCTGAAGGTGCTAGGTCAGGGGAATGCGCGGGATGGTTCAGGACATCCCATTTAAACGAGGCGAGCAGTTCCTTCGTGGCGTTGGCCGTGTGTGGTCTTGCATTGTCGTGCAGCAGGCAGACTCCCTTTGTCAGCATGCCTCTCTTGTTCTGAATCGCCCTCCGCAATTTTTTTAGGGTCTCACAGTATCTTGCAGAGTTGATGGTCTCCCCTTGAGGCATATATTCAATTAAAATTATGCCTTGACAGTCCCAAAACACGTATGCCATGATTTTCTTGGCGGAAATTGTGGTTTTGAACTTTTTGGCGGAGGGTAAAGAGGTGTGACGCCACTGTTGAGACTGCCTTTTGGTTTCAGGCGTGTAGTGTGCAACCCAAGTTTCATCTCCAGTAACGATGGAACGGAGAAATTCATCTCCATGGAGTTTGCAGCGCCTCAAAAACTCTTGCCTTTTTACAAAATTTCGCACTTGGCGGGAGATTGGTTTGACATTTTTCACGAAACGTGTTGTCGCGTCGACACTTCTCAACGTACTGACCTCGAACCAGTCTCGTTGCGGAGGGGAAGGGTCAGGCTACACGGAAGTGTAGCCAACATGTCGAAAATAAAATCCATCCGGTCGTGAGAGCCTCAGTACACTTACTTTCTGGATACGCCTCGTACAATGAAACCCTTTAAACGCGTTTTTCGGGAGACCAACCAATTACAACTTCTTAAAGTTTTCTCTTCTATAGAAATAATGTGTCTTATTCCTACTATATAATTATTGTATAGAATCCATTTTTCGTCACATGTAACAGTTCGCCGCAAAAAGGGTTCAGATTCATGCCTGGATAAGAGAGACGCACATATAGTACGTCGCTGTTCCAGTGCAGTTAATGATAATTCATGAAGAACCTAAATTCCTTGTCTGTAACTTTTTCCTATGCAATGAAGGTGATACTGTATGGTTGACCATGAGCAGCTAAGCTTGCTTGATAATTCTGAGATGGATTGTCAAGGATCAGACTCCACTAAAGACGTCAGATCATCATGATCATCTTTTTTTTAAAGGTCTTTCAATTTTAGGAGCATCTTTGAGGTTCCTGTCATCATTTTAAAAATTCATATCCACCTATGACACTTATTAAGTGTCGATACATCTCCATCTTCTTCTCTTCCTCTTCTTTTAGGCCTGTTGGCCTGTTATGGTCCTAGATCATTGTTTCCCTCTTGTGACGTCGACTGCCAGCTATCTTTCCATCTTTTGGGAGGTTATCCTGGAGGTCTGCTTGCTTGGGGGATACTGTCCCTGGCCATTCTTACGGCTCTTGGTTCCGCCATTCTGGATACATGTTCCTTCCAGAACCTTCTTCTCTGTCGTCCCCATCTGACAATAGCTTCAACTTCGCACATCCTTCGGATTTCTGTGTTTCATACTCTATCACAAAGGGTTTTGCCAGCGATACTCCTGAGTACCTTCATTTCGCTGGTTCGAAGGAGATTTTTGGTTCTGACAGTGTCGGCTCTGGACTCTATGCTGTATGTTATTATGGGGCGGACACAGGTCTTGTATATCCTCACATTGCTTTGGATGTTCATATACTTGTTTTTCCAGATAGTGTTCTTTAAACATCCGGAAATAGCTGCGGCCTTCTGTGATTGTTCAAGTACTTCGCCATAGAGGTCATTATTGCACATTATGCTAGCACCCAAGTATTTAAATTTTGTAACTTGTTCAATTGATGTGTCGTTGATCGTCATACCTCATCCAACTTGCTCTCTGGCTAAAGTCATACATTTAGTCTTGCTGATGGAGATAGACATGTTGTATTTTTTGGAAGCAGTTTGGAATCGGTGTAGCATTTGTTGCAGGTCTTCCTCTGATTCGGCTATGATGGTGGCATCGTCAGCATAGCATATGATGTTTAGCATATTGTCGCCCATCTTGTATCCCAGGTTAAGGTCGGCAACTCATACGGTTATTTACATCTCCATATGTTTCGTTAATTTTCTGCGTTACTTCTTTCCCTTTCATTTTTTGATCAAACAAAAATATCATAAAATGACGCAAATGTTCTTCATCAATTGTTGGTCTCGACATTGTTTATTTAAATAATTAATTTTCTGCGTTACTTCTTTCCCTTTCATTTTTTGATCAAACAAAAATATCATAAAATGACGCAAATGTTCTTCATCAATTGTTGGTCTCGACATTGTTTATTTAAATAATGGTAAAAAAAAATAACTTGAAAACAATAAATTTAGAACAGTCTTAATTAACTAGCATCAAAAAATACGTGTTCACTGCACTGCACTGCACTGTGTCTCAACATAAACTGACTGTAAAATAGGGTGTCAAAATATTTTGATTTCTTTTCGGTCCCCCTAATATGTTTATTGGAGTGGATGAATTATAAGTGCCGTAACATGTAACATGCATCGGACCGGAAAGAATATTTTATTTTATAAAAATATTTACAAACTCTTAATTTTGAATTATTATTTCCATAACTTGTACCAGCAGCAGTATTAAAATAAAATACATGCATAGGTGTAATTAGAAATGTATCTATAATATTTCTTTTGGTATTTTAAATTATTTTTTGCAGGGACTTACTATCACGTATAACCTACCTTCTGACACACCTCGGACTAACATACGAGGCATATCCAGAAAGTAAGTGTACTGAGGCTCTCACGACCGGATGGATTTTATTTTCGACATGTTGGCTACACTTCCGTGTAGCCTGACCCTGTCCCTCCGCAACGAGACCGGTTCGAGGTCAGTACGTTGAGAAGTGTCGAGGCGACAACACGTTTCGTGAAAAATGTCAATCCAATCTCCCGCCAAGTGCGAAATACGCGGCGTCATCCGTTATCTCGTTTGGATGGGAAAACCTCCGGTTGAGGTTTATAATGAGGTGAAAACTGCATATGGTGATAAAGCTATGAATCGTACGAGTGTGTACAAGTGGTGTCGCGAGTTTAAAAACGGTCACATCACACCTCTTCACCCTCCGCCAATAAGTTCAAAGCCACAATCTCAGTCAAGAAAATCATGGCATCCGTGTTTTGGGACTGTCAAGGCATAATTTTAATTGAATATATGCCTCAAGGGGAGACCATCAACTCTGCAAGATACTGTGAGACCCTAAAAAAATTGTGGAGGGCGACTCAGAACAAGAGGAGAGGCATGCTGACAAAGGGAGTCTGCCTGCTGCACGACAATGCCAGACCACACACGAAGGAACTGCTCGCCTCGTTTAAATGGGATTACCTAAACCATCCCGCGCATTCCCCTGACCTAGCACCTTCAGATTACTATCTCTTTACCTCCTTGAAGCTGCACATGGGTGGAAAAAGGTTTTCAACCGACGAGGAGGTAAAGGAGGAGGTGGAGAAGTGGACGGAGGGGTTGGCGGGAAACTACTTCGAGGAAGGCATCAATAAGTTGATACCCCGCTTCACCACCTGCATTGAGAGGAATGGCGACTATGTCGAAAAATAGCTTACATATGTACTACGGTAACCACGTAATTTTTTTGTTTAAATAAAAAAAATTGTAACCTACAAAAATTCAGTACACTTACTTTCTGGACTTACCTAGTATAAGAAACACTCGAATTTTCAATAGATTTTTCCAAGTAAAACAATGCGTCTTGTGGTTCAAAATTTGTTTCCAAATTTTGTTTTGAATATACAAGGGCCTTGGACTACCTGAGCCTTGGCCTAAAACCCAAAACAAAATTATTTAGTTCAAATCGATCCCACCACCACCACCTACACTGTTATGGGGGACCAAATAAGTCCCCATGTGTGCGTGATTTACACAAGAAGATTGAAATCTTATTTATTTTTTATGAATGTGACGTCACGTAACGACGAAAAAGTAACTGCCCAAAGGAACTCCTCCGTTGGCTACACACCCGAGTGTGAATAGAATAGTAGCGACAACGACAGACTTAAGGTCTGATGTCACGGAAGAAGCAAAATGACTCACAGCGCAGTAAATATATTTATAAAGTGACAAAGTTTGGTCGGAGTTCAAAAAGCCTGGTAAGTTGCCAGTACCTTCGCGAAAATCTTCGAATGCAGCAAAACTATCCTTAGATGCCACGGAGTAGTCAATCGGTCCGAAGATGAACCGATGTGAGGTATTGAGATTGTTACAAAATAATAATGACATAGAATGATAAATCTAATGGGGCTGGTCTTGAAGCAATTTTAAATTATCGTTGTTTAGTATGGTGAGGCAATTGTTTTTCTTCTTTTTTAACCTTTCCCTTCCGGTGCTAAAAAAAATCGCGCATTCCGATGCTGTGTATTCAATACACATCAATACACATGTAAAAATTGAGCGATTTAAAATCGGAAAAATATGAATATTCATAGCCAATCGCTTAAATTAATTAAATTTGAAGTCAAAAGTGATAATAATTGAAATTGAATAGCTGAAAACATGAAAAAACATCGGCCGACGTTCACAAAACGGGACAACCTCGTATGGATGCCCGCATGCTACTGAGACGGGACTGAACACTAACACTGTGTATGTTATACCTCGAAGGAAGAAATAACTGCGAACTAAGATTCTATTTCTTGCATTCCCATATACCGAAGTAGAGAGAGTGAGACATGAATAGCATCACTTCCTCACCCATAGCGGTTTTTAGAATGAATATACCTACGTCACACATTGGCACACGTTTGATTGTATTGGTGAATTTATTCCCGATTTTCACAAAATATCTCTGATGTGGCCGATAAGTGCTAATTATTATTAATATTATTTTTTCATTCAATGCGTAAATGTATTACGGAGGAGTACCTAAAATCTGAACCCAGTATTTATTATATTTATAGAGATATTCAAGTTTTTAGAAGCAATGTGTACTATAGTAGTTACACATCACTGGGAAGGAAAGGCTAAATGAAATCCGATATCTTTATATAGGAGGCAAATACAATCAAGTAGCTCTTAGAGTTGATCAGATACATGTTTACATAAATTTGGTTTCCTTTTGGATTTCAGACTGAGTCAGGAGTGCCCCAGAAGTACCCGGTAATGGTATACATCCATGGAGGGGACTTCTACAAGGGAGCATCCAACACATTTCCTGGCCATATAATGGCTGGTTTTTACGGTGTCGTTATTGTTTCCATCAACTATCGACTTGGTGCATTAGGTAATTTTGTTTTAATTTATGGTTTTTTTCTTTAATTTTTATTTTCAATTTTTTTCTAACACCCTCTCATTGTAAAGAATTAAAAATGCTACGGACACAAAATTACTATCTCATGCCACTGTGTATCACAGTGTTGGGGTACTATGATTTTTGCCGTTGCTGGTCTTGTGGTGTGGGCATGTCTGCTTTTTAGTGTTAAGAGATATGGATGACATGAGCAGCTATAGGAAACATTTGAAGATAACACTTTTTGGAAAGTCTTGTCAAAATTTATGATTGTATATGAACACTACACTCATATACTACACTACATCTAAAGTCTATTACTATAACAAGTGCCCTTGGTAAGTTTTCTGCGGTTTTTTTACAGTAAACTTTGATAAGACCTCCCGAAAAGGGTTGTCTTCGAGTTCTTCATATAGCTGCATTCGCTATCCATATCTCTTAACTTGTGTGACCCAAAAATGCCTATAAAACTAAAAGGAAAGGTATACCAGACTGTCGTTAGACCCACGATTATGTATGGCTCAGAATGCTGGACTATGTACAGCTCCTACTCTAGGCAACTTGAAACAGCAGAAAGTGAATGCTTAGGTGGTCGGCAGGAGTATCACTAAAATATAGAATTAAAAGCTCACGCATTCGGGGTAGCCTGGGGGTCACTGACATAGACAGTAAGCTGGAAAAGCGACAGCTGAGATGGTACAGGCACATAAAACGTAGACCACCAGACCATACGGTAAATCAGGCAATGTCTGTGGATCTTCCTCGAAAGCCGTCCAGAGGAAGACGAAAGAACTCCTGGATGACTCAATGCTCCAAAATCCTGCAGAGAAACGGCCTAGATGAAAGCGACACCCAGAACCGAAGAATATACAGCCTGAGAACGAGAAGAGCCGACCCCAACAGCCTACCTAAGCAATGAGTTGGGGCAGTGCCAGGAAGAAGAAGAAAGCTATCCATATCTCTTAACACTAAGTAGTAGACTATTCCACATCACAGGATCAGCAATGGCAAAAGATCTATTATAATACCCCACCCTATTGGATTGATTATGAACAGTCAATTAATTAGATGAAAACAAAATCGACCTTAAAGTTCTACTCCTTCCGAAGGAACATCTCTTAAACACAGACCAGAAAGATACAATGGGGACTTCCCATTTAGAGACCTGATTACAAAGAGACAAAGTTTGAAATCAATCTTTTTGCGACACTTGAGTCAACATAGACTTCTTAGAAGAGGATAATATTTATGATTTATGTATCAGCCTTATTATTATTATATCCTACTTGGGTCATGTACTAAGAGGAGCAAAGTACAAATTACTGCACCTGATCATTCAAGGCAAAATAGAAGGTCGAAGAAGTGTTGGCAGGAGGCAAATCTCCTGGTTCCGCAATATACGTGATTGGTCTGGCATAAGGGGCATTGGAGATCTTTTTCGGGCTGCCGGGGACAAAGATATCTTCTCTCAAGTGATATTCAACGTTGGGGGGACCTGACATGACACTGAGAAGAAGAAGAAGATGTATCAGCCTAGTAGCTGCATTGAAAACATACTGGAGCCTAGAAATTTGAAAATCAGGCAGACTAGAATTTTTGTGTAAAGGTAGAACTGTAGATTGTCATGACATTACGATTTTTCAAGTAATTTTATTGTGAACAAAAAAAAATAAAAGTGCTAAAGGTTAAAACACTGAATAATTCCAGGCTTCCTTAGCACGGCTGACTCCAACTCACCAGGAAACTATGGTCTCCTGGATCAGGCCATGGCCCTGCGTTGGGTGCATGACAACATCGAATTCTTCAACGGAGACAGGAACTCCATCACTTTGTTTGGACCCGGCTCAGGTGCTGCGTCAGCCGGCTTACTCATGGTGGCTCCACACACCAAAGATATTGTCAACAAGGTCATCGCTCAGGTCAGTGTTTTTTTTGTTCTATTTCTCTTCTTCCTCATGATTGAAGATCGTAACTTCTGCAGTGTGTTGAATTAGCGATTTTTTTACATGTTTTCTTTAAAAAACATTGTAATATCAACTACAAGAGGATCTATTCCTGATGGAGTCCATGTTGATTTCAATTTCAGACCTTAATTTGAACTTCTGAATTTGTATTCTGGTTTAACCACTTAACAGTCGGATTTTTAACACGCGACGTCACACAATGACGAACTGTGAACGAATAAATTCTTAACGAAAATATGCTCTGTTGGGAAAAAACAAGTTGAAACAAGATCTGTCCAAATGACGCTCGGGCGAAACACTCCCAACAAGTCGAAACAAGATTTGCCCGAACGAGGCTTGGGCTCGTCAGTATAAAAAGAAACTTCGTGCCTGAGTCCCGCTGGGGCAAAACTGTTAAGTGGTTAATGTTTTTTTAAATATTTATTTTACTTATAGTACAGTAAAAGTCCGGTATTTCAAAGGGGGCCAAATTTTACAAAAAAAAAATTCAATTACGAATTACACGATCGCTAAAAAACTATTTTAATTTACGTGGCACTTTCCAACAGTTGGGAACATTATAGCAATTTTTTCTAACTAAAAATAATGCAAGTCAAGTAAAGTTTTTCGATATATTGAGACAATACTATATTTAATAGTAAAATAAATATGCACTATTTTTCATGGACAGCCGACGTCTACGAATAAAAAAAAACTCTATAATCATCACTTATTTGAGTTTGACATGGTCACTTGTTTACGCATATTATCTTGTTTATTTTTGCACATGTAGTATGAATATGGTGATATTGCTAGTTTTTATTTGGTCGCGCACTTGATTACGATATTATAATCTACGACTTCAAGTCTTGGACAAATTAATGTTCACAGTTGTGAAATATTTATAGGTAAAAAAATATACTTAAAAATACGTAATAATTGATGAGAAAGAGGCACACAAAAACGCAATACTTACAATAATAATCTTACTTAAATAATAGCCTACTTACAATAATAACCTACTTACAATAATAACCTACTTACAATAATAATCTTGAGATAGTTCAGATATCTTGGCAGTGAACTGCTCAGCTCTCATGATCTCCCCAGAGAAGTAAGGCCTCAGGTAGATAAAGCCGCAGTTGTGGCGGGCTGCCTGAGAGATGTCATATGGAGGAATAAAGATATGAGAACAGATAGCAAGGTACGCATTTATAAGACCTGTGTGCGACCTATCCTCACTATGGCATCGAAGCGAGGACGGACACTGTCAAGACAAAAAGTATGCTAAGGACAACAGAAATGACAACTCTATGTGCTATTGCTGGGAAGACTTTGCGTGATTGTATAAGGAACACCAAAATCCGAGAGGTCTGTGAGGTCCAAGATTTGGTCAGATGGGGACGACAGCTTCGACGATACTGGTACCAACATGTACAGAGAATGAATTCCACAAGAATCCCACACATAGCTCTGCATGGGGTACCGGATGGACGCCGTCCACAAGGGAGACCCCCGAAACGATGGAGAGATAGCTGGAGCTCAGCATCACAAGAGGATAATCCTGTAATAACAGACTCTTGAGTCTACAGAGTTGAAGAAGAAGAAATCTTAGGATATAGGAGGAACCCTGGGAATTTAACCGTTCGCCGATGCATTATACAATGATTGTTACGCCGTCAGGGTTGGCTACTATATGGATACATGATTTACGTGAAACATTTCCAATGATTAGAATTCATGAATACTTTTTGGCAGAAAAACATTATGAATTACGAGATACTCGGTTTTTCAAATCAACAGGAGAAGTTTTGATAATTCGATTTCTAGACCTAGAAAATGACGAAAAGCATGAATTATTATTTTTCTAATTATTGAACTTTTACAATTAAATGTCATGTTTTAAGTTTTTTCAAAGAATTGTGATGTCGAGATACTCGTAAGAGGTAAAATAAATTAATTCCAATATTTTTTTTATTGTAGAGTGGCTCAGCATTGGCTGACTGGGCGCTGATCATCGACAAGTACCGAGCTCAGAACACGAGTCGGGTATTCGGACAGTTGCTGGGCTGCTCCATCGAGTCATCTTGGAAACTGGTCAACTGCCTCAAACAAGGGAGGAATTTCTATGAGCTGGGAAATGCTGAATTTCAGGTAAGTTACGAAAACTTTTCCGGTGCGAGCCAGTTTGCACCGGAGGCCAACTATCGTGCTGATAAGCCTTGTATATAGTAAACAAGGCAATCCAATACAACTCACTCCAATAAAAGAAAAAGGTGCTTGACTTCCATCCGAGAGTTCGAGTTTGATACCTAAAAAAAAGGGTCGCAGTCTGGTATGAGTTAAGGTCGATTTACACACATCAGTGATGTGACGGTCCCGTGATTCCACCAGCCGTGATCTCCCAGTGACTTCTATTCACAATGAACAGTGTTTTTCCTGTCTTTTGCCAGTGCATTTGAGTACCCAAGATGGCGATATCTTCGGAAGAACTCTCGATGATTGCTCTGGTTTTGGACGAAGAAGAAGAGCGAGTGGATGTGGGATTATCAGGCATAGAAAACCAGAGCATGTATTTTGGATTGGACAGATCACACGAGAGATAGTGGTACACTAACTCAATAAGTTTTTCGTCATTCATGTTTCTGATAAAACAATATAAATAAAACAAAGAAAACCAAAATGAAAACTCAGAAAACTTTAAAGAAAAACTTAAAAATATAAATCAATAATAAAAATCACGGCCGTGATAGCAAAAGTATCGTCAGAAAGTAATATGATGTTCACTGTACGGTGACGGCGACAGCACTGTTTGCACTGGCACGGTCGCGCGCTGGACGAGTATGAACAAGACCTTTGAAATTCTTAGAAGAATATATTTAATCTTGTCGGTTTAATCACGGGCCGGTCACGGCACTGTCACGTCACTGATGTGTGTAAATCGACCTTTTGTCCTTTTCTTTTGTATTAATGTTGTGGAGTTCATAAAAAATATCTAAAATATTTTAATTCATTTATTAAAATCGGAATCTTTGCATCACACACTTTCAATGTGGGTGATCCATAGTAACATAACATAAAACCAGTCTGATCTAAGCACTGCTCTCATAACAAAATGAGATCATTCCGTCTGAATAGAGCATCGGGATAGAGGTACGAGGCGTATCCAGAAAGTAAGTGTACTGAGGCTCGCATGACCGGATGGATTTTATTTTCGACATATTGGCTACACTTCCGTGTAGCCTGACCCTCCCCCTCCGCAACGAGACTGGTTCGAGGTCAGTACGTTGAGAAGTGTCGACGCGACAACACATTTCGTGAAAAATGTAAATCTAATCTCCCGCCAAGTGCGAAATACGCGGCGTCATCCGTTATCTCGTTTGGAAGGGAAAACCTCCGGTTGAGATTTATAATGAGGTGAAAACTGCATATGGTGATAAAGCTATGAATCGTACGAGTGTGTACAAGTGGTGTCGCGAGTTTAAAAACGGTCGTACATCTGTGCATGATGATCAGAGGAGCGGAAGACCTTCAATTGTGATTGACGAAATTGTGGAAAAAATCGAAAATGCGCTCCGTGACGATCGCATTAATTGAATATATGCCTCAAGGGGAGACCATCAACTCTGCAAGATACTGTGAGACCCTAAAAAAATTGCGGAGGGCGATTCAGAACAAGAGGAGAGGCATGCTGACAAAGGGAGTCTGCCTGCTGCACGACAATGCCAGACCACACACGGCCAACGCCACGAAGGAACTGCTCGCCTCGTTTAAATGGGATGTCCTGAACCATCCCGCGCATTCCCCTGACCTAGCACCTTCAGATTACTTTCTCTTTACCTCCCTGAAGCTGCACATGGGTGGAAAAAGGTTTTCAACCAACGAGGAGGTAAAGGAGGAGGTGAAGTGGATGGAGGGGTTGGCGGGAAACTACTTCGAGGAAGGCATCAAAAAGTTGATACCCCGCTTCACCACCTGCATTGAGAGGAATGGCGACTATGTCGAAAAATAGCTTACATATGTACCGCATCACAAATGAAGAGGTTCTCCAACGAATCGAAGGAGGAAGGCACCTGCTCAGGATCCTGTCCGAAAGGCGTGCAAGATGGATCGGTCATATAATACGACAAGAGGGCCTCTTGCATGCCATAATGGAGGGTATGACCGAGGGGACAAACTCTAGGGGACGCCCACGCCGAGAGTACCTGGAGGACCTGTTGGTGGACGTGCGCTGCTCAACATATACAGACTTAAAGAGAGCCGCACAGGACAGGGGGGAATGGAGGAGAAGAGTTCAAATTGCTGCAAACCAGTCTTAGGACTGCAACCACGGAAGGATGTACTACGGTAACCACGTAATTTTTTTGTTTAAATAAAAAAAAATGTAACCTACAAAAATTCAGTACACTTACTTTCTGGATATGGCTCGTAGAAACACGTGTAGCGGGGATTAATGTACAGTACCCGGCGGTAAGTAATACACATCGGGCTTAAGAAAGAGACTGTCTGCCATAATCTGCTAACTTTGACTTTATAGAGCGTCGTCTCTGTCGCACGATTGACTGAAAAATCGCAACGGAACACGTGTATAAATGATAGAGACGACGCTCTATAAAACCGAAGTTAGCCGATTATGGCCGACAGTCTCTTAAGCCCGATGTGTATTACTTACCGCCGGGTATTGTAATTAGTGGGACAAAGTAATTTATTGTGAAATATTCATTTTATAATATTGTTTGAAATTATTTTTACAGTTCTAAAAAATCTGAAAGTTCAAAGTAAAGTTTATAGTATTTGAAAATCAATTTTTTTATGATAAAATATATTTTATTTATAAAATAAGAAACTTTTACTTTTCAGCCGCATGTTGGCCTTTTCCCCTGGGGCCCAGTCCTGGATGTGAACTTTACATATCCAGGAGATGATTGGTACGAGGGCTGGAGAGAGAGGGACTGGGTGTTCCTAAAGGAGACACCGGAGCAGTTGGTGCGGAGGGGACACTTCAACAGAGGGATCTCTTATATGGCTGGAGTTACGTTGCAAGAGGCAGCTTATATTATTTGTACGTTTGTTTTTATTTATTTATCACTCACCCACAATTCTTGAGAAAAAGGTTACAATGTTTAAGAAGAAAAAGAAATTTATATAGTCAAATCAGATCTATAATTTTTTTCGGCACAACACTCCGTAAAACCTTATACAATTGATATGAAGAATCTTCAAACTTATTAGTACATTTGGTTGTTTCAGCTGAGAACGAAACTTTGGCACCCTATTACGAAGTGGATGAAAAATTCTTCGATCAGAAACTAAAGGAGCTGGTGTTTCGATATAATTACACGCTCAATCCTGTGGGAGTGTACGAAGCCATCCGGTACATGTACACTTACTGGCCTAACCCACACAACACCACATTCATCAGGGAGCAATATATACATGTAAGTTTACTAAAATTTAATATTTCCAGTTTTATTGATTGATTATCCCCAAACACCCTTAACGTGTTCCTCGCTGGAAGCACAAACACCTGTGATCTGATCTGTAGCATTCCTTTGTGTATTTTACGTAATGTTTAGTTTATCTCCTTTATTTAATGAGTCTCCTTAAGAGTAATGACTATTATTTATTATCAGAAAATTACTTGAATGTCATGTTTACTTGGTGTTGTAATCAAATATCAGTGGTTCTAAACAAAATAGGCGTTTAAACTTAGAAATTTAAAAATGCCGAAATTGTGCTGCACACAGGATTCGTGGAATTTGATTTTTAACGCGGTGTACAGGTTAAAATAAACAATTTATATAGTCATAGATTATTTATATCGGAATTGACTGACCATGGCTTCGAAGGACATGAAGTGCCAGGCTGTGGATCAACCTGGATGTAGGCATTTTATGGACTCGGTGTGTACCTGATGGAATATATAGGGTGATGATGAATAATTAATGTGTGAAATATGCAGAAATATTTAAATACTTTTTTCTATGCCCTGACCCTCCACAAAACTAAATATCGAGATAGTCCCGACATTTACTATCATAACTTTATCTACATAAAGAGTTTCCAAATTTTTTTACGGACGCAGACCCCTTTACCAAAAATTTTTAAAACCGTCAACCCCCTTAGTCATTTACTTTACTTACTCAAATTAATAAGTTTGTACAGTACTCGATATTAAATATTTGGCTAGATATCGAACTTTTCATTTTAATCACTTGTAATTAAGGATTGAAAAAGATGAAAGGACTACGAATTATGCATTGCATTATCTTGTGCAACATTTAATATTGAAATCTGCGCTGATGAAAAGTAAAACAAAAAAATATGAGTAGAGTATTTTAAAATTTTTGACATTTATGAAATGAATATGTTAATTCAAAATAAGTACAAATATTGACAAATATTCTTAATTAGGTACCTATTGGAATCATATATATTTTGAAGTAACAAACAAATAGCAGTAGTAAGGGGGTCTATTTTTGCTGTTGTCGACCTCCAAATTCTTTTATTGAAACTATCGACCCCTAGAAAAATCAAAATGACCCCAGGTGGTCGATATCGACCACTTTGGGAGCTCTTGATCTACATCAATCAACAGTTTCGCTATTGATTGATGTGGATAAATTTAGTTTACATAGTGCGCGCATGTGTGTGTTTAAGAAGTTTAATACTGTTCTGTTAGAAGTAAGCAAAAAGTGCATGCAGTGCATACGCGCGTATGTGTGTGTGTGTCATTTTAAATGCAAAATTAAAAAAAATGAAAAATCGCAGCAAATTATTGTTTTTAGATTTATGATATTTTAACATATTTCTGATTATGATCATAAAAAATTCAATAATTTTTCAAATAAATCTAACAAAAAATACTTCTTGTAAAAACCAAATTCTACTGAGATTAAATTATAAATTAATTTTATTTTTGTTAATTTTTCAGTTACTTTCTGATTTCTTCTTCCGTGCTCCATCCGACAGTATGGTGAAGCTTCTACTGGAGCACAACGTCCCTGTATATATGTACGTTCTCAACACCACTGTGGAGTCCCTGAAACTGCCCGAGTGGAGAAAGGTGCCGCACAATATCGAGCAGTACTTCCTTACAGGTGCCCCCTTTATGGACGTGGAGTTCTTCCCCAAGAAGTGGAAGATAAACCGGCAGATGTGGACCAATAATGATAGAAATATGAGCCACTTCTTCATGAAGGCGTACACTGACTTTGCTAAGTATGGGTAAGTACAGATTTTTTAATTTATTCATGATGATATATTTTGCACCATGCAATAAACCACTACAGTTTACGTTATGCTTTCTTCTTCGCAGAGCCATCTACAATGTCATTGAAGTCTATATTCACTGTTATGTCTGAGTGTATTGAGAATGTGGCTAATACATTTAGTCAGTTTTGTTTTAGCGTGGATCTAAATATGTGTGTACAGCACAGATATAAAGACTGTAACAATAGTTGAATGGATATTGCTCGATGCTCGGAGAATTTCGAAGCGTTTGGCGCTTCTTATGTGCGACAAATCGCTCATCGCAAGCGCCTGTTTCCGCCCGTGCATGCTGTCAAACCTTGCGAAATGTCACAATTTTCGAAAGTGTTTTGCCTGCATGGGCCGGCCGGCTCGCGATACTGTCAACGATGGCCGTGCATAAGGCACATTTCTGTTACGGATCGAGACACAGCGCGGACCCCAACAAACATAATATATATGTACAAAAATCGAAAAATACCAGATAACATCAAAATATAACCAAGAATTTATACATCAAAATACCAATTTTCTACTAACATAAACAACAAGAAAACAATTATGTTTTATGGTGACGTATTCGTCCGATACAATGTGTTTTATTATTTTAATAATTAATAAATTCATTGCGCATAACAGTATTTTTATTGTATACATAAATAAAATAATATAAACATATATTTAGATAAACAGTTAATAAATGTTTGTTACTTATTAGTTTGCTAAGCTGTAGTATTGAACAATCCTGGGTATTATTCAATTTTAAGTATGAACTGAAGTGAAGACATTCTTCCATAAAACATTCGTATAAATCAAGAGTTCCCAAACTTCTTTCGGCCGCAGACCCCTTTACCAAAAACTTTTAAAACCGTCGACCACCTAGTCATTTACTTTACTTACTCAAATTAATAAGTTTGTACATTACTCCATATTAAATATTTCACTAGATATCAAACTTTTCATTTTAATCACTTGTAATTAAGGATTGAAAAAGATAAAGTGTCGAGAATATATAATGGAAATATCTTAGCATAAAAATTAAATATAATAAGTGAAGGGTTTTTTATCTTACTGAAGATTATCTCTTTAACCCTTCCTTCCCTGTGATGTGTAACTAGTACACATTGCTTCTAAAAACTTTAATATCTTTATAAATATAATAAATACTTGGTTCAGATTTTAGGTATTCCTCCGTAATACATTTACGCATTGAATGAAAAAAATAATATTAATAATAATTAGCATTTATCGGACACAGAGATATTTTGTGAAATTCGGGAATAAATTCACCAATACAATCAAACGTGTGCCAGTGTGTGATGTAGGTATATTCATTCTAAAAAAACGCTATGGGTGAGGAAGCGACGCTATTCACGTCTCACTCTCATTCTAATTCAGTTTATGGGAACGCAAGAAATAGAATCTCAGTTTGCTTGCTTCTCTCACTTCAGTAGCTTGCGGGCTTTCATTTGAGGTGGTCGCTTCGCCCGTTTTGTTAACGTCGGCCGATGTTTTTTTTCATGTTTTCAGCAATTAAATTTCAATTACTATCACTTTTGACTTCAAATTTAATTCATTTAAGCGATTGGCTATGAATATTCTTATTAATCCGATTTTAAATCGCTCATTTTTACATATGTATTAATGTGTATTGAATACACAGCACCGGAATGCGCGGAAATTTTTAGCACAGGAAGGGAAAGGTTAAATTTTCTTTTTTTAACCTGGCGAGTTTTGTTATATGAGAACCTTTGTTATATGATCATGAGTGTATTTGTAGGTAAAAATAATAGATTTTTTATGAGGAGATACATTTTAATATACAACCTTACTATATTTTTATGAGGAGATACATTTTAATATACAACCTTACTATATTTTTATGAGGAGATACATTTTAATATACAACCTTACTATATTTTTATGAGGAGATACATTTTAATATACAACCTTACTATATTTTTATGAGGAGATACATTTTAATATACAACCTTACTATATTTTTATGAGGAGATACATTTTAATATACAACCTTACTATATTTTTATGAGGAGATACATTTTAATATACAACCATACTATATTTTTTCGAGTTAAAAATATTTCAATATCTGCTGTTTTTCTATTAATTTTATAGCAATCCATCTCGTCAACAAATTCTGGGCATTCATTTTGAGATGGCTCGCGCAGGGGAACTCAAGTACCTGAACGTCAATACCACCTTCAACTCCAGCATTCTGCTCAATTTCCGGCAAACGGAATGTGCCTTCTGGACAAACTATTTGCCAACTGTCATAGGACATCTTGTGCCCACCTATCCACCCGTTACAGAGGTAAGTTTCAGCAATATAACAATTTAGAGTGTACATTTGACACGAGAATAAATTGGGAAATATTGGTGGAGATCTAATTGTCTATGGATTGTTACATTTAAATCCAGAATTCTTAATGCATCATGTACCAATATTGAGTGAGGTTATTTTTTGTTTGCGCTGTCTTGCTACCTCGATGCACTGACTTAGAATTTTTTAGAGCCTCTAATCTGTCCAATTTATTTCCGTTACTACTGATATGTAAGAATTTGGCATCATCGATAGAAAAAGTATGATTTTCACGGTGACAATGATTAGCCATTTCAGAATAAATTAGAGGATTTGTTAAGGCACCCGCCTTAACAAATCCTCTAATTTTTTCTGATTAAAGGACCTAGAAATTTCTAAGTCAGTGCATCGAGGTAAATATCTGGCAAACACATATATCCCAAGGATCTCTCCGCTGCTCGCCGAGGTTGTCCCATGCCTCCCTCAACCTCCAGTCCCCAAAACGAATGTTTACCGTTAGAAGTGTGTATCTCAGTACCAGTTCGAACATAATCAGTCATGTTTGTGCTCCCCTGATGTTGAGGTAAAAGCCTTGAAACCGGTAGGGTTATACCAATACAAAAAGTGGAATAAACAGTGTTTGATTAAACAAATTACACTGCTTTACATAGTCTTGACTTATCAGTGATGAGGCAACAACACTCGCACGTCTAGCTTGAGAGTATTGTAACAAACAGCAGCAGATAGAGCCAAATGACTTAGAACTGTTGCTAGTTATCAGGGACCCACTGTAGAAAGAAGAAAGGGACAAACTGCAAGTACTGAAGTTTCTTTTTGTATATTCAACAAGATATGTCTGACTCAAATTGGCTTGTATAGTCATCTCCGGTGTCACCAACGTCAAGTACCTTAATCCCACACTTTGTATTGTGCCTTCTATTATACTTGTCACGGGTGATGGGCATTCATTTTTCTTTTTTTTTTTTCAGTTTTGGTGGGAGCCCAAGGAGCCATTACAGATAGCCTTCTGGAGCATGTCGGGCGCATGCCTCTTGCTCGTGGTGTTTCTCGTGGTGTGCTGCTTGTTGTGGAGGAACGCCAAGAGGTAGGTGGCCAGGTCAGTGCTCCCTGCATTTCAAACTGTAGTTGGGCATGGATCTGTCTTCTTTCTTATTGTATTATATTTTTACTATATCGTTACACACAGTAAAAGTTCGTTAATATGAAATTCAGAGGACCAAATATCTCAAAAAAACTCGAATTACACTATCACTAAAAGTCGAATTTGCACGTCCCAACTAATTAAATCACTTGTCGACACCTACTATACTGGTCGTCCCGCTGCCAGGGCCAGCTGGGCCGTGACAAGAAAATTTCAAATTATCAGAAGTCATAAATGTTTTTTGCCGAAAAACGTAACAAAATACGCGATTTATCAAATTAAAAGTAGAATTCATGACGAAAAGACAATTTCAGGACCTAGAAAATGGTGAAAAATATGAATTACGAATTATCGTTTTCCTTATTAACGGACTTTTACTGCATTGTATTTCTGCACATTCACCATTCTCGTGTATATAAAATTTATAAGCTTTAGGTATTTATATTGATTATAACTGCAGTGAAACCTGTTTAAGATGTGTCTCAAGGTACCAACACAATTTTCAATGACCTAGAACAGTGATGGGTAACTTTTTTAGCTCGACGTGTCAAAATTCTGAAAAAAACCTGGCTTGACCCGGGTGCCGTGTCACGTCTAGGAATATTAATCATTTTTGCAGCCCTTGTAAATGAAAGAGTTTTGTTTTTGAACTATTTATTTATTATTATTAAAAAACAAAAACAAATAATGATTTACATTAGTGCCTTTTTGTTGCTGAATTGCATTTGCTAAATCTTCAATTGAAAGTTGGTACGAGTATTTCGTACATTTTAAACACAAGCAAGCGTTACAAACTTCATCAGTCAGTCGGTTCCTTTTATTTGTTTTAATATTATTCAACGCTGAGAATAAGGTCTCACAAAAATACGTTGAGGCAAATATTGTGAGTTAAGCCATCGCTAGATTTTTCAGAGTACCTATAAAATGTTAATAGGTTTCTTACCTATACAACAGTGATGTTATTAAATAGTACTGCTGTTAAACAGTGTTGTTATTAATACATTGATCGCCAATAGGATTTTCGTAAAATGTCCAAAAAATGTATGTACGTTTTTAGGTTTTTAATTTAATATAACCTACCTATCACATTCATGAGTATATCTTTTAGAACCATGAAGATATCCTAAGGCCATATCGTAGTGAGATAGAGAAGGGCCGTGTCGGCCAAGTTTAATAGTAGTTTAATACAGAGCGCGTAGCCGACGGACAGAAGGACACTCTGAAGTTAGGTATGCCGTGTCAGCCACCGGTGGCCGACACGGTCCAATTGGAATACCTCGGTGTCGGCCACCGGGGGCCGACACGGCGATCAACGTGTTAAAACACTTCGTACAAACAACAAATACACGGGAATAATGGTGGTATATTGTAAAATAAACATCTGACTCAAAACGCGTCAGAATGGCAGAAATTCAGGTTCGGCACTGTTGAAACAATAACGCTTCAATGTTGCAACATTGCAAGCCGCTACCGCTTGAACCCCCACTACCCCGTCCAGTGCAGTCGTAAATTTACGAGCGAAGAAAGCGCATCGCTCATTCTAGAGCGAAGATCGTCCGTAAATGATGCGTGTCACCCAAAATGTCCTGGCGTGTCACCTCTGACACACGTGTCATAGGTTACTCATCACTGGCCTAGATGGTAAGATGCTCGTCTTTTAAAGGGGGGATGTTCCTATTCAAGGCGTTATTGTGGATTTTAAGTCTACAATTTTTGCACCGACTGAATTTTATACGGAAAGGGGTGCAAATCGCTTCGTTATATTTATTGCAGTGTCGTTCAAAACATTCAGAGCTGAGTTAAACATCATCTGATTGAAGTTGATGTCTAACTTAGGTTAGTGGACGTTGCGGTACATGGAAAGGGAAAAGATATTCCGTGTTATATTTCATTTATACATCCTTTTGAATATTATTAATAATAGTTATTTGTTTTACAAAATACAAATGTATACTGTTTAATTATTTGAATTTTTTAAATATTAGCATTTTTAAGTAACTAAAAGTTTAGAAAGCAATTTTCTATTTCTCAGTAAAATTCATTTAATGAAATATTTTAGTAAATGTATTAAAACGACCTTATGGTTAATTGACTGGTGGTTATTTAAGCATATTTCTTCAGTTTCATGCATTTTAGTGTTTATTTGAATTTATTTAATTACAATTCTTTGGAATAAAATCTTAAATAGAAAATATATATTACCTTTTAATTCCTGTTTTGATTAGAATCCAGAATTTTTATGGCAATGATAACTTATTTTTTTGCATCATCTTTAACACGTTCGCTGCTAAAGACGCCCCTGGGGCGTCAACACATTTTTTGTCGAGACGCTGATGACGCCCGTTGCGCGTCATTCGATTCTCTTTGTTTGTATGGTAACGAATATTTTAAGATTTTAAGGTTTCCGTAAGATTTTAAGGTTTCGAAAATACCGTAAGATTTTAAGATTTCGAAAATACCGTAAGATTTTAAGGTTTCGAAAATATGATTTTTTTCAGTACCTCTACACTATTCTATAAATACATATTGCAGTGAATGTGTTAATTTAACCACTTAACAGTTTTGCCCGAATGGAACTCGGGCACGAAGTTTCTTTTTATACTGACGAGCCCGAGCCTCATTCGGGCAAATCTTGTTTCGACTTATTGGGAGTGTTTCTCCTGAGCGTCGTTTGGCCAGATCTTGTTTCAACTTGTTTTCTCCGAACGGAATATATTTTCGTATAGAATTTATTCGTTCACAGTTCCTCATTGTGTTACGTCGCTTGTTAAAAATCCGACTTTTGAGTGGTTAAAGCGAATGGTTTCTTTCAAGTATATAATTTTTTTATAGAAATAAGTGTGACATAATGCCTTATTTCTTGACATATTCAGAGGAAACCATTATAAAATAATTTAAAAGTCATTTGTTGACGTGAGGAAAATATGCGACTTGTATTATTTAACTAAATGAAATTAAATAAAATGTATGAAAGAGCGATATTACTATTATATAGAAAAAATGTTTTATTCTAAAGTAAAAGTCCATTCATTAAAAATTCCATAAAAAAAATCTAATTACAAATTACACGACCACTAAAAGTACAATTTGAATTTTTAAGCCAAGTAAAGTTATGTCGACATATATTTCTGCATTATTGAGACATAATACCATAATAAATGGTAATATAAATTAAAAAATACTTTTACCAATGTTTACGGAAAAAAAAAAAACATTGACATATATTTGATTTTGACATGATCACTTGTTAACAAAGATTTTGATATGATCACTTGTTAACAAAGATTTTGACATGATCACTTGTTAACAAAGATTAACTTGTTTATATTAGCACATGTAATATGAATATGATGATGACACGGGGCTTTATTTGGTTGTGTACTTGATTACAATATTACAAATTGGGATTCAAAATTTTGACATTACTATAATTTTCACAGTTATGAAATTATTAAAGGTAAAATAAAAAAAAAATGCAATAATTTATAGGAAAAGAAGACTCAAAACCCCATATTTACGGTAATTATCTTGAGATATTTTGATATTGAATCTTTCAATATATGGGTGCTCCGAGAATTAGAATTTAACAGTTAGCTGGTGCCTAATATACCGGTCGTTCTGTCTGGTCCCACTGCCAGGACCGGTTACTGATACACCGATTGTTCTGTCTGGCCCCACTGCCAGGACCGGCTACTGTGAGGATCCATGATTTACATGGAAATTTTCACATTATTAGAATTCATAAATACTTTTTGATTGAAAACTACAAATCACAATTTTTTTTTAATTCACAGTTGAATTTAATATGGAAAGTTGATTTTGGGACCTAGAAAATGGCGAAAATTATTACGGATTATTGTTGTTCTAATTAATGGACTTTTGCTTTGTTCTTTATGAATTGTAATATGGAATACATACATAAAGCTTCCTAAAAGAGAGTGCTCTCTAAACCATAATACAGTGATTACCCTTTTATTATTTTCTACTCGGATCATATTCATCTAATTCTATTTATTATCTTTTGCATGCAGAGCTATACCCAGGAAAATTCCTATTATTATAAAAAAGTAATGTATTTTTTAATATTTCTGCTTTTTGTTGGGATTTTTAGATTATTTTTATATATATTTTTGTATATACATTATTTTTTTTAAATATCTGTTAAGGGTTTAAATGTGTTTTTTTTTCTTGAAATTTGTGTTATATACAAAAATGGCACTTTTTAAGTTAATAAAGGCAAAGGGAGGAAAACAATTTAGGCAGTCGATCGGAGCGTGATTTTTAATGCGACAGGAGTTTGAGTACTTGGGCTTGCAAGAGGAATGACTTGTGGAAAGGGTTGTGTGAGCTCTTGAGTGTGGTGTTTTTTGTTGTTTTATATTTATATACGAGGCGTATCCAGAAAGTAAGTGTACTGAGGCTCTCACGACCGGATGGATTTTATTTTCGACATGTTGGCTACACTTCCGTGTAGCCTGACCCTTCCCCTCCGCAACGAGACCGGTTCGAGGTCAGTACGTTGAGAAGTGTCGACGCGACAACACGTTTTGTGAAAAATATCAACCCAATCTCCCGCCAAGTGCGAAATTTTGTAAAAAGGCAAGAGTTTTTGAGGCGCTGCAAACTCCATGGAGATGAATTTCTCCGCTCCATCGTTACTGGAGATGAAACTTGGGTTGCACACTACACGTCTGAAACCAAAAGGCAGTCTCAACAGTGGCATCACACCTCTTCACCCTCCGCCAAAAAGTTCAAAACCACAATTTCAGCCAAGAAAATCATGGCATCCGTGTTTTGGGACTGTCAAGGCATAATTTTAATTGAATATATGCCTCAAGGGGAGACCATCAACTCTGCAAGATACTGTGAGACCCTAAAAAATTGCGGAGGGCGATTCAGAACAAGAGGAGAGGCATGCTGACAAAGGGAGTCTGCCTGCTGCATGACAATGCCAGACCACACACGGCCAACGCCACGAAGGAACTGCTCGCCTTGTTTAAATGGGATGTCCTGAACCATCCCGTGCGTTCCCCTGACCTAGCACCTTCAGATTACTATCTCTTTACCTCCCTGAAGCTGTACATGGGTGGAAAAACGTTTTCAACCGACGAGGAGCTAAAGGAGGAGGTGGAGAAGTGGACGGAGGAGTTGGCGGGAAACTACTTCGAGGAAGGCATCAAAAAGTTGATATCCCGCTTCACCACCTGCATTGAGAGGAATGGCGACTATGTCGAAAAATAGCTTACATATGTACTAAGGTAACCACGTAATTTTTTTGTTTAAATAAAAAAAATTGTAACCTACAAAAATTCAGTACACTTACTTTCTGGATATGCCTCGTATATATGTATTTTTTTTAATGATTATGTGCAATATATTGTTGAATAAATGTTTTGGTCTGTCTGGAGTGATGAAATATGAGGAGTTTGATTTCGCGTGATGTATACATAAGTAATTGAGTGTCACTGTTTGTCAGATTGATGAGAATGTGCAACGGGGTTTTATATAATCAAAAATCGGAAAGAAGTATCGATTTATTGTTTCATGCTATATGTCCTCAGTGAGATACAGGCAAAAACTTAGTTTACTGGGGACACGACAAATGAAAGGCAACAAACCCAGATCCATTAAAATGGTGTGTCCAAATTAAATTACCTGTTGTTTTTTCGCAAATTATGTATATTTCTTGTCATGTGTAAAATAAATAAATGTGTTTATTTTGATTTTTTATTACACATGAAAACATTAAACTTTAGGAGTAATTTTATAACACATGAAAACATTAAACTCGACGAGTAATTTTATAACACATGAAAACATTAAACTTTAGGAGTTATTTTGTAACACATGAAAACATTAAACTTTAGGAGTAATTTTATAACACATGAAAACATTAAAATTTAGGAGTAATTTTATAACACATGAAAACATTAAACTTGATGAGTAATTTTATAACACATGAAAACATTAAACTTGATGAGTAATTTTATAACACATGAAAACATTAAACTTGATGAGTAATTTTATAACACATGAAAACATTATATAGTACTTGAGTGATCAACAAATGAAGAAATTCAATTTTTAACATTCACTGATATTTGCATGCTGGTAGCACAAAAGTTACATTTAATTTTTTTTCAATAGTTTTGTTTAAAAAATTTCTACGCATTTGGTTATCTTTTACATACATACATACCATCGCACCATGTCCTGATCGGGTTTGGCAGAGAGGACAGAGCGTCAGACTTTCCTATCTCGACACACATCCGCAACTTCTATGATATTTCTGATTTTCTACATTTCCTTCTTTCAAAATATCATTCTCTTGACCCATCTATACTTTCCTTGGTCTTCCTCTCATTGTCTTCCACTCACATTTGTATTATGTATCTGTTTTGTTAGTCTTTCTTCTTTCATTCGTGCCCAAACCATCTCAGTTGTGTTCTTCTTCATTTTACTTCACAATTAACCTTAACTTCACGTTCATCTCTAATCACTTCATTCCATATTCTGTCAAGCATTGTCTCCCGTATGTTCTTCTACATTTTTTTGGTTCCTATCAGTCATTTTCCACATCCGCATTTCACTCTTATGTATCAAAGTTGCCACCAACTATTATGGACTATCATCTTAGCAGATTTTGATACTGTCTGGTTCAAATATATATAAATATATGTTTTACTGCCCCATTGACTTTGTTTCCTATCACTACATACCATTCTGTCCTCAGTGAGATACAGGCAAAAGCTTAGTTTACTGGGGACACGACAAATGAAAGGCAACAAACCCAGATCCACTAAAATTGTGTGTCCAAATTAAATTACCTGTTGTTTTTTCACAAATTATGTATATTTCTTGTCATGCGTAAAATAAATAAAAAATAAATTCAATATCCTCTTCCATCAACTGAGATAATATAACTCAATAACAGAATTACTCAACTTACTCCAATCTTTCCCAATTCACCCAATTTACAATTTTCTATCACCATTACTTGAGATCATAGTTTACCAAACTTTTTCGCCCCGTAGACAACTTGCCTTTTTTTTTTGTTTTCCCTAGACCCAATGCTTGCCTAATATTGAATTTTCCTAAACTTATTAACTTCAAATGTATTTTTGACAGCTGACACAGTGCTGTTCACCTTGATAAGATTTTTGTAGAGTGGACAATTGTAAAAAAATAAAATTATGTACAATTTTTATTCATACCTTTATTGAAAATACATAAAATTCAAGTAATTATTTGGCTTTGGAACGAAACAAATCAAAACCTAGTAAAATTGTTACATAAAATGAATACACAAATAATACTGTTAATGAGAGGGATGAACCTGATGCTCTGATAGCAATGGTTGAACTCCACGTTCAGTGATTTGCATTTGATTTCTTTTTTTTTGTAAGAAGATTGTCAACTGCCCTAAAACCTCTTTCCACGAGGTATGAAGATGGAAAAGCTAACAATAGTCCATAATGCAGGATAAGCAACAGGAATATCTTTCTGAAGCCAGAACTGCAGATACTTCTTTCTGAACTGCACCTTAAGTTCTTCGTTTGTACTTATTGCAATCAGTTATTCTTGCAATTTATACATATATGTACACACAATCTGTGTTAGGTGTAATAAGACATTTACGGAACGCCTAAATATTGATGATGATCTGCCTAAATAGGATCCGCTCACGTGGACCCCCATTTACATCTCGTGCACCCCCATTTTCATTTCTCGCTGATATAGACCCCCTGCAAGTCGAAATCAACCCTCGGGGGTCCACTTTGGAAATCTTTGCTTTAGATTTTACCATTATTTTAGGAATTCATATGCCAAAAACAGCTGATCACAGAATTTATTATTGAATTACAAAAATATTTTATGACTTATATTACACAACTTTTGTGCTATCAATATGTTATAAATATACATCGTCACTCTTTTTATGAAATCTATAATTTTTATTTACTTAATATTGATTTATAGGAAAACACGATATTAAAAATAGCAGGCTTTATAAAAATAGTGATAACATGTGATCGAATATATTTATAATTGTTATAAAATCCAATTTTCACATAAAAAGTACAAATTTTTTCCACACAGAGAGGCTGACCGTTATTACAACGGTGATGTTTTCATGTTGGCTGAACCTACTGACGATGCTGGCATAGAAAACACCCACCGATCAAGAGACAATGTGTACGAATACAGGGACAAACCTCTGAGGCCGCAGACCTTGTCTTTATCGAGACCCAGCAGCCAAGCATCTTCGGGGTCTGCGCTGTCCTTGAAGGAAGGTAACTACGTCTCGAGCAGCCCCAATCCTAACAGCAGGCCTCCGAATGCCACCCCTCCGCCGAAGCCCAGAGCCAGGCAGACTGTCAAGACTCAGCTAGTGCAGGGAGTGCCGCAGACTCAAGTTTGACAGGGTTTAATTCAAACATCATTCTAAGTGCCTGTTATGATGACATTTCACCATGTGATAGTGATAGTTTTGAACTCTTTCCGAGTCGGTGGATTTGGAAGAAAAGTCTCAGATTGACTATCATCTCTTGTAATGAAAGACTACCATATCTTTAGACGCCGTAAGAACTTTTATAGTGTTTCTTTTTATTGATTTGTCTATTAAATTTGGGCAGTGCAACAGTAAAGCTAGGGTTTCCTAAGAAAGCGATTCCGTTATGTAGCGGCCGTAACAAAACATTGTCTATGCAAACCAATGGCGTTGGTTTCCTAGAGAGCGTTGGTTGTGAGCGTAACGTCAAATAGCGATGCTGCCATTTGCATGATGGCCGTCATAGCGGAGCAAACAGTCGTGGAACGTTTTTTCCCGTGTAGCGGACACCGTTTTAAAATAAAAAATGAGTGCAAACGTAATTTGGACCAGCGAAAATGACGAAATATTGATTGAGTTTGTAAGAAATAATGAAACTTTATATAATGTGGAGAGCAAAGACTATAGAAAAGCCCAGTTGAAATATGTGGAATAATATCGGGACTACACTTGAAAAATCAGGAATGTATGTATATTGTAAATTGATAAGGTTGGTTGTATTCCTGCCTTGCCTTGCCTTGCCTTGCTGGGGGTTTATATGATTAATTATTCTAAACAAATTTAAAAGAACCTAATGTTAATTCTTCCTTAAAAAAATAAAAGCCAAACTAATACTTCATAAATTCGTTCACGGAGCTGTCAGATTTGACGTTTCCAACTGACAGTTGTGGGTTCTCATTTCTGCCGTCTGGCGGCGCGCCAGGCGGATGCGACGCAAACTACTTGCGCACACGTCCATTCTCCACCGCAATACGCTCGCTGACCGTTTCCGTCTTTTTTTAAGTTTACATCTCTGGTTACCGTTCTTACGTCCACAGCATCACGTCATGTTACGGCCACTACATAACGGAACCGCTTCCTTAGGAAACCCTAGCTTAAGCGAAAATTTTTGAAATACATAATTTTAATAGTTTAAAATGTCACAAAGTCGTTCAATTCTTATTACAGTATGAGGACATGAATCGAGTTATTATTTGAAAAGGAATTTGATATGAAGGTTGTTTTATATATACAGTCAACTTCAGCAATAGTGACCCTTTGGCTAAAGTGAACCAAAATCTACTAGTTTTAGTTCACTATAACATAGGTTTTTACCATACATTTTTTATATATGGGGTTGGGACAGAAAATTTTGTTTCACTATAGCCGAAGGTTCACTATAACCCAGTTCACTATAACCGGAGTTGACTATCTGTATGGATTAAAAAAAATGTATTTATAACAGTTTAAATAACATTAAAAATGTTATAAAAAAGTGACTACTTTGCGAATACATTAACATTTTAAAATTTGGCTGTATCCAAATATTTTTTCATTTGATCATAAAAATCATGATTATTTATTGAAATCATATAATTTTTTTTTTCGTACTTTTCAAAATTAACGCTGACGGAATCAACTATATTTTATTGCATTTTATTAAAAAATAGACATTGCAGTTAAGTGCAATTAATAGTTTGCATTATTTTGTAAATATTTTTATTATTCGAAGGATCAAGGTGAAGCATTGATTTCTATGGTACAAATAAATTAATTAGATTTTATTTTAGATTTATTTATTAATTTTATAACAGTCACATGTTATTATACGAGTAAAATATTTCGCAGATTTTCAAATGGTGACCCAAACATAAATGTTATAAATTGATTTTAATTTTCACATCTTTTTAATTGGTTGTAAAATAATATAATAAAGCAATAAGCCTACCAGGTTTTATTGTATTCAATGCTAAATTTTGAGTTTGTATGATCGTAATGTATAAATTGGGAGATTTATTTTTAAAAAGTGCCTATTAGAAAAAAAATTAATGTCAATTATGTGAGTAAATAAACAAGCTTTTGTCCAAACTTTGTGCCTCGTATATGAAACATTTCTATATGGTGCTAAATTTACAAATTTCTTTCAAATAATAGATGCAGTATAGGTATATGTAAATATTTTGTGTTTAAGAAAAAAATAATTATACTAAAGAAAATGTAGCATGGTCCCTGTGACGTTTCACAAATTTTCCCCAATACAACCTTGTAGCGACGTTCAGTAATTTTAATTATTTTATCAACTTTAATATAAGCCTCCATTCTAATAAATAGCAAGTTATTTAGGTAAATACATTACATACAATTAACAATATTGACAAATTAATACATCTTGTTACAAATTAGCAAAAATATGTCATTTTGTTAAAATCAAATAATATTTGGCGACGTTTGTCAAAAGTCACTAGGTCAGTCTGCATTGGTTAGGGATGGGGTATACGATAATTGGATTTTCGATTTTTTTATACATAAAATTAAATGTTCGTAATTAGTATTAATTCATAGTGGATCTTGGCCTATTTAAAGATAGATACAAATCATACAATACATTAGAAAGTCAGTGTAATGAACATTAGGAATTAAAACATCATTTTAGAGAAAAACAATTGAGATATGACATTTCAAATATCACAGGGACCATGCTACATTTTCTTGAGTATAATGACATTTTTTTGACATTTTATGAAATGATATAATTTTTATGAAAATTTCAAGATTGTGAAAATTAATATTGAAATGTTAAACTTCAACTGCTTTCTATACAATATTTGAGACTGAGTGTTTAATTTATCAAAAGTTTCGGCTTTAACTTTGTGGAACTCCGTATTAGAATGTTGAACAATAAATTACTTAGTTATTCCACTAATTACATTAATCCCCGCTACTCGTGTTTCTACCTCCTAGCCGAGGCTTTCTTCATTCCCCTTGAAGAGAGCCTCGGTAAAGGAGGTAGAAACACATGTAGCGGAGATTAATTTAATTAGTGGAATAACAAAATAATTTATTGTGGAATATCCTATGTTTTAAACCATTTCTTGTCATTTTGTGGTCATATTTTTTAACTAGCAAGTTGTTCATACAAACTTATAAAGCATTATTTTATAGACTATAAAATAATATAATTAGATATTTTATAAAATTGTCGCAATATATCATGCTTTTCAATTGACGCAGAAAATTAATTTTGTATATTTTATATTTAGTACTTAGTTGTATGCTATGAAATTTGTAAAATAGTAACATTTTACAATAATTTGTTAAGGAAGCATTTATATAAATATCGAAGAGTTTTTTATATAAAATCATATCATTGTTACAAGTTGCATGCATTATATTTAAGTGCAACAATAAATATAATAAAATGCCATTAATTTCTTTTACAGTTGAACATTGAGAATTGGAAATATAAAATATTTAGTTAGATAAATAATATAAATATGAAGGTATATATTCAGGGCGGCCCAACCTTTTTTTTTTGTACATGTGATTTACTTTTTTTGAAGGTCGACATTGCGATTTATCAATGTACAAAATTATAATAAGATATAATCAGGGCTGTGGAGTCGGATGAAAATTTACCGACTCCGGCTTTATTTTATACTCCGACACCGACTCCGACTCCACTCTTGACTCTGACTTCAATTTTTATTTTATTTTACAATTTACTGTGTCTACCTAATGTATTTATATTGACTTATTAATAATGGATACAGGTATAAATAAAAAATTAATTATATTCGTACACAAATGAAACAATTCAATAAAAAAATATATAAACAATACGCATTAAGCAATATCTTCACACTAAAATAATATTAAAAATATATATTAATATTTAAAAAAAGAATTAAATAAAACTTTTAAAATAATTAGAAAAACAATACAGGTAGGTATTAAAAAAAATAAGAAAACACTTTAAAATTATAAGGTTGCTTCATTTGTTTTCATACGTTAACTAAATCTTATTTATATTGTTTATTATTTTTTTTATTCAATATTGAATAGAACACAAGATTTTTGAGAACGCCCGAATGCGGCGGCATTTTCCGAAGTAATGAACGAATATCGTATGCTGATATAATACACTAACAATATTTAGGCATGGACACGCCGCGCGTGTTTTGAGCATGAAGCAGATGTTCACATGGACACGCCAGGCGTGTTCTCAGCATTGGATGAGTTAAAGAAAATGTTAAAATAATTAAACGGAGTCGGAGTCGGTCGATTTTTTCCGACTCCGACTCCGCCTTAAATGTTCCGACTCCACGACTCCGACTCCACAGCCCTGGATATAATAATTAAATATTGATTATGAACAAAAAATTATACATTATAAAATTTACAATTTGATGAAGAAAAAGATGAAGAACAAAATTTTAAGAGACAAGTTACATCAAAATATTTGGTGCTTACAAGAGCAACTTTTGTATTTGTGATGCATCTATTATTGGTAAAGCATTGGTTTCCTAAAAAAGTGGTGTCGTTATATATTGCACGTAACAAAACATTGTCTATGCAAATCATATGGCGTGGTTTCCTAGAGAGTGTTGGTTGTGTCGTTATATAGCGCACGTTACAAAACATTGTCTATGCAAACCAATGGCGTTGGTTTCCTAGAGTGCGTTGGTTGTGAGTGTAATGTCAGACAGCAATGCTGCCATTTGCATGACGGTAGTTATAGCGGAGCAAACAGTCATGGAACGATTTTTCCCGTGTAGCGGACACCATTTTAAAATAAAAAATGAGTGCAAACGTAATTTGGACCAGCGAAAATGACGAAATATTGATTGATTTTGTAAGAAATAATGAAGCTTTATATAATGTGAAGAGCAAAGACTATAGAAAAGCCCAGTTGAAACAATTTATTTGGAATCAGATTTGGTTTCCACTGACAGTTGTGGGTTCTCATTTCTGTCGTCTGGCGGCGCGCCAGACGGATGCGACGCAAACGTAATTTAATTTGGACCAGCGAAAATGATGAAATATTGATTGATTTTGTAAGAAATAATGAAGCTTTATATAATGTGAAGAGCAAATACTTGAGAAAAACCCAGTTGAAACAAAATATGTGGAAAATATCTGGAGCTGTCAATTTGAGGTTTCGAACTGATAGTTGTGGGTTCTCATGTCTGCCGTCTGGCGGCGCTCCAGGCGGATGCGACGCAAACGTAATTTAATTTGGACCAGCGAAAATGATGAAATATTGATTGATTTTGTAAAAAATAATGAAGCTTTATATAATGTGAAGAGCAAATACTTTAGAAAAACCCAGTTGAAACAAAATATGTGGAATAATATTTAGAGCCGTCAGTTTGAAGTTTCGAACTGACAGTTGTGGGTTCTCATTTCTGCCGTTTGGCGGCGCACCAGCATCACGTCATGATAAGTGCGCTATATAATAAACCCGCTTTCTTAGGAAACTATAGCTTAAGGAAGATATCCTTATATTTCACGTTTAAAGCACAGCTTATTTCACTTTTTCAGCTGTAGATTTCTTATTTAAATAGACTAAAATATTATTTTTTAGCATATGTAATGGAAGAAAAAGCAAAGATCTACTTATTAGCATGGCACGATGGATTGGTAGATCACTGGTTGGGCACCCCAGATATATTTTGTGCAATGTTTGTAAATTTTGATGAACTTTTTAAATATCTTTTTCATGTTTTTGTTAATTTCTTTTTAACATATTTTATAATGTAATAGTTATGTATATTAAGTAAAAATTAACAATTAAGCAATAAAGTTAAAATAAATTCAACAATTGCCTCAGTGGCTTAGTTGGTAGACTTGAATCCAGCCTGAGGGTTTGAGTTCGATTCCTGATAGAACCCATATAAAAGGATCCTAGTCTGGCTTTTGACATAAGGTCTTTAAACATCTTTTTGTTTGGTTGGAAGGAATCACCATCTGGGAAGAAGTCTACAGGTTGTACTGTGTACAATGGAAGTTTAACATAATAATTGGCTCTTTTTCTATTGATTTGTGGTGGTAAAACACTTATCTTCTATCCAGAGATCTTATGGAATTAGATTCAATACATAGTTGACAAAAGTTGTCAGCCAGCCTGCAAGTTATTTAATGCGAAATAAAAATGTAATAAAAGACATTCGGAATTGATTAATGTGTTGTCGTTAATATGTAAAAAATAAATCTAAAAGATTTTCATATAAATATAATTAATTATATTTGGTGTATTTATGTTCTTTTTCCAATTTGATATTGTATAAGCATATAAAATATGTGCGAAACACATGATTTTTGTTTGCCCTGAGTACGGAAATAGACAAGATCTAAATAAAAAAGTGTTTATCCCAGTTTATTACTACCTTTTCCCTGCCAGGCATGGAGTAGGTGGTGTGTACCTGTAGGCCAGACAGTTTTATTTAAAAATATTTAAAGCCTTATAAAAAGTAAAAAAAAATATTGCTTATGGTTTGTTGACATTCTGTTATACTTTAAGTTGAATGATTTTTTTACTATTTCGAAATTAAATCCACTTACATTAAAAAATGTAAACTATGTTATATAATGCAATGCAGAAATTTCATTCTTTATAAATCACATAATTTTTATTCATATATAACGGAAGGATTACCACTAATGAAAAGGAATATAGTACATATTTATGTTGTTTTAACACTTCCCTTACTGTGCTAAAAAATTACGCCAGTAACGGTGTTGGACACTGAGGGTACAGTAAACATGTATGTTTTAAATTAAAATTATGCAAAATCTATTAGTTTTTTTTTGTAATTAGCTATAAACATCATTTTATTATGTAATAAAACATTACAAAAAATTTGAAAATAGGGCAAACCTATAATCAAAATTTAATCCTGTGGAGAAAGTCTATCGCAATTGTGGCACGAAATAACTTTTGTTTCTATTCTATGTACTAAACGCACAGGTGTTTGATAAAACTGGTAACCAATCCCTGAAACGAATGTACTCGTAAAATATTAACTGTCAAAAAAGAATGAGTCATACGGAGTGTTTTGACATTTCGTCAATTCTCGATTTAATATCATTAATTTCTGTTGATATTTATTAATGATTTTATTTCGTAATGACATTATTCAAATCATAGAGGTTTCGATGAGGAATACATAAAGTATGAAGACCCTGCAAGCAGTATATTTCGAGAAATTAAATAAAATATAGGTCTTGGTCACTCTTGTCCGTTCACAGATCGGCAAGGGTTAACAAAGATTTTAAATAAAAAAGAGAAAAAATTAAATTAGTGATAAAATTCACAATTTCATATACGCTTTTATGACATTCGATATAAAGGATGTCGAAAAATATTGCAATACAAATAACTAATAAATTATGAAAAATCTACTAAAAAAAACTAGACACGCCAACCTTTGTGACATTTACTGACTAACTTTAGAAAAATGATCTCGATCACAAATCATTTTAACAAGTGACAAAAATATTCATAATATTCTTCAGAGATGGCAGTATCTGTACTAATTGTAAAATATAGCACAACTAATATGTAAAATAGGTTAAATAAGCTCAACAATATGAACGTGGATATAACCATGCATGGCCTGTGCAGTACGTATTGATTAAACTGATAATTCTGTCCTTTGTATTGAAACAGTTAAATTAGGATTCCATCAATCTCTGTTTATTAAAATTTCATTGTCAAAAACAAATAAAATTATATGTTTTTTTTAATATTGTAATAACTCTTTTGCCTTCTAATAAAGGATGAAAAGTCAAAAAAATATTGATAAAACACCATTGTGATAAAAATATAGATTTTCTCACATTCAATTTGAAATGTCAATCATTCCTTAGAAATAAGTAAAAATCAAGTCAATTGAAAATAAATGACTGAAGCACTTTGCTTTGACTGATGCAACATTCTTATATCATAAGACTATCTATTTGTGTATATTTATTTGGTTATACATTCCCTACATTAAGCACTTTTATGATATTCTACAAGAATCAAATTAATAACTATGGTGGAAATTGTATGAACATGTAAAACTTGCACATTGAGATTTAACATTTTGACATATATATTCATAGAATAGAATTCAAATTTTAAATTTCCCTCCAACTTAAATAACACATCAACTATTCCTGAAAAATCCATTTTAGTTGATAAAGTATAATATATTTGCCGAAATTAAAAAAATGAACAGTTCTACCGCTCTATGCCTTCTGGACATAGACAATATAAGGTGGAGTTGATAATGGTAAAAAAAAAGTCTAATTTCTATCAATTTCAGTGGTTGAGTTTTTTGGAATATTCTGTCGGTCTGTTGGACTTTTTTGTTTGTAAGGAACATCCGACGACAAAATTTGCGACGCATTTTGTTCCTTATTATTTATTGCTGTTAAAAATTGCCTCAAATCTAAGTCTGATGCAAAATTAAGTAAAAAGTGTAAACCAAGATCCTATAGTTTTTTTTTATTCTCACATGTTAACAAATTGTTATAAAATAATAATAAAGTTATTACACAAACAAACAAAATAAATTATTTGTTGTCGCCCGAGAGAACCATTTACTTTTTTTATTTGTTAAAAAGTATATTTTGGTCATGCATCCACATGATTTCAAACTATTTCCACTGTATATTAAAAAAAGAGTTTATATCTGTCATAAAATATCTTTAAAAATTATATTTTTCCAATATATTGTTTTTTTTTGTTGTAATATACTTTGCCTGTTATGATTTAATTTAATACCCAGTTCTGCCATTTTTATATTTTTGTATGTTTATTTTAATGTTTGTTGTGTTTGTGATATTATACGTACAGCAGTGTGTAATGACCGTCCATTTTAGTGTAGTATTTTTTATCATAGTTTATCGTAGGCTATTTTCATGTTTATAAACTAGAAGAATCAATTCATTTTGTAGATATTTGCTGAATTCCTTGAAATATATCTTTATTCGAAATATAAATTGGTTTTCTTTTCCTGCTTAGTGACATTTATCAAAAGTTATCTATGGTCATTCTCTTGAAGGAATGTAGGAGCTGATGTTGCTGATGGAAAAAAGACAAAAAGCCACTAGATAAAAATTTTCAAGTAAATTGATAGCACACATTGTTTCTATACATGTTTAAATATCAGGTATGTAAATATAAAACCGGATTTTTTTTTTATAGAAAATACACATTTATTGTATGAAAATGGTAAAAAATATTTTTTTCAAAGTATTGCCCATCGCTAGCTACACATTTTTCCCATCTCTCTGGCAATTTGTGGATGCCACGCCAAAAAAACTGTTGCTCTTTTGAGGCAAACCAATCATCGAGCCATTTTCGTAAGAAGTGAAGCGCTGCTCAGCAAGTGCGTGTTCCATCGATGCAAATAAGTAGTAATCGGAAGGAGCCAACTCTGGTGAGTAAGCCACATGCGAAAGTATTTGCCAACCAAACGCCTCAATCGTTTCCTTGACCAGTTTTGCTGTGTGCGATGGTGCATCATCATGAAGCTAAATCATTTTGTGCTGCCTCTTTTGATATTCTGGTCGTTTTTCCCACAATGCTTGGTTCAAATCCATCAATCGTCACTTGAATTTTTTAAACCACTCAAAGCACTGTGCTTTACCAAGGGCATGCTTACCGTAAGCTTCGACAAGCATTCGATGTGATTCTGCAGCAGTTTTCTTCAAATGATAACAGAAAATCAATGCTGTCCACAAATCGTAGTTTTCAGGCACAAAAACATTTTCAACGCTATGAAAACATATGTAGTTATATTAAACTTGTATTGTTGTAAGTTAAAAGTCTTTGACAATTGTAAAGACAAGAAAAAGGCGCCAATGACGCGGTTTGACAGTCACTACATTGACAACTAGAGCCATCTATGAGCAAATTCCGGTTTCATATTTACAGACCTGATATATGTTCAAGTTTCATGGAATTTCAGTATTTTGCCACTTGCTTGCTCACATACCAACTAGACTGGGACTTAATTTTAGATATTATTACAAAAGATGATCTCCATGGCCTGGTGGTAAGACGCTTGTTTCCTGATCTGGAGGTTGCAGGTTTGATCCACGCTGGAACCCAGATTTAAAAAAAATGGGATTCTAGTCAGGTTTTTACTTAGAGCCCATTAAAACATCTTTCTGGTTGGCTGGAAGAGATTGCCATGTGACAATAAACTCGCCAGGTTAAATAAAAATAATTAAAAATTTGCATAAACCGGAGGAGTTATAACAAAACCCAGAGAAACCATGTTTAAACCCTAAGATAATGGGTGAAACCCTGGAAGCTTGTCACCCTACTCGGGGTACCACTAGTGGTACGCATACCATAGTTTACAGACTTTTGTGGTAGATAATATCTGAGACCGTCTACAGCATGGGTCGGCAACCTTTTGTTGTAAGAGGGCCAAATATTTTACGTGGGGATTAATGCGGGCTGCACTTGGGCCATATGTCAGTACAGTATACCTACAATATTTGTGTACAAATGTTATAGTTTTAAAAATAAAAAGCTTTTTCTTCTTAGACTTTCTATAGACTCAAGAGTGTTACTGCAGGATTGTCCTCCTGTGATGTTGAGCTCCAGCTATCTCTCCATCATTTCGGGGGTCTCCCTGGTGGACGCCGTCCATCGGGCACCCCATGCAGAGCTATGTATGGAATTCTTGTGGAATTCATTCTCTGTACATGTTGGTACCAGTATCGTCAACGCTACCGTCCCCATCTGACCACATTTTGGACCTCACAGACCTCTCGGATTGTGGTGTTCCTTACATGATCACGCAGTCTTCCCAGCAATAGCTCGCAGAGTTTTGATTTCCGTTGTCCTTAGCATACTTTTTGTCCTGACAGTGTCCGCCCTCGCTTCGATGCCATATGTGAGGATAGGTCGCACACAGGTCTTATAAATGCGTACCTTGCTATCCGTTCTCATATCTTTATTCCTCCATATGACATCTCTCAGGCAGCCCGCCACAACTGCAGCTTTATCTACCTGAGGCCTTACTTCTCTGGGTAATAAAAAGTTAATTATATATTTTTACGACATTTATTGTAGTTAATAAAATCAATGAGATTTTTGTGGCTGCATTTGACTTGTAAGTTTTTTTATATTAGCTTGCATTTTTGAAGTAGAGACGCGTAGTATTGCGCCGTTTTGTATGACATTGTGCGTTGCGGCGAGAATCTTGCGGGCCACTAGTTGCCGCAAAGAGTGGCATAAAAGACTTGACATTAATAGATTGTTGATTATTTTAATTATATTGTCTCTGGTTATTTATATATTTTGTATGAATTCTTTTTTCAAAATCACTTTTGACATGTCATATTCTTGCAATTATTTTACAATTTATTGACACTTGTCAGAAAAAAGACTTTTCTGCGTTCATATAATATTGTGATATTTATACTCGCACTGTTCTTATAATATGTAATGTAGTTATCAGAGTGTATATATTGTAAGATCGATTTTATTGGAAAAATGGGTCCTAAAGTAGAAAAACCAATAAAGAAAGACCGGATCGATACAGCTGTGAAGAAAAATGAGGTCACGTGTTTCCCTGTTGTGGTATCGGCTAATAATGTCGAAACTGTAGTTTTGCTTTTGGATACTGTAGAGAATGATATTTTAATCCAGGTAAAAGTTAAAATATAAATCAAATTTTTAAAGAACAAATAGCACATCACTTTTAACCCTTCCTTCCCTGTGATGTGTACTAGAGAAAATGTAGCATGGTCCCTTGACAGTTCTCAAATTTGCCCCAGTACAACCTTGTAACGACGTTCAGTAATTTTAATTATTTTATCAACTTTAATATAAGCCTCGATTCTAATAAATAGCAAGTTATTTAGGTAAATACATTTCATAAAACTAACAATAATGACAAATTAATACATCTTGTTACAAATTAGCAAAAATGTGTCAGTTTGTTAAAATCATATAATATTTGGTGGCGTTTGTCAAAAGTCACTATGTTAGTCTGCATTGGCTAGGGATGAGGTGTTCGATAATTGGATTTTAAATTTTTTTCAATCATCCTTCTTTCAATGTCCCTTATTCCCTGTCGTCATCCTTTCAATGTCCCTTATTCCCTCTCGTCATCCTTCTTTCAATGTCCTTTATTCCCTGTTGTCATCGTTCTTTCAATGTCCCTTATTCCCTCTCGTCATCCTTCTTTCAATGTCCCTTATTCCCTGTCGTCATCCTTTCAATGTCCCTTATTCCCTCTCGTCATCCTTTCAATGTCCCTTATTCCCTGTTGTCATCGTTCTTTTAATGTCCCTTATTCCCTGTCGTCATCCTTCTTTCAATGTCCCTTATTCCCTGTTGTCATCGTTCTTTCAATGTCCCTTATTCCCTGTCGTCATCCTTCTTTCAATGTCCCTTATTCCCTGTCGTCATCGTTCTTTCAATGTCCCTTATTCCCTGTCGTCATCCTTCTTTCAATGTCCCTTATTCCCTGTTGTCATCGTTCTTTCAATGTCCCTTTTAACTCGCTCATCACACAAAACATACTTTTCCTTTTACGTTCACCACTCAAAATGCTATCAATAGTTAAAGAAGGAAATAATGTTTTGACTTTATTTTAGATTTTAAGAGCTCTCTCAAAGTTTGCTCAAGTATCACTCGAAAATGTAAAGATATTGTATCAACTCAATGTTATGAAAACATTGTGGAGAACAATTAGCCACGAAGACCTGGGGATCTGTCGCTATTCCTTGAAGTTGATGGCTCAACTCCACGATGACCCTGATGCCATTGCTCTGCTGGTCAACAATCATGAAGGTATTGCCTTACTTTTGGATATTTTATTAAAGGTGAGTTAAGAATATTTTTTCAAAAAATGTTAAATGTTACAGTAGACCACAGTCTGGATATTATAAGAATTGCTGAATTTATGCTTATTTTGGATGTGAATTATTATTATTTTATTTTTTATCCACTTTGCACGGATTTTTCCTGTTACGCAAAGAGTGTCTGCTTCTAGCGTTAGCTTATTCGTTAGGAATAATATCAGCCAGGATTTTTCCCATACTGCTAGACGGTACCGAGAATATATCAACCGTGTCATTCAGTTGGTTCAATATCTCTATACCACGCGTGACTGAGTGTTTAGCCATGATATTCGTCCTGTAAGTTGGTATGTAGAACAGAGGGTGATTCCTTGCACGGATATATTTATTGGGTACATATAAACTTAGTGCTTCTAGAATCGCGGGACAGTTAAAGCAGCCTTGGAAAACCTTTATTAGGAATATCGCAATGGATTATTGCCTTCTTGTTTCGAGGCTTCTATAGTTACACACCGTGAGAAGTTCGGCATGATGAGCATATTTTGGGTAATCGCCCTTTGTTCTGTACCATAGATATCTGAGGATTTTTTTTTGTATTTGTTCTATATTGTTTTTATATTTGAGCTGATGAGGAGCCCAAACCGTAGATGCATATTCTAATTTGGTTCTAATTAGATAATTATATAAGTTTCGGAGGATATTGATGCTGGTAAAGTTATGGTCTTTCTATGTGCTAAATCATGGGGTCGGCAAACTACGGCCCGCGGGCCAAATCCGACCCGATGCCTATGTTATTCCGGTCCGCGAGCTAATAATAGCCAAACTCATTTTTGATAATTTTTATGTGTTTGTTATGTTAATTTTTTTCGTTAAATTATATTTGTACTATATTGTTTTATTCAGTACAAAGTTAGTTTAAGTTTATTTTAATACTTTAATTTAATTTAATTATTTTGTCATGAACACAATTTTTATTTCAAGAAAATATTAGTTCACTATAAACAGATGATCATTTGCAATCAATTTTGATGATAGGAAATTCTAAATCCGAACCCCAGTTTGATGAAATATTATCTCAGAAAAAGCCGTTACATTCATCTCATTACGTTTTATTTGTTATTCAATAATACAAACATTTTGCCTGTTTCTATAATACCTTAATTAATAAATGTTAATATTTTAATCGTTTTTTCGTAAGTGTGTCAGCAAAATATGTATAAATACTCGTATGATCATCGCCTATAGTTCGGAAATTCTAGGATGAGTCCTGTAACAACTCACAAATTTGCCCCAATACAACCTTATGTAATGTATTTATCTAAATAACTTACTATTTATTAGAATTGAGGCTTATATTAACAGTCACAGGACTCATCCTAGAATTTCCGAACTATAGTAAAAAATGTAAAACCTGTTTTTTTGCTAAATAAATATCCTCAAGTTTGCATCCTGGCCTGTCGATCCTAAAATTTTTACGATCTGGCCCTTAATGAAAAAAGTTTCCTGACTGCTGTGCTAAACTGTTATATTTTGCTTCTTAGAATAAATTAGGTACATACACAAACCATGCCCCTTTTGGGGTAGGTAAAAAGTTTGTACTACAGAGGACCACGGTTAATCCAACTCACGGATAAACGGCTCTACTGTACTTATTAAAAAGGTTAAAGTCATTGTGTTCTTTAAATTCAGTAATTATAAGTAATACTTTAGTAACACATAGAAGTAGCGCCCTTTATCCTCGAGACAGCTGTAAAGTAGTGTCACTACAACCCTATACTTAGCTTCTCGAATAACTTACTAGTTGAGATTAAAAACTAGTTTATGACAGCGCTAGTTTTTGAAAATTGTATTATCAACGGCCTCATGTGTGTTTGTACCTCACTTTACAGAAGAGATACGTTCCTGAAAAATTGTCCGTTAATTGAAATTATGTTTATCAAATAGATTTTTTCTATATACTATAAATACATAGGCTGATTATGGTAGTCATATATATTATCATATTGGTTCACTTCTAAAAAGTCTACACTGGCTTGTTTGTCAAGTGTCATGAACGGATTGATTTTTAGTCTTGTTCAACTCTTTAGTCTTGTTTTCGTGTCCACGCTTCACTTGTATACATCAAATTTGTTATTAACCTTTCCCTTCCCGTGCTAAAAAAGTCCGCTTGTACCGGTGTTGTGTATTCAATACACATGTAAAATTGAGCGATATAAAATCGGGAAAATAAGAATATTCATAGCCAATCGCTTAACTTTATAAAATTTGAAGTCAAAAGTGTTAATAATTGAAATTTAATTGCTGAAAACATGAAAGAAATCATCGGACGACGTTCACAAAACGGGCGAAACGACCACCTCAAACAAAAGCCCGCGAGCTACTGAAGCGAGCGAACTGAGATTCTATTTCTTGCGTTCTTATATACCGAAGTAGAGTGAGAGTGAGACGTGAATAGCGTCGCTTCCTCACCCATAGTGTTTTTTTAGAATGAATATACCTACGTCACACACTGGCACACGTTTGATTGTATTGGTGAATTTATTCCCGATTTTCACAAAATATCTCTGATGTGGCCGATAAGTGCTAATTATTATTAATGTTATTTTTTTCATTCAATGTGTAAAGTACTCGTATTATGGAGGAATACCTAAAATCTGAACCCAGTATTTATTATATTTATAAAGATATTAAAGTTTTTAGAAGTAATATGTACTATACTTGAGAAAATGTATAATTGTTCCTGTGACATTTGAAATGTCATGTCTCAAAGGGATGGGGTAAAATCGTTTTTTTTTACAAATCAAATAGTTTTTTTATAAATGGAAAAATTGTTTTTCTCTTAACTGACGTTTTAATTCCTAATTTTCATTATACTGACTTTCTAATGTATTGTATGATTTGTATCTATCTTTAAATAGGCCAAGATCCACTATGAATTAATACAAATTACGAACATTTAATTTTATGTATAAAAAAAAAATCGACAGTCCAATTATCGAATACCCCATCCCTAGCCAATGCAGACTAACATAGTGACTTTTGACAAACGTCACCAAATATTATTTGATTTTAACAAACTGACACATTTTTGTTCTGGTGTGTGTGTTTAGAAGCAATGTGTACTAGTTACACATCACAGGGAAGAAAGGGTTAAAGTTCCATTATTGATTTTTATCTTAGCAGATTTTGATATTGTCAGGTTCGAGTATATATATTTAGTGCCCCGTTGATTGTTTTCTATTGCCGAAAGACATAAAAGGTACCCATACATACAAGCAGTTCCACGTTAGCAACACAATATGTCCAAGGAGTCTTATTTTGCACGCATTGTTATGTTTTTAGAATCCAGAAGACAAGTTCCTGCAGGAGTTTGGTGCTTCCATATTTTCCAAGTTATCTGTGTCGTTACAAGGATGCGACAAATTGATACACACCGATATTATAGATACAGCTTTTGCTAATTTAATATCTCCAGATCCAGATGTCAGGAAAAATTATCTACAGGTAATTATTAATTAATTACAGGTATTATTAAAAATTATCTACAGGTAATTATTAATTAATTACAGGAATTATTAAAAATTATCTACAGGTAATTATTAATTAATTACAGGTATTATTAAAAAATATCTACAGGTAATTACTAATTAATTACAGGTATTATTAAAAAATATCTACAGGTAATTATTCATTAATTACAGGTATTATTAAAAATTATCTACAGGTAATTATTAATTAATTACAGGTATTATTAAAAATTATCAACATTAATAGATATTTTTGTAAAATAATCAACAAGTACGAGGCATATCCAGAAAGTAAGTGTACTGAATTTTTGTAGGTTTCAATTTTTTTTATTTAAACAAAAAAATTACGTGGTTACCGTAGTACATATGTAAGCTATTTTTCGACATAGTCGCCATTCCTCTCAATGCAGGTGGTGAAGCGGGGTATCAACTTTTTGATGCCTTCCTCGAAGTAGTTTCCCGCCAACCCCTCCGTTCACTTCTCCACCTCCTCCTTTACCTCCTCGTCGGTTGATAACCTTTTTTTCACCCATAAGCAGCTTCAGGGAGGTAAAGAGATAGTAATCTGAAGGTGCTAAGTCAGGGGAATGCGCGGGATGGTTCAGGACATCCCATTTATACGAGGCGAGCAGTTCCTTCGTGGCGTTGGCCGTGTGCGGTCTGGCATTTTCGTGCAGCAGGCAGACTCCCTTTGTCAGCATGCCTCTCCTCTTGTTCTGAATCGCCCTCCGCAATTTTTTTAGGGTCTCACAGTATCTTGCAGAGTTGATGGTCTCCCCTTGAGGCATATATTCAATTAAAATTATGCCTTGACAGTTCCAAAACACGGATGCCATGATTTTCTTGGCTGAAATTGTGGTTTTGAACTTTTTGGCGGAGGGTGAAGAGGTGTGACGTGACCGTTTTCAAACTCGCGACACCACTTGTACACACTCGTACGATTTATAGCTTTATCACCATATGCAGTTTTCACCTCATTATAAACCTCAACCGGAGGTTTTCCCTTCCAAACGAGATAACGGATGACGCCGCGTATTTCGCACTTGGCGGGAGATCGGATTGACATTTTTCACAAAACATGTTGTCGCGTCGACACTTCTCAACATACTGACCTCGAACCGGTCTCGTTGCGGAGGGGAAGGGTCAGGCTACACGAAAAGGTAGCTAACATGTCGAAAATTAAATCCATCCGGTCGTGAGAGCCTCAGTACACTTACTTTCTGGATACGCATAGTATAATACGATAAGTTTTTCAAATTTATTCCAGATACTATGTAACTTGATAAATGATCCAGATGGGGCTGACATCATCAGTGAGAAGGTTAACTGGGAGCCAGTTCTGACAATGATGAAGGATAATTATGTAGACATCCAGAAGTTGTCCATTGAAGTGATAAATAAGCTTGTCTCGAGACATAAAGATATTCGTCTGCAAGACTCCTTTAAAAATGCTGGTGGCATATTAGCTCTTCTTAGTGTACTCGAGGTAATTGAACTTTTGGTACTTTTGGTTTAAGCTAAGGCCACACCAAAGTACTTCGCTAGATGCTACGTGACTTCATGCTTGGCCATACCAAAGTGGTTCGCACAAATTCATTTGACATTTGGGAGCGGTTGAGTCAACAAACGATGCCACTCTCAAAACTAACCAATTTCATTACAACTTGCCTTATCTTTATTTACTTCCTGTACAACTTCATTCCAAAGTGATTTTATTACAGGTATATTTTTGTATAATTTGCTCGACCATTTGAGGTGGTCGCATCCATTTGAGATGGTCTCTTCGCCCGTTTTGTGAACGTCGGCCGATGTTATTTTTCATGTTTTCAGCAATTAAATTTCAATTATTACCACTTTTGACTTCAAATTTAATTAATTTAAGCGATTGGCTATGAATATCCTTATTTTTCCGATTATAAATCGCTCATTTTTACATGTGTATTGAATACACAGCACCAGAACATCCGAATTTTTTTTAGCACAGGGAGGGAAAGGTTAACTTAAACTTAAAATTTCTCCCTCAATAAAAACTCAAGATGGATTAACCATGTTTTTCAATTTTCCGAGCTCAAGTGCCCTCCAATCACTATGGATAATTGGCACTCTACTTTAATTCTATAATTTAGTTAAGAGATGACAGTTCAATATTAAAATATGTTGTATTTTTTTCCAGTCTTACTCGTTGAAACATCTTCACTCTTTCATATTGGACGTGTTAAACACCTACAATGAAACTGAAATGAGCATCAACAACTTTTACGAGAGTGGCTGCCTCACTAGATTCATCCAATACTTGGAAATGGCTCCCTTGGAAGAGAAACAAAAATGTTTTGCCGTATTTTTGAAAATGGCCATTCACAAAAAGGGAAGAGAGGTACATATTCATCATCATCATTGTCAACAAGGGTCGATCCATTGCTGGATGAAGGTCTCCCCAAGTTGACTCCAAATAGTTCGGTTTTACGCTCGTTGATGCTGCCATACTTCCTGATTTCATCTATCCAGCACACCTCCGGTCTTCTGGGCCTGTTTATGCTTCTTGGGTACCATTGGATTATTTTGGATGTCCATCGAGAGTCTGACATTCTGACTACGTGTCCTGCCTATTGCCACTTCATTCTTTTGCACACCTTTATAACATTTTCTACCTTTGTTATATTGCGAATCCAGGTGTTTCGTTTACGGTTTCTTTTAGTATATCACCAACATGCATGTCTCCATGCTCCTTTGTGCGGTCTGGAACTTTTGTGTGTTCTTTACTGTGAACGTCCATGTTTCACAGCCATACGTAAGTACTGGGAGAATACACTGGTTGTAGACCCTTCACTTCAAAGGTATTGAGAGACCACTTTTGAAGATGTTGTTCAAACGTCCAAATGAGCTCCACGCCAGTTTTGTCCTTTGTGCTATTTCTTCCGATATGCCACCTACAAAGGAAATAAGTTGGCCCAAATACACATATTTCTGGACAAGTTCTAGCGGCTTTCCATCTATGATTATTGGTTTTGGGTGATATTATTGTATTATTTGGGTGATATTTGGACGATATTATACATACATATATCATCACACCGTGTCCCTTGTGGGGTAAACTTTTCAACAAACTTTTCTGTCCAAGCACACAACTTTCACCACCTCCACATTCATATATCTTATCATGCACAATTTTCCATTATTCATACTTCTCACTTTACCTTCTTTTAAAATATGGTCCATTTGATCCAGCCATGTTTTTATCGTTCTACGTCTTCCACACACACTTTGTGCTTCTGACTTGTATACTTATTTTAGTCATTCTTTCATCATTAATTCTCTCCACACGTCCTAACGATTTTAAATCTCCTTTCTTTATCTTACTTAACCTTTCCTTCCCTGTGTTGGGTATCTTCTACACGTTGCTTCTAATAACCATCAATATCTCTATAAATATAATAAATACAAGGTTAAGATTTAAGGTATTCCTCCATAATATATTTACGCATTGATTTAAAAAATAATATTAATAATAATCAGAATTTATCGACTACATCGTAAGTATTTCGTGAATATCGGAAACAAATTCGCATTTAAACGCTGTGAGTGCCTCGATCTTGGGTATTGACGATAGGTGAAGAGTATGCGGGAAGCGCGACACTATATTCGCATCTCACTTTTGCATACGTCACTGAATAGCGAGGAGCTCAATTGTCTCAACCTCGCAAGTGTAAGCCACGCCCGAGTTAGCCACCAACCCTGCCGTGCCGCAGTAGCTGTTGAGCTGGCAACGAGACTAGATCTACGCCCGTTCCGTGAGCGTTGCCAGATGGTTTTTTAATGTTTTCAGCAAATAAATCTCAATTATTATAATTTTTAACTTCAATTATAATTAATTAAGGGGATTATCTATGAATGTTCTTATTTTTCCGATTTAAAATCGCTAATTTTTGATCGCGTACTCACTACCCAACACCGGAGCGCGCGTTTCAATTTTATCACCGTAAGGGAAGGGTTAAAAATCCATTTTATCCATGCATTCATTTCTGATGTCTTTATTCCACCTTCTATCAAACATTTTTTGATAGAAGGTGGAATAGACACTCCTCAATTTTTTGATAGAAGGTGGAATAGACACTCCACAATTTTTTGTTAGTGTAGGCATCTCCACAGCATTAACTTTTTTTTATCCTCTCCTTAATATTTTGTATGTATAGTATTATGTATTACACTTTAAATTATACAGTTCTACCTGGCCGATTCATTGCCAGGTGACAATCTTTTTCAACCAGCCAGAAAGATGTTAGAGACCTTAAATAAAAACCAGACCACAACCTTTTATAAGAAATATTAGGTGCCAACAAAGACATTCATCTTCCCAACTAGGCCAAAGAGGCTGTTTAGTATTGGTTCTTTTTTCTTTTTTTTTTTTGTACAATTATATCAAGAAGCAAATGATACGAGTTTACTGGAAAAAAATAATTTCAGATGCTCCATATGTGCCGACTTGAGCAGCTGATCTGCGAGGTGCTGTCCGGCACGGATGTAACGCTGTGGGGTCCGGCGTGCCAGGCTGCGGCCCTCATGTGCCGCCACTGTAACTCTGCAGCTCTCATGGTGGAGAAGAGCATTGTGCAGCAACTCGTCAGTCAGTTCAACTTACTTATCTTCTTCTTTATTCATTTCAAACATCTCTCCTACACTCTCAGGAACATACGTGTGCCACTAGCTGAGCTGGTTTGCATCCCGATGTTCCACGTTCTCCCACATCAGACCAAGAATGAGAATTTTCATATCATGACACCGGTGAATGGTATTATTCCTTTTGGATCAGTGAGGTGCTTGACTGCGCGGTAACACACTGGATTTTCATACGGAAAGTTGCTGATTCGAACCCTATGCTGTGCTACTCCCCTCGAATACCACTCAAACGTCTAGTATTCAGGGTATATTCAGGGTACCGTCTAGTATTCAGGGTATTCTGGTATGTTAAATGCCTATTTTATCAAAAATATGCATTTAACAAACCAGACCGTCAACAAACCATGAGCTATAAACTATATAATTTATAGTTAAGGCATTAACATTGTGGAGGTTTAACCCTTTAACGGGCATAAGCAGAAATGGGTGGCATATGCGACCACCCTTATGGTTATACTTATAAGAATTCATTTTCTTAATGAAACGTTTTTAAGTAACACAAATGTCAAATTGGCAAATGTAGTGGACGGGTAGAGGTCTTATTTAAGAGGGATCGTGGTGAAGTTAGCTGCATGTTTAGTAGCAACGATCTAAACATCCGGTCAATTTATTGTCAAATATGTAAATAGGTATTATAAGTAAATCACCATTCATTATATCTCATATAAGAATTGTATTTCCTAATACAACCTGAATTTAGATATTATTACCTAAACATTCATCGGTCACTTTTGCGGCCACTGACATGACCCCTGAAATGGGCACAGGTCTCATATGCGACCGCCTCATTTCCAAAAAAAAATCATTTTAAAACACATTTCCGAAGAAATAAAGTTGATTTGATACACATAATAATGATTTATTCAACAAAAAACTCAATATCTGAAAAATAAAAACTTGCCCTATAAAGGGTTAAAGATACTGTAATTTGTTTTATCAAACACTGTTTATTCCACTTTATGTAACCGTATAACCTTACCGGTTTCAAGGTTTTTACCTCAACATTAGGGAAGCACAAACAAGACTTGTTTGTGCTCCCCTGAGATGAGGAAAACCTTGAAACGGATAGGGTTATACCGTTACAAAAAGTGAAATAAACAGTGTTTGATAAACAAATTACAAAGTTATAAACTTTTTATTTATTATAATGCAGCTTAAATATTTTTTAAAACCTCAATAAAAACGTCCAAAAAAAAAACTGACATAAGATACACACCACCGTTTCCATGCCTGCCAGGGAAGGGAACTTTGTATTAATGAGCAATAAAAAATATTTAAATGGTTTGGATTTTTTTTATTAATAGATAACAAAAGACTTAACAACCCTACATTGCAAATGTATTATAAAATTTAATTTAATTTTTTTTTTCATAGCACAGCTGTGTTTTATTTATTGAAATTAATAATAAAAATAAGTCTTTGATTCTTCTTCAGCCATTTTGCAGAATGACTCTGTAGACTGGGTGCAGGTGAAAGAAGACGCAACACTGTTGTTGGCCGAACTCTTCCGGGTGGAGAAGAAGGCTTGCGATGCTTTTATTGAACTCCAGGGACACCTGTTGTTGAGAGGATACTTGGAGACTGAAAAAAGTATTTTTTTTAGATTTTTACTGATATAATTATAATCATGCATATCATCACACCCTCTCCCTGTCAGGGGAGAGAACACTAGACTTTCCTATTGTGACACACATCTTTCGTAACTTCTACATTCATATACCTTTCTAATCATACTTTCCTTGGTCTTCCTCTACCACACCTTTCACTCATATTTGCACTGTATATTTGTTTTGATAGATATTCTTCATTCATTCGTTCCACGTGGCCAAACCATCTCAAAGTGCTCTTCTTTATTTTACTTGAACACTTCAACATTAAGTTCATACTCACCTCTAATCACTTAATTCCGTATTCTGTCTAGGATAACATTTGAAATATTTAATATTTAATTAATCTCGACAAAATATTATTTTTAAGTACTAATGTCAGGGTTCAAGTAAGTTGTTGCAAGGAAAATATTTTTCAGAGGGTCTGGCATGTCACTGAATAGAGTTTTTCTGAGAAGCCCCCTAGTTTACAATATATGCAAGGTCTTGCCGTGACATGTGGATGCAGTGAGAGAAAAAAATCATTATAGTTCGGAAATTCTAGGATGAGTCCTGTGACAGCTCACAAATTTGCCCCAATACAACCTTGTAACGATGTTCATTAATTATTTTATCAACTTTAATATAAGCCTCAATTCTAATAAATAGCAAGTTATTTAGGTAAATACATTACATAAGGTTGTATTGGGGCAAATTTGTGAGCTGTCACAGGACTCATCCTAGAATTTCCGAACTATAATTTTCGAACCACCAACACGTATATTTTTTAATTTAATTAAGTGCTCATCATATTTCTTTTGTGTTCATCATATTCTGAAAGTGCTCTTACGAACTAAAAGTAGCTGTCAATTTTTCACGACAGCACTCTTCAAATCTTGACAAAAATCCTACAAAATATAAGTTACCAATTGAAGTTTTTATCCCTAATTGTTTATTTATTGATTTTAACTAACTTTAATTAATCTTATTAATTTTAACTAACTAAATTAATTTGACTAACCTTTTATTTATTGAAAATAATGGAATAATCATCTGCTAAATGTTACAGGGTCTGAAATAACACACAAGGGATTGGAAAACATAATCCAGTGTTTCTTAAATTTAGAGAATTATCAAGATTCTAGAAATGTTTTACTAACGGATGAATTCATACACGAGCTTATGAATATTTTACAGGTAGATTTTCCCAGATAACGTCAATTGAAATTCTCGACAAAAAAATTTCCAATGTCTAGTGAAAAAGTGAGGCTTTACTTTGACCCGATAGACTGATTCCCTTTTCAAAGATTAGTGCATTTACATTTTTCTTTTCTTCTTAAGAAATGGCTGAGAGAAAAAGAGAAAGAACTTCGCAAGCATATTATTAAGCAAAATCTTAAATGCACTCCTGAGTTTGGCCACGCAACTTGTTCAGACAACTGTTCAAAAAAAGATGTTAACCCTTCCTGTTTGGTGATGTGTAACTAGTATACATTGTTTCTAAAAACTTTAATATCTCTATAAATATAATAAATACTGGGTTCAGATTTTAGGTATCCCTCCGTAATACATTTACGCATTGAATGGAAAAAATAATATTAAAAATAATTAGCACTTATCGGCCATATCAGAGATATTTTGTGAAAATCGGGAATAAATTCACCGATACAATCAAACGTGTGCCAGTGTGTGACGTAGGTATATTCATTCTAAAAAAACCGCTATGGGTGAGGAAGCGACGCTATTCACGTCTCACTCTCACTTTACTTCGGTATATGGGAATGCAAGAAATAGAATCACAGTTCGCTCGCTTCTCTCGCTTAAGTAACTCGCGGGCTTTCATTTGAGGTGGTCGCTTCCCCCTTTTTGTGAACGTCGGCCGTCGGTGTTTATTTTCATGTTTTCAGCAATTAAATTTAAATAATTATCACTTTTGACTTCAAATTTAATTAATTTAAGCGATTGGCTATGAATATTCTTATTTTTCTGATTTTAAATAGCTCATTTTTACATGTGTATTGAATACACAGCACTGGAAGGGAAAGGTTAAAGAGGCCTTGAGTGAAAACCAGACTAAAATATTAAAAAAAAAATTGGGTTAAAATGTGAACTGAACCTTAGAGCTGGAAAATTGGGTTAAAATGTGAACTGAACCTTCGAGCTGGAAAATTGGGTTAAAATGTGAACTGAACCTTCGAGAGCTGGAAAATTGGGTTAAAATGTGAACTGAACCTTCGAGCTGGAAAATTGGGTTAAAATGTGAACTGAACCTTCGAGCTGAAAAATTGGGTTAAAATGTGAACTGAACCTTCGAGCTGGAAAATTGGGTTAAAATGTGAACTGAACCTTTGAGCTGGAAAATTGGGTTAAAATGTGAACTGAACCTTCGAGCTGGAAAATTGGGTTAAAATGTAAACTGAACCTCCGAGCTGGAAAACAAACATATTATAAACTTGGCCACAGAGGTCGAAATGTTAAACTAAAAGAAAACCAGACTTATATTCTTTAAAAAAAAATATTGGGTACCAACAGGAATCGAACCTTCAATCCTTGGAGACAGGTGACTAACCAACTAGTGCAAGGAGATTGTATTGAGCGAGACTGAGGAAGTGAGGAAGGTAGTAATTAAGTTTTAGGGAATGCCCCTTAAAAGTATATGATGATTATGATTGTTGATAAATAAATAAAACACGTTAGATCGCAATTCGGAAGGAGAGGGTGAATGAATGGTTAATTTTGATAGTACGTAGGTATTTATAACATTTCAGAATGGGCGCGGGAGTGCCGCCGCGATATGTTTCTATCTCGCTTCTGTGCATGCAGAAATGGTCAATTGTAGTATGTGGGTAACAATCTATTTACGGAACCGGCGAGACAGCGTGGTGCGTTCTCTCTCTAGTATATAGTGCGGTCTGCTCGCTACGGGATGACTGGCCGGCGGGTGATCTTTGGACTTGAATGGCCGGCGTATGAACTTCGGACTGTTTATTTAAATTTGTCGAGGAATGTGAAGTTCATCTCATCGGTCATTGACTGTATGTATGCGACAATATTCAGCGGAGACCGTGGATCCCTACAAAGTAAAAGAGGGAATTATAAAGTCAATTAGATTCCTGGTCTTTCTCTCACACGCCTTCCACTCACATTTGCACTGTATATTTGTTTTGTTAGTCTACCTTCATTTTTCATATGTCAAACCATTTGTTTTGTTAGTCTGCCTTAATTTTTCATGTGTCAAACCATTTGTTTTGTTAGTCTGCCTTCATTTTTCATATGTCAAACCATTTGTTTTGTTAGTCTGCCTTCATTTTTCATATGTCAAACCATTTCACAGTGCTCTTCTTCATCTTACTCAATTTATCAATCTTTAGTTTACATTCATCTCTAATCATTTCATTCCGTATTCTATCATACATTATCACCTCGTGTATTCTTCTCAATGCATACATTTCTACAACATTTATTAGCCTCAGTCTTTTTCAGAACAAATTAACATTTTTAGAACGAAGATATGGAGGTAAACGCTTGGATTTGCGAAGTATTATGTGGGATGATGATCGATGAAGCCGCCAAAACGGCATTTATCGCCAATGATGGTGTCGAACTGGTCAGGAAACTGTTGGAAGGTGAAACCAAAGGAGTTGCTCAGATCGCCAGTAAACTTGTCATCATGACAGCTGATAATGTTAATACTTGCTCTTATATCAAGGAGGGTGTTTTGCACATGTAAGTTAATTCTGAATTCAACCCTTGAAATAATTCTTTTTCTTTACTGAAAATTCCTCTTGTTTTCAGAGGTTGGTAATCATAATAATAAGGATAAAATTTATAAAGCATTGATTAGAGAGCAAACTCTCTTCAAGTGCACTCATAACTCAAGATTCAAACCCAATATTATTGATAGATTAAAAGAACAGGCAGCCCTTGACTTTCGTACATAATTGGTTCCTGAAAATGTGTGCGAATGTTGAATGTTCTAATGTAGAGGGATGTAAAAAAAATTGTATTTTAAAATATTTATTTATCAATGATATATTAAAAATATTTATTTATCAATATACATAATTAAGTTAACGAGGGGTGTTTAAGTGCTTTCAGGTGTTTTCTTTATAAACTTGTCAAGAGTTAGTTGAATCACCACCCTTTTTTTTCTTTTCTTGATAAAGAGTTCTATAACATGCTGCGTCTTTCTCAATCGCCCTACGTACTTGAGATATACGTTCCCCATTGAGATCACATTCTTCCATGGTAGTCAAAAATTTGTCAAGATGCATGAAGGCTTCATTCATATTCTTGATTGTCAAACCCTTGATGATTTTATCAGCTTCTTCTTCCTCACTTTCATTGTGTATTTCATTTAACTCTTGTTGCTCAATTAAGTATTCATTTGACAGAGGTACTGAGTGAGATTCAATCAACTCATTAACATCTTCGTTGTTGATTTCCAAGTTTAGTTCATTCATTAGGCTGACTATTTCATCTGTCATAGTTTCCGGAGTTTCTTCAGAATTTATAAAATCATTCATCATTTGTGGGCATAATTGTTTCCAGGAACCTTTCATTGTTGACTCTTTTATTTCAGTCCACGAGTCTCCAATATTGTTTATTGCGTTCCATATATTATAGTTCTTCCAAAAAAGTGGGAGCGACTGCGTGGAAGCGAACAATTTTTGCATTATCGACAAAAATTGAATTTAAAAAAATGTGCGAAAGTCGAGGGCCGCCTGTATTACAAAATAAATATTTATAAGTTGAGTGAAAGGAAAGAAAACTAATGGCTGCGAGCATTAGATTAGGTACTTCTTCGCATCTACATATGTTTAGAAAAACATACTTGGTAAGAAAACTGCAGAAAACTTTTCAAAGGAAGACGAACTACAAAGAAACCTTTGTAGATCTTCCGATATGTGATAGTAACACATTCAGCTTTAGGTATATCGTAGTGAACAAAGTATTTATGGTTATCTTGATTTTTGAGGCAGGAGCTTTGAACAAAGACATGGTACAGCAATGAAACCATTCCTTCAATATCCTTTATGACACTTTATGTATTTGAATATAGAAATAAGCGGCATAAAGTAATTAGGAAGAGATTAATGATTAATGTAATTAGTGGAATAACAAAGTAACTGTTAAATTTTTGTAATTTGTTTTATCAAATACTATTTATTTCAATTTTTGCAATGGTATAATCCTACTGGTTTCAAGGCTTTCACCTCATCATTAGTGGAGCACAAAAATACTGAATTCTGTTCGAACTGGTACTGAGATTCATGCTTCTAACGGAAAACATTTGGGTTGAGGACTGGAAGTTGAGGGAGGCATGGGACAACTTCGGCGAGCAGCGGAGAGATTCTTGGGATATATGCGTTTGCCAGATGTTCACCTCGATGCACTGACTTAGACATTTCTAGGGCCTCTAATCTGTCCAATTTATTTCCGTTACTACTGATGTGTAAGAATTTGGCATCATCAATAGAAAATGTATGGTTTTCACGGTGACAATGATAAGCCATTTCAGAATAAATTAGAGGATTTGTTAAGGCCGATTTGTGTTCACGAAATCTCTTTTCAAAAGATCTTCCTGTCTTTCTTATATAGAACATATCACAGTCAGCACATAAAAATGTATACGCACCACTGTTGCTAAGTATTCCATTTTTGCCTTTCCCATTAAATAAGAGTTTCCGGAGATTAAAATTAGTGTAAAATGCTGGCTTTATGGGACTTGGAATTTTTTTTGGTTATTTTGTTCATGTTTTTTATAAAAGTGGAATAAACAGTGTTTGATAAAACAAATGACAATGTCTTCAAACCTCCACAATGTTAATGCCTTAACTATAAATAATATAACTGTTAAATATTCCAATTTACAGTCTTCTAGAAAACAAGAAGATGACTGCGGCCTGTGTTTTGTGGCGAAGGGCCATAGAGACCTTGTTCCATTACCATCTCCCGGCCAAGTTTGCTATCACAAGTGTCCTTGACTTCATCGATGTGACCAAGCAGGACTTTTACGTCATGAAGTGTGTTCCCAAGAGGTTTCCAGAGCTGGAAGAAATTATGGAGGATGTGATGAGTTTGGAGTATCCTGTCTATTTCAGCCACTTTTCGCATGATTCCAGTAACGAGTCTCTTACAAAATTTCAATGTAATTTTTTTTTTTTTAATTATTAATCTTTTATAACCAAGTGTTAAAGTTATAATGTACCCTTACTACAGGCAGCGGTTGTCAAAAACTGCCTCATGGATATTTTAAATAGGACCATTCAACTTATCGTCCTATGATCATTATTATGTTGGGTTCGAGCTGTCCTTTCATTTATAACATCTTCACCGTACACTTTGCAAATATCGAGCAGCTTTGGCAGCTTTATCCTCTCGATTGAACGCGAACAGAAGGAGGTGTCGAAAATGCTCACTTTCGTCTACTTGTCATTCCATTTTGAAGGCTTGTAATCAAATAAAATAATATATGTAACGTAAAAGCAAACACAATATCTTGTAGAGCAGAAAATTTTCTTTCGAATGACGTATAACATTTACCATTTTGTTTTACTTTTGGTGCTCATTTTTAAATTGGAAAAAAAATGGACACAACTTATGTTAACAACTAATATATTGTTTATGAAATATGTACTTGTGAGTAATGATTTGAATAATTTTTACAACCATCGAGAGGAGGGGAAGATGCAGACTCAGTAGAGACACATGACACGTATGGCAACTGATCAAATGTTCACCATCCCTAGAGTTTAAACCTCTTTTGCCCAAAGGCCTATTTATATATGCCTATTTAGTTCCCATGATATGTGTTACAATGGGGTGCCGAATTCAATAAAGGTAAAGCGAGGAAAACAATTTAGGCAGTCGATCGGAGCGTGATTGTTATTGCGACAGGAGTTTGAGTACTTGGACTTGCAAGATGAATGACGTGTCGAGAAAGTTTGTGTTGCCTCTTGAGTGTGGGTTTTTTTTGTTGTTTTTATATTTGTATTTTTATTTTTATTTTTATGATTGTGTGCGGTATATTATGGGATGAACGTTTTTGGTCTTCTGGAGTGATGATGTGTGAGGAGTTTGATTCCGCATAATGTTTCCAGTTGTAATTGAGTGTCACTGTTTGTCAGGTTGATGAGAATGTGCAACGGGGTTCTGTTTTTGTGTAATCGAAAATCGGAAAGAAGTATCGATTTATTTTTTCATGCTAAATATCCTTAGTGAGATACAGGCAAAAGCCTAGTTTACTGGGGATACGACAAATGAAAGGCAACAAACCCAGATCTATTAAAATTGTATTTCCAAATTAAATTATCTGTTGTTTTTTCGCAAATTATGTATATTTCTTGTCATTTGTAAAATAAGTAAAAATAATTAAATAAAATAAAAATGTAACTTCCTTTATTTACTTTTCTCTGGTTGGTTGAGAGTTTTTTTTTTAATGGATATGACCGAAGTCATAGGTATCCTTATGCCATCGAACACTAGGTGGAAAAAGTGCCTGTGTCGTTTGAGTAGAGTAGCACAGCGCGGGGTTCGAACCGACGACCTTCCGCACGGAAGTCCAGTGCGTTACCGCGCGACCATGCACCTCTACTTCAACTTGCTCTTTTCCACTCCACTAAATACATAAGTTTTCAGCTCTCATTCATCCTTAATAATTAAATTTCCTTTTTTTTTTAAACATCAACACATCACATATTCTTCTAAATGCACATATTTGCACCACATTCACTAATTTTCCACATCATGTCCATGTTTTACTCCCATTAATCAATGTTGGCACTAGTACGTTGTTTGTGAACCAACATTTTAGCAGATCTTTATATTATTTAGTTTGAATATAAGAGGCATATCCAGAAACTAAGTGTACTGAATTTTTGTAGGTTACAATTTTTTTTATTCAAACAAAAAAATTACGTGGTTACCGTAATACATATGTAAGCTATTTTTCGACATAGTCGCCATTCCTCTCAATGCATGTGGTGAAGCGGGGTATCAACTTGTCGATGCCTTCCTCGAAGTAGTTTCCCGCCAACCCCTCCGTCCACTTCTCCACCTCCTCCTTGACCTCCTCGTCGGTTGAAAACCTTTTTCCACCCATGTGCAGCTTCAGGGAGGTAAAGAGATAGTAATCTGAAGGTGCTGGGTCAGGGGAATGCGCGGGATGGTTCAGGACATCCCATTTAAACGAGGCGAGCAGTTCCTTCGTGGCGTTGGCCGTGTGTGGTCTGGCATTGTCGTGCAGCAGGCAGACTCCCTTTGTCAGCATGCCTCTCCTCTTGTTTTGAATCGCCTTCCGCAATTTTTTTAGGGTCTCACAGTATCTTGCAGAGTTGATGGTCTCCCCTTGAGGCATATATTCAATTAAAATTATGCCTTGACAGTCCCAAAACACGGATGCCATGATTTTCTTGGCTGAAATTGTGGTTTTGAACCTTTTGGCGGAGGTTGAAGAGGTGTGACGCCACTGTTGAAACTGGCTTTTGGTTTCAGGCGTGTAGTGTGCAATCCAAGTTTCATCTCCAGTAACGATGGAGTGGAGAAATTCATCTCCATGGAGTTTGCAGCGCCTCAAAAACTCTTGCCTTTTTACAAAATTTCGCACTTGGCGGGAGATTGGTTTGATATTTTTCACGAAACGTGTTGTCGCGTCGACACTTCTCAACGTACTGACCTCGAACCGGTCTCGTTGCGGAGGGGAAGGGTCAGGCTGCACGGAAATGTAGCCAACATGTCGAAAATAAAATCCATCCGGTCGTGAGAGCGTCAGTACACTTACTTTCTGGATACGCCTCGTATATATTTTAGTGAATTTGAGAGGTAGAAAAATGATCTGGCCCCTGGCGACATTTACCTGTATAACCACGTGGCCTGTATAGTGTTAATATTGTTTGGATGTTTATAGATTTCTATTGCTTTTTTTATTTAATGGGCCGTGATAACTCTTTGGTTGGCCGAGTATTTTTGGTTCAAGTGGAATTCAACGACCTCCGTGGCCTGGTGGTAAGACATTTGTCTGCCGATCCGGAGGTTGCGGGTTCGATCCCCGCTGGAACCCAGATTTTTTTAAATAGGATTCCAGTCTGGTTAACACTATAAAAACATTGTAGCGACCATGCGTGCGGTCACTGAACCCATTGAAGCGACCCTTGGCCGCTCGGTCATTGAACTCGCATTGTAAGGAATGCGAGATAAGCACTGGGCGAAGGTCGCCCGCGCCGTCATTGAACTCACTAGTAGCGAACAGGGAGAGTGAGACACCGATATAGCTCTTGCCTCTCCTGTAGACCGTAGTATGAAATGTATATGGAACGCGTGACAATAACCATGTGTCTAGCGAAGCGAGACGGCGATATGTTCTGCGCCGTTCTATACATTATAAACACAGACGCTCTCAATTAACTCTCTCTCTTTGCTTATCTCGATCTCGACGACTTTTATTCAAACAACCTCATCCTTCTATGCGAAACACAAGTTCCTAAAACATCTTTCTGGTTGGTTGGAAGAGATTGCCACATGGCAATAAACTCGCCAAGTAAAAAAAAAAAAAAAAAAAAAAAAAAAGGTTCTCTGGGTTCTGCAGGTTCTCTGGAAAAAAAGCCAAATATGAGAAAGACCTTATATAACGGGAATATTGGCTTTAAATTTATAGTTTTATACCAGAGGTGACTTAACTCCTCATACTAATAAAATATATATTTTTTTATAATTTCCAGTTAGTTCTTTGAGTACAATCAACAGTTCTACAGACTCGGATTATTCTGTTAAGTTATCCGCTATTTTGGACGATACTCATCTTTCCCTTTATCTGCGAAGCTTAAAAAATAGGTGGGTGATTTTTTTCATTTTATTTTTTTTTATTTCGCAATGAATCAATTCACCGTGGGTTCCGGCTATAATCAAACTGTACGGGTGCACTGTCACTGTGGTATCTGGTTCTGGCCATTAAGTAAATTTACCTTCTACTTTGAGAATGATATGAGAACGGATAGCAAGGTACGCATGTATAAGACCTGTGTGCGATCTATCCTCACATATGGCATCGAAGCGAGGGCGGACACTGTCAGGACAAAAAGTATGCTAAGGACAACGGAAATGAGAGCTCTGCGCGCTATTGCTGGGACGACTTTGCTTGATCGTGTAAGGAACACCACAATCCGAGAGGTCTGTGAGGTCCAAGATGTGGTCAGATGGGGACGACAGCGTCGACGATACTGGTACCAATACGTGCAGAGAATGAATTTGACAAGAATTCCATACATAGCTCTGCATGGGGTGCCGGATGGACGGCGTCCGCCAAGGAGACCCCCGAAACGATGGAGAGATAGCTGGAGCTCAGCATCACAGGACAATCCTGCAGTAACAGACTCTTGAGAGTCTACAGAAAGTTTAAGAAGAAGAAGACCTTCTACTTTAAAGTTCCTCACCTCTTCGGAGGTTTGCAATTATCATGGGTATCATGATTTTTATGGCAGCAGCTCTGATCTTTGCAACTTGAACCATATGTATTTTAAAAAAATGCCTACCCTTAGGCCGAGGACACACCAAAGTGCTTCGTTAGGTGCTAAGCTAGGTTTTACGTGACTCATATACTAGGTGACTTCATTCTTGGCTACACCAAAGTGCTTCGCACAAATTCATTTAACATTTGGGAGCGGTTGAGTCAACAAATGATGCCACTCTCAAAACTAATCAATTTCATTACAACTTACCTTATCTTTATTTACTTCCTGTGCAACTTCATTCCAAAGTGATTTTATTACAGGTGCATTTTGAAGAAGCATCTTATTGCCATCTGCATTCTTACTTTGATCTCTTGAGACTGGTCTCAATGATCATTCAGCCAGCATCCCAGATGTATAAACTGTTGGACACACTCAACAACTTCATTATTTATAACAAGAAGTACCCCTCTCTTTACTTAATATATTTGTACTTTTAACCTTTCCTTCCCTGTGTTGGGTATCTTCTACACGTTGCTTCTAATAACCATCAATATCTCTATAAATATAATAAATACAAGGTTAAGATTTTAGGTATTCCTCCATAATATATTTACGCATTGATTTAAAAAATAATAATAATAATCAGAATTTATCGACTACATCGAGGTGTTTTGTAAAGATCGAAAACAAATTCGCATTTAAACGCTGCGAGTGCCTCGTCTTGATGATAGGTGAATAGTATGCGGGAAGCGCGACACTATATTCGCATCTCACTCTTGCATATTAGACTGAATTGCGAGGAGCTGAATTGTCTCAACGTCGCAAGCAAAGGCGTAAGCGCCGGGGTATGCGACTGACGTTCCGCGCCACTAGTAGCTTCTAGGCTTGCAAATAGGTTAGACGTACGCCCGTTCCGTGAGCGTTGCCAGATGGTTTTTTAATGTTTTCAGCAAATAAATCTCAATTATTATAATTTTTAACTTCAATTATAATTAATTAAGGGGATTATCTATGAATGTTCTTATTTTTCCGATTTAAAATCGCTAATTTTTTATTGCGTACTCACTACCCAACACCGGAGCACGCGTATTATTTTTATCACCATAAGGGAAGGGTTAAAGTAATTAGTGGTGAACATGAACATAAGGCTGATGTGTTGAATAAGATGAAAAAGAGCACGCTGAGATGGTTTGGGCATGTGGAACGAATAAAAGACTAACAAAACAAATATAAACTGCGAATCTGAGTGGAAGGCGTGTGAGAGGAAGACCATGAACAGTATGGTTGGATCAGGTGATATTGATGTTTTGAAAGAAAGTCAAAGGAATCGTAGAAGTTATTTGAGAAGGTATATGGAGCAAATGTGTCCACTGGGAATGTTCTAGTATTTTACTATGTTTCGTCTCTTTGTTGAAAGTGCCGTAGAAATGATTATTTTATGAATGCAATCTAGATAATTTTCCAAGAAAGCATAACTTTAGTAAGGTGAGATGTTGATTTATTTACGTAGGTCTGTTCAAGAGTGTCTCCAGATGACTGAACCGATAACTCTTGTGGAACGAATACAGATTCTTGCCGAGTGTGTACACGACCAGATGTGCGGTCCAGATCCAAAACTTGAGTGCAGCAACCATTTCATTGATCTTCATCTGAGTCAAAGAAGGGTAAATCTACAGATATATCTTTTAGGCTTTTACAAACAGCTTATTTGTAAGTTACCTTTTAAAACAAGTTTACTGTGTAGGATAAACCAAATACGAGGCGTATCCACAAAGTAAGTGTACTGAGGCTCTCACGACCGGATGGATTTTATTTTCGACATGTTCGCTACACTTCCGTGTAGCCTGACCCTTCCCCTCCCCAACGAGACCGGTTTGAGGTCAGTACGTTGAGAAGTGTCGACGCGACAACACGTTTTGTGAAAAATGTCAACCCAATCTCCCGCCAAATGCGAAATTTTGTAAAAAGGCAAGAGTTTTTGAGGCGCTGCAAACTCCATGGAGATGAATTTCTCCGATCCATTGTTACTGGAGATGAAACTTGGGTTGCACACTACACGTCTGAAACCAAAAGGCAGTCTCAACAGTGGCGTCACACCTCTTCACCCTCCGCCAAAAAGTTCAAAACCACAATTTCAGCCAAGAAAATCATGGCATCCGTGTCAAGGCATAATTTTTATTGAATATATGCCTCAAGGGAAGACCATCAACTCTGCAAGATACTGTGAGACCCTAAAAAAATTGCGGAGGGCGATTCAAAACAAGAGGAGAGGCATGCTGACAAAGGGAGTCTGCCTGCTGCATGACAATGCCAGACCACACACGGCCAACGCCACGAAGGAACTGTTCGCCTCGTTTAAATGGGAAGTCCTGAACCATCCCGCGCATTCCTCTGACCTAGCACCTTCAGATTACTATCTCTCTACCTCCCTGAAGCTGCACATGGGTGAAAAAAGGTTTTCAACCGACGAGGAGGTAAAGGAGGAGCCGGAGAAGTGGACGGAGGGGATGGCGGGAAACTACTTCGAGGAAGGCATCAAAAAGTTGATACCCCGCTTCACCACATGCATTGAGAGGAATGGCGACTAAGTCGAAAAATAGCTTACATATGTACTATGGTAACCACGTAATTTTTTTGTTTAAATAAAATAAATTGTAACCTACAAAAATTCAGTACACTTAGTTTCTGGATATGCCTCGTATAATCTGTCATTGTCTTTAGGACGGGGCTGGGTGCAAGGTTTGGGCACAGGGCCTTCTTATTTATTTATACTTACATCTACATATAGGGTTTTTCAAATTGAGCAGTTTTTTAATTAAAATTTTTCAAATTCTTGAATAAAATACACAATTTGCTTTGATTTCAAAAAACTTTTTATCGGTCATTGAACTATAATGTATGACATTTAAACACAAGAAACAATATCCGCCAAATGTCCTCCTCTTGCAGTTTCACAGATGTCCACTCTTTTGTCAAAATTTTCGATAACATTTTGACATAATTGCGGTTCTAACTCACCAATAACGCGAATAATTTCGTCCTTCAGCTCAGGAATTGATTGGGGGTCATTCTTATAGACGTGACTTTTCACGTAACCCCGTAAAATAATTCAACAATTTGAACGCGTTGTTGTATTGTATACGACTCCATTTTTATAAATGTACATTACACTTCTCAAATGTCACAAAACCCAAGCAAGTTCGCGACGCCATCTTTTTTTAATCCAAGAATTAAAAAAACCGCTCAATTTGAAAGATTTTTTATGTAAGGATGCAAAATAGGCCAAGTATTGACCAAATATTTACACAAAAATATTGTTTTTAATTGTTGTGTGCAAAATAGATTGGTTGTGAATATTTTTAATGAACAAGTTTAGTCACTTTCAGAGTCTATCACAAATTAAACCAACAACCATTGACAATACTATTTACTGACCCTTAACTTTATGAGGTGGATTGAACCTCCTATCTGGAAAACAGGAACGTTATCCTTAATTATATTTCACTAAACTAGAGAAAATGTAGCATGGTCCCTGTGACAGTTCACAAATTTGCTCCAATACAACCTCGTAACGACGTTCAGTAATTTTAATTATTTTATCAACTTTAATATAAGCTTTAATTCTAATAAATAGCAAGTTATTTAGGTAAATACATTACATAAAACTAACAATAATACATCTTGTTATAAATAAGCAAAAATGTGGCAGTTTGTTAAAATCAAATAATATTTGGTGACGTTTGTCAAAAGTCACTACGTTAGTCTGCATTGGCTAGGGATGGGGTATACAATAATTGGATTTTCGATTTTTTTTATACATAAAATAAAATGTTCGTAATTAGTGTTAATTCATAGTGGATCTTGGCCTATTTAAAGATAGATACAATCATACAATACATTAGAAAGTCAGTATAATGAAAATTTGGAGAACGTCAGTTTAGAGAAAAACAATTTTTCGATTTATAAAAAAGCTATTTGATTTGTAAAAAAAAACTATTTTACCCCATCCCTTTGAGACATGACATTTCAAATGTCACAGACACTATGCTACATTTTCTTGAGTATAAATGAAATAAGTAGTGTTGTACACTCTGTATTGCCAGCAAGATATAAGGGCCAACTATTGCTACTTATGTTTAATTAATGAAATACTGAATATGAATCGAGATAAAAACTTGGTAGTCCCCTGCTGTTTGTTCATTGTGTGGCGGTAATAATTTCAGTTGAATAGAAAAAGCACGGCACCAGAGCAATTTAATGACACCCAAAAAGTATGAAGTATTTCAAAATATACAAATAATAAGAATTAGGAGTCGCCTGTTTGAAATAGGCTAGAACAAAATAGATTAGCTTAGTTCCATTTCATATATACCTGTCATGAGCGCTAACTACTCTTCTCCGAGGGAAAATCTATAAGACATGGATTCGAACGACGCAATGGAGACATCCCATTAGAGACTTGAATACAAAGAGACAGAGCTTTAAATCAATCCATTCATTACACTTGAGCCAGTGTAGGCATTTTTTATAAGGTTCAGATTGTAAAATAAACCTATGATTGGATATGTAAATTTCATTTCTTTGAGACTTTGTGGGGACACACACCCCTACATGTTGAATGTTTCAAGACTTAGTGGGGACACAGTCCTACATGTTGAATGTTTCAAGACTTAGTGGGGACACAGCCCTACATGTTGAATGTTTCAAGACTTAGTGGGGACACAGTCCTACTTGTTGAATGTTTCAATACTTAGTGGGGACACAGTCCTACTTGTTGAATGTTTCAATACTTAGTGGGGACACAGTCCTACTTGTTGAATATTTCAAGACTTAGTGGGGACACAGACCTACATGTTGGACACAGTCCTACATGTCACTTTTCTTTTTGTTTTCAGAACATTTTTCCAAAGATTTTCACAACAGTCATGTAAGCTTCTAATCTTTTCCATTAGGTAATTTATATAAAAAAGTTCCATATTTACCTTAGCGATTTTAATTTATATTGAATGTTTTGCATGCGAAGAAATAATTTTATAAAAGCAATGTTCATGAATCATAGTGAAAATTGTAACTAACGTACGTACACTACCATCACGCAATTTATCTATTGGAGTAGGCAGAGAGGACAGAGCGTCAGACTTTCCTATCTCAACATACATCCTTCGCGTCTTCTACATCCATACCACTCCTCTGTGATGTCTCCGTGGCCTAGTTGGTAAGACGCCTGTATCCCAACCCAGAGGATACGAGTTTTTAGATTAAAATTAATTCACTATATTTGGTATGTCACAAAACTTTACTTGTACTTGGTTTCACAGGTAAAGTTTTGTGACATACTATTGTAAATATGGTGTCTCTTTTCAGTAGGTCACTTACAAATTTTGACATCTGTCAAAATTAATTAAAAGTTAGTTACAATATATTTAAGAGGAATATCTAAAAAATCTATTTTTCTTCTTGTTCGTTTCTTCACGACTGAAGGGTTGCGCTCTTCGGTTCATCCGCCCAATTCTGCTTATGACAATTCTCCACCTCCGTACTTTAGGCTTCCCAGAGTGCTGCCATCACAGAGGATTCTGACTTAGTCAGTCCAATCAAGTTGTTGACCTATCTCTGTTTCATCCTCCCTCTATACTGTGCTAGCACAAGTTGTCCTTACCTCTATGTGCTTCATGGTCAAAGAATTGAAGTAGTGGTCGCAAACAAATCAAATTTTTATTATAATTTACCAATTAGCGAGTCAAACGAAACGGTAGAATTACATCCCTTTGAATTTGACTTTAGTTGCTTACGAACTATCCTTTCTTAACCCTTGAAATGTTTTATTTTAACCATACAGGCCATGCTGGGAACTTATTTCATACCATTGGGGTTAATTAGAGTCGGAGGTAAATTGGAAAGGGCAATTCTTTTCAAAGTCTTGGCTGACAAGGTTAATATACCAGCCAAGTTGATTCGAGGATGCAAGGCCAACACTTGGATAGAAGTGCCGATATTTAAAATGCCATCTATGGGAGCTCAAGTAAGTATTATACACTTATGTGTTACATTTTACAATATTAAAGGGTGATATCCATTTATAATTTCTGCCACTTAGACATGGAGCAATTTTGCATACGAAACTACTGAATAGATTATAGTGTAATATTGTAATAATAAACAACTGAATAGATTATAGTGTAATATTGTAATAATAAACAACTGAATAGATTATAGTGTAATATTGTAATAATAAACTACTGAATAGATTATAGTGTAATATTGTAATAATAAACAACTGAATAGATTATAGTGTAATATTGTAATAATAAACAACTGAATAGATTATAGTGTAATATTGTAATAATAAACAACTGAATAGATTATAGTGTAATATTGTAATAATAAACAACTGAATAGATTATAGTGTAATATTGTAATAATAAACAACTGAATAGATTATAGTGTAATATTGTAATAATAAACAACTGAATAGATTATAGTGTAATATTATAATAATAAACAACTGAATAGATTGTAGTGTAATGGTGTAATATCTAGTGAATATGGCGATGACGTAACATTTCCCAACAAAGTTTAGAATTTCTCTCGTAAGTCTTTGTAGCTGCGACAGGCCTTGTGTTGTTATTATAAAGAACAAATCTGCCTCTATTTACAATTTCTGGCTTGACTAAAGCCTGGTTCAAATGATCCAGTTGTTCAAAAACAAAAGTTTAAAGTAACAATTCCTTTATAATATCGGTTCAGTTTGTCCTCAGTGAGATACAGGTAAAAGCCTAGTTTACTGGGGACACGACAATTTAAAAAAAAAAAAAAATTTTTTTTTTTTATTATATTAGGAAAACATACGGTGTTTATGTCGGTATTATTACTGATATCTATGGGTTTCGAAACACCATTTAACAGTTTTCGCATATGGTTTCAATATGTACACTTAATTATGTTAGGAGATTGGCAAGAAGGTAGTCGGTAGGCTTTAAGCAATGTTGAAAATTGTTAACTAGGAGACAGTCAGGGATGAGACAGTCAGAGATCCACACCAAACCAGCTCCTGTATATGCGCAATCTAATCGAGTTCGTAGAAGAGTTAAATAAATCGAATTCCTGGAAGTCTTCCAGGTTGTTTACGAAGTTAGATGCTCTTACAAAGAATGAATTTTGTCTGCATTTGGTCGCACTAAAGGGGATGTTCAGCCATTTAGTATGTCTTGCGGAGATTCTGGGGACGTTAAGGTTTATGTTTGAGAGTAATTCTGGGGCATCAATGTGATATTGCGCTATTTTCGTTAATAATATAATATCGGCTAATTTCCGTCTTTCGCGAAGTGGTAGGAGGTGTTGTCGCCTGCATCTGGCCTCGTAATCGTTGTCGTATTCTTTGCATTTAAATTGAAGATACTTGACAAATCTACGTTGGATTGATTCTAGCCTGTTAATATATATATATCGTACTGGGGGTTCCAGATTTGTGAGCCATATTCGAGTATGCTACGGACGTAAGTGCAGTACAATGTTTTGATCACTTTAATGCTAGAGAATTGAGAACAAGATCTTTTTATAAATCCAAGAGACTTGTTGGCCCTATTTGCTATGTCATCAATATGCTTGTCGTATATAAGTTTAGAGTCGTGAATTACGCCTAGATCTCGTATCTCGTTTACTATTTTGACTGGTTGACCCTTAAGCATGTAGTTAAATTCAATAGGTATGTAGTTAAATTCAATAGGTATCAAAGGCAACAAACCTAGATCCATTAAAATTTTATATCTGAATTTAATTACCTGTTGTTTTTTCGCAAATTATGTATATTTCTTGTCATGTGTAAAATAAATAAAAGTTTAGTTCGACCTCACCACCACCCACTCTGTTATGGGGGAAAAATAAGTCCCTATCCAGCGCAATCTACACTTGAAAATCCGAGTTTTTATTACTTTTTATGACCGTTACGTCATAAAGTGACGTAGAAAAATATGCCCAAAGTTATTTCTCTTCCGGTGGTGACATACGAGTGTGAAAAATAGTAGTGACAATGTCACTGGAGAAGAAAAATTACTCACAGTGCAATAAATATATTTCTAAACTTGAATTTCAAAGAGCCTAGCAAGTTGCCATTAATTTCACAGATAACTAATGCAGCATTGTTGAATTGGAAACAATCATTCTTTGTTACATTTTCTGTTATCATAGAGGTTCAATTTTTTTATCATCAGTGATACATTTTTAAAAAGGTCATCAGAAAGTTTTACCCCATCCACTATATTCTTTGGTAAGATCATGCAGTAATACGTGGTACCCCAAAATTCTCTCCAGAACTAACAATTTTTTTTCATGTTTTTGTATTTTTGACTAGGGACATTAGTTTATAAGACAACACTTGATTGAATCTTGAACCAATCTTCAAGTATTGTTAATTTTGAATTTGATTTAATTTCTGCTAGTAACACTGCATCGTTTAATTTTATAGGCCAACAAGTAGAGGAACCCTAAACAACATACAAATTTCCTGATGGAAACATTTTAAACCTCTATTGACACATGTGAACATGCGTACATACACATACTCTATTTATTGACACATGTGAACATGCGTACATAGACATACTCTATTTATTGACACATGTGAACATGCGTACATATCATAATACTTTATTTATTGACACATGTGAATATGCGTTAATACACATACTCTATTTATTGACACATGTGAACATGTGTACATACACATACTCTATTTATTGCTATTAATATTCGTTAAGTAGGATACATTTGGAATATTCCATTTAAAAGAGAATTCTCTTTGTGAGTACTTTGCTACATACTGATTAACCTGATGGCGAGCAACACACCTTAGTTATAGATCATTCAGCCAGAAAAGTCATTTTGCAATAGTGTGAGTGACAGTACGTTTACAAAAACTTGTCACTTTATTTTTTTAATGAAGTGTAAAAGCAAAATAAATTAAAAATAATATTTTATATTCAAACATTGAAATGAACACACACGTTTTGTAAATGAACAAAGAAAGTATCCAAATATATGAATAAATAGGAGTATGTTCTTAGACAACAAAAATCAACAAAGAAAGTATGCAAATATATGAATAAATAGGAGTATGTTCTTAGACAACAAAAATCAACAAAGAAAGTATGCAAATATATGAATAAATAGGAGTATGTTCTTAGACAACAAAAATCAACAAAGAAAGTATGCAAATATATGAATAAATAGGAGTATGTTCTTAGACAACAAAAATCAACAAAGAAAGTATGCAAATATATGAATAAATAGGAGTATGTTCTTAGACAACAAAAATCAACAAAGAAAGTATGCAAATATATAAATAAATAAGAGTATGTTCTTGCCAGATTGCCCAAGAGCTGATGACAGACTGGAGTAATTTCCGATCCAGTCATGTGGTAGACCTAATGGACAAACCAGGTAGGTTGATGCCTCTCGGGTCTCCGGAAGCTGCACACTACTGCGGTCTGCCAGTTGATTTGTACTAAATACCGAAGCTGCTTGCCGAAGTCATCACTTATTCTATCTGTCGCTACCCACAATACCCGATCCGAATTTTTACCGTTAGATGCATCTAGTCTATCGGGCCAACCCGAGCATAAGTCAATCGTGTTTATCCTACCTTAACAATGACTCGGACTGTATTTTTTTTTAATAAATTTGTTAATTTTTCTCAGAAAATGTGTTATTTTCCTTTTGTACATGTAAAATAAATTATTTTATGAGCCCCCCTGACATTTCACCATGACTTCCCCAGGGGGTCGTGGCCCACCACTATGGTCTACAGTCTAACACTCCACGTTCTCTCATGCTATGATGCTCAGGTTATATCTCTTATTTTCTCAATAGATATATATTTTTTATCCAATAGTTTCGTATGTTTGTTCAAACATCAAAATCCAATTTAAATTAATAAGACATCATAAAACACTGTGGCCTTATGTTTTATACTTGAGAAAATGTAGAATGGTTCCTGTGACATTTGAAATGTCATGTCTCAAAGGGATGGGGTACAATCGTTTTTTTTACAAATCGAATAGTTTTTTTATAAATCGAAAAATTGTTTTTCTCTAAACTGACATTTTAATTCCTAATTTTCATTATACTGACCTTCTAATGTATTGTATGATTTGTATCTATCTTTAAATAGGCCAAGATCCACTATGAATTAATACTAATTACGGACATTTAATTTTACGTTTAAAAAAATCGAAAATCCAATTATCGAATACCCCTATCCCTAGGCAATGCAGACTAATATAGTGACTTTTGACAAACGTCACCAAATATTGTTTGATTTTAACAAACTACCACGTTTTTGCTAATTTGTAACAAGATGTATTAATTTGTCATTATTGTTAGTTTTATGTAATGTATTTACCTAAATAACTTGCTATTTATTAGAATCGAGGCTTATATTAAAGTTGATAAAATAATTAAAATTACTGAACGTCGTTACCAGGTTGTATTGGGACAAATTTGACAACTGTCACAGGGACCATGCTATCATTTGTCAAGTATAGTTCATTCTGTATTTGAGGAGTATTGTTGAATCAATTTTTAGGAAGGAATATTTTGATTTGATAAGATTTCTCGTGAGAAATATAAGAAGTGTTGTGATTAATTAAGAATATTTTTAAGATGTCAAATAAATGTCAATTTTGTTTTTTTATAGTTTCTTATTTTGTCAAAGAGAGAATTATATTTTCAGCTCCGAACCGAACTTTAAAAAGAACAACAAAAGACCATCCAAGTTATATTTGTTTTCTGAGTTTTATACTTACTTTCTTTTATCAAACATTGCTTTCTGTTCCTAACTTTCAACTCCTCATAAAGTAATAAATATCTAATGGGGTCATGAGGCAAGGAGAATAAGATCTCTATGTTTTTAACCTTTCCTTTTCTGTGCTAAAAAAATCTGCGCGTTCCGGTGCTGTGTATTCAATACACATCAATACACATGTAAAAATGAGCGATTTAAAATCGAAAAAATAAGAATATTCATAGCCAATCGCTTAAGTTGATTAAATTTGAAGTTAAAAGTGATATGATTGCTGAAAACATGAAAAAAACATCGGCCGACGTTCACAAAACGGGCGAAGCGACTACCTCAAATGGATGCCTGAAAGCTACTGAAGCGAGTGAACTGAGATTCTATTTCTTGCGTTGCCATATACCGAAGTAGAGTGAGAGTGAGACGTGAGTATCGTCGCTTCCTCACCCATAGCAGCTTTTTAGAATGAATATACCTACATCACACACTGGTACACGTTTGATTGTATTGATGAATTTATTCCCGATTTTCACAAAATATCTCTAATGTGGCCGATAAGTACTAATAATTATTAATATTATTTTTTTAATTCAATGCATAAATGTATTACGGAGGAATACCTAAAATCTGAACCCAGTATTTATTATATTTATAGAGATATTAAAGTTTTTAGAAGCAATGTGTACTACTAGTTACACATCTCAGGGAAGGAAGGGTTAAAGAAACTCTTTTTTGATAGTCTTTGAGAGGAAGATCTTCGCAAATAAGATTTAAAGATGAACCGTTTTTAGGATTACCTCCAGGTTTTATCCTAATCTCCCAACATTCTTAAAATTAACTATTAAAATAGCCATATATTATCTCGGAACTGGTTCGACCTTCAAAGTATATAAAGTGCCCGGCTGTAGATCAACCTAGATGAAGGCATTCTATAGTAACCCTGTGTTCCTTGATGTAACATATAGGGTAGGGGTGTCCAGCCTGCTGCAATCTACCATTGATTGCGGTATGCTTTTAAGTAGATCTTTACTTTTTTTCCCATTGCATATTCTAAAAAATATTGTTTTTATCGATTTGAATAAGAAATGCGACAAACTGACAAGTGTCATTAGTTGTGTTTAACACTTCCCTTACTGTGCTAAAAAATTACGCCAGTTACGGTGTTGGACACTGAGGGTACACTAAAAATGTATGTTTTAAATTAAAATTATGCAAAATCTATTAGTTTTTTTTTTTAATTAGCTATAAACATCATTTTATTGTGTAATAAAATGTCGAATAATATAAAATAAGTGTAAGAAATGATAAAATAATAGTTGAAACAGAGAAGTGACATTTCTATACGAATATAATTTACCCACTGCGTCGTTCGGTCTGCGCAACGTTCAGAATGCGCATGACTGAAAAGAGGTCTCCAACCTTTTAACACTTCCCTTACTGCGCTAAAAAATTACGCCAGTAACGGCGTTGGACACTGAGGGTACACTAAACATGTATGTTTCAAATTAAAATTATGCAAAATCTGCTAGGTTATTTTTTGTTATTAGCTATAAACATCATTTTATTATGTAATAAAATGTCGAATAATATAAAATAAAGGTAAGAAATGATAAAATAAGAGCTAAAACAGAAAGGCATTTCTATAAGAATATTATTTTTACGCTGCGTCGTTCGGTCTGCGCAACATTCAGAAAGCGCATGCGTGATAAGAGATTTCCAGCCTTTTAATTTTTTTTCATAAAATTATACAATAAAATGTAGCGTGTATTTTTTTGGCAATAAAACCATAATTCGAATAAAGACAATAAATAACATATAAACAAAATATAAAATGAATATATAAATTCAAAAATCAAGGTTTTAGGGCGAGAAATTTATATAGTATAAACAAACACGAAATTCAAAATTATATATAAACAAACACGAAATTCAAATCAATAAAATATATGCAATTTGGAAAATATAAACACTACAGAAAATTTGAAAATAGGACAAACATATCATATAATCAAAGTTTAATCCTGTGGAGAAAGTTATCGCAATTGGGGAATGAAACCACTTTTTATTTACTATATTCTACGTACTAAACACGCAGGTGTTTGACAAATATTGCAGAATAGCCTGGTTTTTTTTCTCGAATGTTTTTAATAAAACCCACAACTTCCTCTTTTGAGGACCTCACGGGGTGCCAACATGGTATTATTTACTAATGTTTCGGATATTGACTCGCCACAATATGTTAAAACTGTATTAAAAGCATCTTGTTGTTGCTATTTTTCCTTTTTAAGATATTGGGCATTGCCAATTCCAAACTTAACTCTCTTGTGAAATGTTTTCGGTGGTATTAATTATTTTGTTTCCACTCTGGATATTTGTCTATCCATAAGAGGTATGCATTCAATGCAGCCATATCTATAATTTCCATAAAAAAACGGACAGGCCATCTTCTCGTTGACCTTGAGCAAGAGTACTCTCAAGTAATTTAGTCTCCCGTATCTACTCCAATTTTCGTATTATTATAATGATGTATAATTACTATAGTGGCTTTTGTTTTTCTGAATAATCAATTTCTGCATCATTGAATTGAGTGGATAATAATAATACTGCTTTATTTTTTGTGGTACACACGAAACAAGTATTTTATTTTCAGCTACTATGGATTGTTTTCTCTCTAGACGGTATAAATTCAAGTGAGATTACTCTTTTATTTTTTCGAAGCGTGCCAGTTAGAGTTAAACCTTTTAATAAAAGATTATCGGCTAATTTGATGGAGGTAATAAAAATACCTGCGGTTATCCTCCTGTTCGTGCCATACTGCGGTTGAACCATTTCTATAACTACTCAGTTACCTTGATTTATCTCTCTCTACGATTATTTATCATACCAGAATAAGCCTGTAAATTTGTTATGCGTCATATGCCGCCGCAGTCGGCAGCAACCCAGATTTTGATGCCATATTTACCAAGTTTAGACTTCATGTACACGCGAAATGAACAATTCTCTCTAAAGTTTGGCAAACGTTCATCTACAGTTATATTCGAAGATGGAGAATAATTGCTTTTGCGCATATCCATAAACATTTTTGAAATCCACTTAATTGGTTCTAATTTATCTGAAAAAACCCTGATATCTCTCTTCTCGGGTTTCTTTATCATCAAAACGAATATGACTGTAAATATAGATGAATCTATCTCGAGACAGAGCTGTTGTGAAAAATGACTGGCAAAAGGGACTTTCACTTATCCACAATTCACTCAAAGATAGCTTTCGTGTTCGATTTCTGCCAGGTGCGAGCAATATTCCAATGAATTCATATAACTCGTCTTTTGATATTGGTTGGTTCTTTTCTGAATGAATTCGATTTAAATGACGATTTGTTTCTTAAACATCACTTTTACCACCTCTTCATTTACAAACAGACAACACATATCTTTTATGGAATGTACATTTATACTTGAATTTCTCAGTCCAGAATCTTCGATGAGAATATTTGATACCCGACCGATGCCTCGAAGATTGAGGTGGTACTCGTAATGAACTCCATTCGAATCCATGTTTTGATGTAAATAATATTTCTTCGTCTTCTTCACTCGTCTCCAAATCAGAATATACTTCATCCTGTACCTCGACAAAATCTTCTGATTCAATATTGCCTGTCGCCTTAAATTCCAAATCGCTATCATCGCCGTCGATATTTCCCGCCATCTCAATTATTATATTTTTGAAAATGAAATAATAAATAAAATGTACATTTATTATAAAAAGAGTAATGGTACAATATAACATACCAGATAAAAAATGATAATAGAAAAAACATACCAGATAAAAATAAAAAATAACAATCAGGATTATACCCCTGGAACCCCTGAAACGGGCGCTATACGAACTGTCAAAAAAGAATGAGTGTTTGACATTTCGTCAATTCGCGATTTAAAATCATTAATTTCTGTTGAATTAACTATGAATGTTTTGTTTCCTAATGACATCATTCAAATCATAGAGGTTTCGATGAGGAATACATAAAGTATGAAGACCCTGCAAGCAGTATATTTCGAGAAATTAAATAAAATATAAGTCATGATCACTCGCTATCCATCACTGTACGGCAAGTGTTAAACATGAAATATAAGGATATCTATTTTACCGACTGACAGATTTTAGTTCTTTAATCTGTCAATAGATGTATCACAACATCGAAATTTTGATGTTCCGTAATATGTTAGTTGGGACAACTAATTGTTCCATATAATTAGTAGAATAAAATATAATTTTATTCTCTTAAATTAAATTTTAATGTAATGTTTCTTGTTAGATACTAAATTCATGACTACATTTTACATATGTTTCAGTCAATTCACAAAAGCTTGTCTATGCTGAGCATAGACAATAGACACGGATTTTTTTTGGGTACTATCAGGAATCAGACACAAATCCTCTCGGTAGAAGATGAATGTTTTATCAATCCTACGCAAGTGGGTCACCAGCAACGTTCCCTCTTATGTGCGCGTGTGCGGCCGCACATCTGTTAAAAATTGTCCGCACACATGTTTCCATCTTCCGCACACATCTCAAAGAAAGGAACTTGTAACCATATTTTGTTTCGCGCAATTATATATTTTATTTGATATTTTATGATGGGTTCTCAGGTTCATTTTCTTTGTGATGTGTGTGGAACATGGAAACACCATATAGAGTCCACGCGCCGTAAGGAAAGAATAGTGTAGAAGGGTGACCATGATTTAAAAAATGTAATTTATGATTTCGGGGTACATTATGTTGACTTCTTAGTTTTATCTATGCATGAATATACATATTTGCGCACTTCCCTCTTTTTTTCTTGCACATATAAGTTGATGGGCCGCAAACACAATAAAAAAATTAGGGGGAACTTTGGTCACCAGTTATTTTTAACAAAAATTGTTCAGCATTCAAATAAAAAAATTCAAGAGTGCTGATTTGAAAGCATAGGGATAAGAAATGAATGCTTCAAAAATGATTTTCGGAATGCATTTATTGTAATGAACCTATCGTTTCATGGCTAACTTTGTTGACCATTTGAAACTGCACAGATATTGAAAATTTTACACTACTTGAGAGTTATATAAAATTAAATGTTTTTGTTTTTCATTTACAATTGCATCTAATACAAGTTATATTTAAAAATACACAAGTTTATAATTTATTCAATTTTTAAAATACACTTTTATACACATCGAGAATATCTTATTCAAAAATATTTCCCATAAGCTGGATTCATATGTTAAAATAGAGAGAGGTCAATTTTTGTTGCTTAAATTTGTTTATGAATGTTTATATGTTTGGCAATAGCATGTACAGTACTCGACGGTAAGTAATACACATCGGGATTAAGAAAGAGACTGTCTGCCATAATCGGCTAACTTCGGCTTTGTAGAGTATCGTCTGTTGCACGATGCGCTACGCTTACGCTTGACAACGACTGACAAATCGCGACGGAACACGTGTATGAATGACAGAGACGATGCTCTACAAAGCTGAAATTAGATGATTATGGCCGATAGTACCTTTCTTAAGCCCGATGTGTATTACTTACCACCGGGTACTGTATATAAGTTTATATTATTTTCAGTTGTTAAATAAACATTTTGAAAAGATACATTTATAGAATAAATATAAATATGTCTATTATTTTAAATGATTTCATTGAAATTATAAACTTAATAAAATGCATTTAAAAAACATATTTTTATAGAAGATATATTACTTTAAGGTCGGATTCCAATTTGATTGGGGTCACGTAAAACGAAAAATAAGTAAATAATAACTTATTTTATATTTTTGTGTTCACCACAGGTTTATTTTGGTTTACAACCAGTTTCGAAGACCACCGTCTTCATCGTCAGGTGAAGATAAACTAAATTGTTAAAAAATATATTTCCTCTTTAAGTGTAAATAATATAATATAAGAGGGACGAGGTACGGGAAGAGAAGTGGGGAGAGATGTGATACAATGGTGAATGGGGCGGGGAAAAATGAAAGTGAATCTTTAAGGCAGGTCTGAATATCCAGAGGGGGGATTTTAAATTGGAAACATATTAAGCTGAGGGCTATTATGAAAATTGGTTGGGTTGTTGATGATATTTAAACTTAATTTTATACTTTTTTTGATCTCGAGAATTTCCAAATTGTCAAACTGCAATCCCCCTCGGTTTATGTGTAGAATCCACAAACCACGATTAATATTAAACTAATGGTTCTTTTCAATTAGGTGGTTAGCGAACTCTGAAAAATTATTGTTGTTCAGGCACCTTAAATGTTTCTTAACTCGTTTTTCAAAATTGACTGGTCATACCGTAAGGTAAAAAAAAAACTGCAGGTAAGCCAACTAATAATCTGACGAGACACACTGTTAACATAAGTTCTGTCATACTGTAGGCATGCTATAGTGGTAGGTAGGTAAGGTAGGTATGCTATAGTTAGCATATGGTAGGCGTGCTATAGTTAGCTTATGGTAGGCACGCTATAGTTAGCTTATGGTTGACCCAAAGGCAGCCTGTGAATAACTGCGGATAATTGAGATTCCAGCTTTACTTACAAAATTAAATAGTATTGTATTGTATTTCACTTTAACTGTATACAGTACACCCTGGCGAACTTATGACTACGTGACAATCTCTCCTAACCGATCAGAAAGATGTTAAAGAGGTGTTAAGAGGATACCAGACTGCAATCTTTTTTTTGTAAATCTGAGTTCCAATAGAAATTGAACCCGCAAACCCCAAATTAGAAGACAAACGTCTTACCAACTAAGCCACCGAGGTTGTCAATAAATAAATGATCCACAATCTTGTTTGATTCAAATACGGGATAATATTTTCTAGGCTTTGGAAATGCAAAATCTTTTCCAATCGACCAGAAAGTTGTTGACTCTGAATAAGTGAAAACCAGACTGGAATTTATTTTATTTTAATTTGGGTTCCAATGGGAATCGAATTGGTAACCTCCAGGTTGGAAGACAAGCATTTTACTTACTAGGCTACGAAGGTCGGAGAAATTGTCCGTGTCATGAAAAAAAATGGAAATGTCCTTGTGGTATGATGGCACATGGGAATCCAGCCTTAATTATAATAAACAAATGGAATTACTTGTGTGATAAAAAAAATTAAACATGTTGCAAAAAATATAAAAGTAGTAAAGAACAAAAATTTGTTCTTATATTGTTTTAAAGATATATTGTTTTGAAATAACACAAACGAAAGAGTTAATATTGATTGGTCAAATAAAGACCAGTTATTCTAGAATTGGGTAAATATGTCGAGCAAAAACATTTTTTTTTGTCTTTATAAAGCTTTTAATCTAAATATTTTCCTAAAAATACATTGATATATCTATCTAAGGATGCAGCTCTTTAGGTGTTACATAATTCTTCTTTTTTCTTCTTCTCAAAGTCTCTCTCCACGTCGGAGGTTGGCAATCATGGTTATTTTAACTTTGCAGCTGGTCTGAACAGCTGATCTCCATGCCACAGTATAACCACTCCCTTACGTTCTTCAACCGGGAGTTTCTCCTTCGACTTTGTATTCCTTTCGTTTTCCCCTACAATATGACTTTTATGATTTAATATTTATTTCCTCTCATGAAATGCTCCAAGTATTCCAATCTTCTCTTCATGCAAGTGAATACTTCTTTGTTTCTTGTACAATTCAATGACAATTATTCTTCTTTACAAAATTTATTACGTCTTTTATAATAGTAAAAATGTATAGGGTGAGTTGGGGTAAGTGCACTATATAAAATGAATATATGAAATTCAAAAGAATCTAACCATTCTCAGGATCATCACATTGTTTTCAAAATTTTATACGAAGGATTTCAACTATTTCATTTTTTAATTAGTTTATCACCAGAGGACTATCTGCTCTTTTTACTTGATTTTTAAGCATTTTCTCGAAGGAAGTCCTGACAGATGCACTTACCCCGTCTTCGGGGGTAAGTGCATCTGTATCTTACTTTTTTATTTGGCAAAAGTGATTTTTTTTTTTAAACTCAACTTGCTTTGACAGTTCAACATTTTAAGCTGCAAGAGTTTGGAAAACTGGTTTGATTCTTTTATTAAAAAATCAAGCTTTAATGAAGAACTTAAGAAAACTTATTACATATTAAAAAAAAATTGATAGTTTTTTCGTTCGGGGCAAAAATTGAAAAAAAATACCGAATTTTAAAATGGCTGAATTATTTTAAGTTTTTATATTTTGCTACTCTTTTTTAACAAGAATATTAAAAAATGTTCATTAATGTTTCTTTTGGCTGAGTCCATTTGTCTTGATTTGTCTTCAGGGTTCTTTCTTACATCAAGCGTTTATCATTTATACACCGTGTAATATACAATACAATAGTTCTTCCCATATCAAGTATAATTGTCAGACATTCTGTGGATAATACACCGTGTAATATACAATACAAAAAGCTCTCTCTCGTGATCAAGCGTAATTTTCAGACATTCTGTGGATAATACACCGTGTAATATACAATACAATAAGCTCTCTCTCGTGATCAAGCGTAATTGTCAGACATTCTGTGGATAATACACCGTGTAATATACAATACAATAAGCTCTCTCTCGTGATCAAGCATTATTGTCAGATATTCTGTGGATGGAAGATGCTTGAACTATGTTGGTTTATTGTGTGAAAGCCGTTGCACACTGCGAGCACACAGTCTTAATAAATCAAACTCAAAATTCCAAGACGATTGGCAGCTTTAATCTGTTGAGGTTTTTGTTCCATAGAGTTTTATATAGAGCAACCAGAATTTATGATAAGCAGTATATAAGCTACATAAAAACCTAAATTTAAATGTAAAACTGTCAGTAAAACCAATTCAGAATTGAATTTGCTATACTCAAGAAAATGTAGCATGGTCTCTGTGACGTTTGAAATGTTATGTCTCAAAGGGATGGGGTAAAATGTTTTTTTTTACAAATCGAATCGTTTTTTTTATAAATCGAAAAATTGGTTTTCTCTAAACTGACGTTTCAATTCCTAATTTTCACTATACTGACTTTCTAATGTATTGTATGATTGTATCTATCTTTAAATAGGCCAAGATCCACTATGAATTAATACTAATTATGAATATTTAATTTTATGTATCATATAAAAAAAATCTAAAATCCAATTATCGTATACCCCATCCCTAGCCAATGCAGACTAACATAGTGACTTTTGACAAACGTCACCAAATATTATTTGATTTTAACAAACTGCCACATTTTTGCTAATTTGTAACAAGATGTATTAATTTGTCATTATTGTTAGTTTTATGTTATGTATTTACCTAAAGAACTTGCTATTTATTAGAATTAAGGCTTATATCGTCGTCATACAAGAGAAAGTGACCAAGTGCATTTTTCGCGAAAACGTGATTAATGACTATCTGACAACTTACTAACATAATGGTGGCCTGGAAGAAATAACCCAGCAAGAACTTGGAAGAATAATAATAATATCTTGACTTGTTTAAAATGACTATCTGCATTGATGTTTATTTTTTTACCAGCAAAATTGTATGAAAATTTTCAAAAATATTATTTCTTTATTTCGAAAGCAATGAACATTTCTATACACCCAAAAAAAATCACAAATGTGAATACGTTTGTTTGAAAAAAAAATTGAAAACAAAAGTGTAAAAATGGTTAAATGGCTCTCCTGAACATTTTGCATTTTGTTAGTTGGTCACTTTCTCTTGTATGAGGAAGATATTAAAGTTTATAAAATAATCAAAATTACTGAACGTCGTTACAAGGTTGTATTGGGATAAATTTGTGAACTGTCACAGGGACCATGCTACATTTTCTCTAGTATAGGAATGCAACATGAATTATGTTAGATCACGGCTGTCATATAATATTGGAATGTAATAAAATGCTGACAAGTATAATAGAAGGCACAACATAAATTGAGGGATCAGGGTACTTCTCATTGCCTCCACCAGATATGATTATGTAAGCCAAATTGTGATAGGCTTATCCTGTTGCATACAAGGCACGGAGCTTCTGTATTTGCAGCTTATCTGCAACTTGTGCCTCCATTGGGTAATATAATAACTAGGTAAAAACATTAAATGTGTTAGAATCGATGTAGCTGAGATGATCCAGCATTTACAAATTAAATTGTTGGTGAGTCAACGAAGTGGCGTTTCTCAGTTAATACCATTATATTGCTTCACGTAATCTAAAAAAAAAGTTAAATCTAAAAACAAAATTCTCATCTCCTCGCTAAAGAGCTGCATTCAAAAGTATAATATACAATGTATTCAAGATTTATATTAAACCTATGAACAACAAGATTAAAAATTCAATTACCTCGTACTTGTCAAAAACCATAAACAAACAGTATTGTCATAAATAATATTGTGCTAAAATCTAAGTTCACTTATTTATTAATAATATCATTATAAATGTAATTACTTAGCAATACAATTGTTAAATTAATTAAAAAACTGAATAAATAAAACTGCTTAACTTTTTAAGATCTGGTCAAAATCCAGATAACCTTTCCCCATCCCTGACTTGTTTTTGAGGAGTTCTGATTTTAGTGAAGGGTTTACTTAAATTGTTATATTCAAGTAAATATTAGGAATACAGGCGGCCCTCGACTTGCGCACAATTCGCTATTTCGCACATAATTTTTTTAATTGTTTAAAGATTTTTGTCGATAATGCAAAAATTGTTCGCTTCCATGCAGTCGCTCCCACTTTTAAGGAAGAACTATAATATATGAAACGCAATAAACAATATTGGAGACTCGTCGGCTGAAATAAAAGAGTCAACACTTAAAGGTTCCTGGAAACAATTATGCCCACAAACGACGACTGATTTTATAAATTTTGAAGAAACTCCGGAAACTATCACAGATGAAACAGTTAACCTAATGAATGAACTAAACTTGATGTCAACAACGAAGATGTTAATGAGTTGATTGAATCTCACTTAGTACCTCTGTCAAATGAATACTTAATTGAACAACAAAAGTTAAATGAAATACACAATGAAATTGAGGAAGAAGAAGCTGATAAAATCGTCAAAACTTTGACAATCAAAAATGTGAATGAAGCCTTCATGCATCTTGACAATTTTTTGACTATCATGGAAGAATGTGATCCCAATGGAGAACGTATATCTCAAGTACGTAGTGAGATTGAGAAAGACACAGCATGTTATAGAACTCTTCATCAAGAAAATAAAAAAAAGGGCGGTATTCAACTAACTCTTGACAAGTTTATAAAGAAAACACCTGAAAGCACTTCAACACGCCTCGTTAACTTAATTATGTATATTGATAAATAAATATTTTTAATATATTATTGATAAATAAATATTTTAAAATACAATTTTTTATGTTTTTTTTTTACATCCCTCTACTTTCGAACATTCAACATTCGCACAAATTTTCAGGAACCAATTATGTGCGAAAGTCAAGGGCCGTTAAAATATTTTGTTAAGTATAGTAATTCTGCCAATATTCTCCTTTGTTGATAGCTACATCACACTCATTACACATGTATCGGGTCTCACTTCTCTTCTTGTTATTAGCACATACCTCACAAGTTCTGTAGGGTTTTTCTTTTTTGTCAGTTGATGAAATATATGTCAACATATCTTTAGACACATTCTTTGGTAACATGTTAGGAGAATGCTGCATATTCCTTATTCTATTTGGACCCGAAGATCGTAGTTGGTCTCCAGGTTCAAATGTCAAAATCTTCAAGATCTGACAATTCACTGCACACTGATGACACAATATGAGAATTTCCATCATAAATCAATTTGTGTATATTTTATTTAGAAACAGATGCTGAAAGACTGACATATATCTGTAACTTGGTGTTGAAAGCATTCATCGCCATTACTGGGTATCGTAGTCGAAGATATTTTCCAATGTCAATTTCAAGCTGCTCCTCTACAGCACAGCCCAATCCTGGATGAACACTCCTTCCGACAGATGTCACATACATGTGAATCCTGTTGAACTGCCTGGTAATGTTGACGCATGTCAACAACATGCTTTTGAGACGCATTAGCTCGAGAACAGATAGTTCTCCACTTTCCACGATCTTGAGCCACCTGCTCCCAGTCTTCGGGCATCCCACAAAAAGTTGACAACTCTCGTAGACTGTCTTTATAGCACTTCGTCTTCCCACCAACCCTTCGCTTGCCCATTACTTACTTCCTCATATGTTGGATCTGTTACTCTGTTTTGAAAGATCACAGTTGACTTGACGTTGATAATTCTAACATAGATAATCGAATTTCAAAAAGAGTATTCAAGGCGGTGGCCAGAGGATGACAAAGACTAATGTGAAGTTGGTAAATTAAGCGACTTGTGAGAGGACAGACTTCAACTGATATGAGAAACCATTTCCATGAAGACACAAGACTGTGGCAGGGATGTAATCTTGACCCTGATGGGTAAAAATAAATTATGCTATAAGTTATAGTTAGAATTACAACTACAAAGGGGTGTAAGGGGTTACACCATAATTCCAGCAGCCCAAAAATCAACTTCATCTCAGACAAGGCTCTGATGACCAAGTATCAGCGTTATATCCAGTGATGGAAACCACTATCATTTCGTATATAATTTCCTTCCAAGGCAGCTCGAGCTCTGTGGATGACCTTGTCATCTCAGTTCTTCTGTACCGCAGGATAATCACCGTAGAGTCTCAGCCCATGTTGAATTCGGAGCGTGACCGGCCCAACTTAATTAATCATACGCAGCCGGTACAATGAGGATGGATTGTTCGAATGGGAATAAATTGTCATCTAGAGGTAAAACACTCTCTCATTCAGATCTCCGACAAGGAAGTTTATCCGAGTGAATCATCACAAGAGATACACTCTGCGAGGAATGTTACAAAAAAATTCACCGGTGATGACTAGAAAAGATTTTCACAGTATATTTTTAAATTTATTTTTAGGACAGTTAAATAATGCACATATTTTTTATAATAACCAATATTCACTAAAATTACTAAGCTTAAATTACAATTTGAATAAATATATAAATAAACATTAAAGATATACATTATATAATTGTATATATGACTGATAATAATCATATAATTGACTTGTTTTCTTGTCGAGCCATCGAATTACACAATCACTACTCTAAGACTAGAACACTTTGATTAGATTCATGTACAATTCACAGCAAAAGCACATTAAAAAATACTAATAGGCAACAGTATTAATAAAACTTATAGATGAAGGATTTGTTATTTGACTAAATGTAGTTATTTGATTTAAACAGAAAATATTAATATCCTTCCACATTCACTGCGAATAAAATTATATATCGTTGGCCTATCTATAAGAACACGTAACTCCACATGAGTAACTTTACAGGAGAGAGAAAAAACGTCACAGTTTGTCCTATGTAAACTTAAACATTGTTTTTTAAATATATCTGATTGATAAAAAAACAATGTCTATCAATCAGATATTGTTCACGCCATAGCGTGACGCGGAATGCCGGCCCCCGTCATGTGGGGGCGCTCTGTTATCGCCGCCGGCCCCTGTCGCGCGCGGGCCGCTTCGTCATCGCTCCTGTCCCTGTCGAGGTTATTCTCACAAGTTAAATTATCGTATTGTCGCCAACTGTGGTAGTTTGAACTCGACGACGATATTCCGATCTCCGGCCTCCGTCTCGTTCACTTGTGCATAGACCACCGTCGGGGAGACATCTCGAAACCGGGCCAGCCGCCGCCGGCACGCTTCATCACCAGAACCTCAGACTAACAAATTTACCAACCGCGGCGACGCTCCAGGAGTTCTGGACCATCAGCCGAGATCTCCGAATCCCGTCATCAACGCCCTTTCATCAAACAAGACAACCGTGAGTACCATTCCTTTTCTCCTTTATTTCCAGTTTGGCTTACGCCTTACTAGATATATTTAAAAAACAATGTTTAACCATTTCCGGTCCACAAAAAAAAATTTAAATGTTCCATCAGGTCCACAAAAGATTTACAGAATTACAGGGTAAAACAATACATCCAGGTTGTTTTTAATAAAACTATATTTATGTTCACAAGGTTGTTTTTAATAAAACTATATTTATGTTCACAAGAAAAAAATGTCGAATGACATTCGACATAGGACTCACTGGAATAAAGTCGATGTCGAATGACATTCGACATAGGACCGGAAAGGGTTAAGTGTACATAGCACAAACTGTGACGTTTTTGCTCTCTCCTGTAAATCATGTGGAGTTACGTGTTCTTATAGTTAGGCCAACGGTATGCTGTGCTGAGAAATTTCACAAAGACACAAACATACTATCAACAGAACACATCTGGCGTTTGATGCGCACTGGCTGTATGTTTGTGTGGACACACGAGACGTGTCCTTAAACTGAATGTGTTAATGACCACAGACATATTTAACTTTTCGAGCATTAATAAAATGGTATTTTTTTTATAATTTCATCGTCAAGTAAAAAAACTGTTGTCCATATAATATTCAATTGATTAATTATAAATAAAGTTGTTTTATATTTTTAAATAGTAAGCAAAACGTAATACTGAAACATTATTATAAACTAATTATAATATGTTTTTCAAATATTGCTGTTAAATATTCAGAAATCTTGTCAACACCATTATAAAATATTTATAAACTTAAATGTCTTTCGAGTAAATAAATGAGAATAGTTCATATGATATAGTTCGAAATGTCTGTATGATATAGTTTTAAATGTCTTTAGAGTAAAGAAATGTTCTGTATGATATAGTTCTAAATGTCTTTAGAGTAAATAAATGAGAAAACCAACACATGTAAATAAATAGAATGCAAATTGGAAGATTTTATATCATTATAAACACAAACATTGAAACTGGAAATTGAAAGGAAACAGTAACCTGACACAATACAGGTTGTTTCCTAGTAATCGGGGCCATACTTATTCTTGTAAATAATTTACATGTACAAATGGTATAATGTCAACTTAATGTGAGATATTAAAAAAAATCTTCGAGATTTTCTTTATCATAAAACATTGAAAATTACGCACTTCAAAAAATTACAATAAAATAGCTTTTTTTCACATTTAATGTGTTTTTGATTTTTTACGTGTTCGTTAATTTAATAAAACTTAAATTTACATTTTTGCACCTCTACCTACACGTACGTATATTACAAATAGATTTCTGTAACACATATTTTCAAGTTTCTTTATATATTCGTATTTCACAAACCTTACGATACTTTTTTTTTTTAATTCACGCACACAATGAGAAAAATATTTTTTCTTAAGTGTCAAGTATCCTTTTGCGTTTATTCGATAATAATGTAATATAATATATATATAGCATAAAACAGTATAGAAAATGTGTATGTATACAAATGGTGATATTAATCCCACTAACATTTAATTGTACATTTTTAAGGAATGAAACCTTTCCTCGTTGTGCCCTTTATTTGTTTCTGCCGCTAGTTAGTAAAATATTTGATTTGGCTGAAAAATATGTCACTTTGTGAATAGAATAAATTCTACGTACATTTTTATGATTCAACATTATAAAGACCTCAGTACGAGTCTAATTGCATATATATACAGGTGTCCCAAAGGGCAACGTCAAGCCGGTATCGAGGAAGAGGCCAGCTTATGAGGGTACAGAATTAAAACATTTTTTTTGAAAAAGCCTTATACTTTTCGAGTTATAGGCATTTCTTCGAAAATTGTAAAAGTAGCTACCCTGAGCCGAATGTTTGTATATTGTGACTAAAAATTGCCATATTTTATGATTTTAATGGTTGTATCGCAATCCTAGATAGACCTGCTATTAGTCGGAGTCAGATATAAAACAAAAAAAATTTGCACGTTTGAAAAAAAAATTGTTTTTGTCCAATCGTAAAAAATAATATTTTTTATCAGCCAACTTTAACTCATCGTACTGTAGAAATAATGTACTACGCTAACCTGGCAAGTTACATCAAAAGTTGGCCTGTTTAGTCAGGATTTCAAAATGGTACAATACATATCTACTACTCTTTTAAAAATAATTTTAAAACATTAATTTCTGAAATTAAAGATCGAATTCAAAAATTTTGAGCGAGACAAACGATACGGCGGATGAACGAGTTAGAGTAAGACACCATTTTTGACAGGAACTAGATATTACATATAAAAATGGCGACACTAGCTGTATTACTCTAACTAGTGCATCCGCCGTATCGTTTGTCTCGCTCAAAATTTTTGAATTCGATCTTTAATTTCAGAAATTAATCTTTTAAAATTATTTTAAAGGAGTAGTAGATATGTATTGTACCATTTTGAAATCCTGACTAAACAGGCCAACTTTTGATGTAACTTGCCAGGTTAGCGTAGTACATTATTTCTACAGTACGATGAGTTAAAGTTGGCTGATAAAAAATATTATTTTTTACGATTGGACAAAAACAATTTTTTTTTCAAACGTGCAAATTTTTTTTGTTTTATATCTGACTCCGACTAATAGCAGGTCTATCTAGGATTGCGATACAACCATTAAAATCATAAAATATGGCAATTTTTAGTCACAATATACAAACATTCGGCTCAGGGTAGCTACTTTTACAATTTTCGAAGAAATGCCTATAACTCGAAAAGTATAAGGCTTTTTCAAAAAATTTTTTTTAATTCTGTACCCTCATAAGCTGGCCTCTTCCTCGATACCGGCTTGACGTTGCCCTTTGGGACACCCTGTATATATATATGTTAATATTAAATTTTTCCATTTTGCTAAAAGCTATCAATTTGCATGTCATTTTGGCACACCAATGAACAATTATTATTATATTTTAAAGCCTACAAAACGATCTATTGTTATTTCTCAACTACAATTCTATTTAAATATTTTATCTTATGTTTTGCTACATTTGTTCATACGATGATTTCATTAATTGTAAATATTTTATAAAATTAAATGCCATTGCTGAAACTGAATAATTATTCAGACGAAATTAAAATAAAAAGCAATCAGTATGAAGTGAAATAAAATTGTTTGAAATGGAATGTAAAATGATATACGTACAGGAAATTTTATGGACATTACAATGAACTTTTCAAACAATTTGTTTTATACATTTTTTTAAATATTGGTATAACACCGTCAATTTTGTAATTACGCATTTTTACGTTTATCAAAATTATTTTGATTCGCACGTACATTTTTAAATTTGAATAATCAACACTCTTCCGTTCAATAAAGTTATTATTTTTCCAAAAAAAAAAACACTTTTCATGTTCTCAACATTTCACATTCCTTGAAGCGATCAATCATTAAAATATTTTTCAAAAATGAATTTAGTGTTTCACTTATAATTTCAAAATGTTCCGAAGCCAAATAAACAAGTTCAAAATATAGAGCTTTGAGCCGCTGGAGTCACCACGATAATTTCAAGTCGAATTAGAAGATATTGATGTTGGCGAGGTGTTCGTAATTTCTGTCCCAATAGCCTCCGTTATAAAGCCAGTCTTCTGACTTTGTGTAAGGGTTGGTCCCTTGGCTGAACCACCTGAAAGAATTAAAAACATAATTATGAAGTGAAACAAAGAACTGAAACGGTAAAGAATGAGATGTCAAACCTGGAAAAGATATGGAAAAATATAACCATTACCATTACAATGAACATGCACCTAATAAAGCCTGTTGTTTTCACAATATAACCATTACCATTATAATGAACATGCACCTAATAAAGCCTGTTGTTTTCACAATATAACCATTACCATTACAATGAACATGCACCTAATAAAACCTGTTGTTTTCACAATATAACCATTACCATTATAATGAACATGCACCTAATAAAGCCTGTTGTTTTCACAATATAACCATTACCATTACAATGAACATGCACCTAATAAAGCCTGTTGTTTTCACAATATAACCATTACCATTACAATGAACATGCACCTAATAAAGCCTGTTGTTTTCACAATATAACCATTACAATTATAATGAACATGCACCTAATAAAGCCTGTTGTTTTCACAATATAACCATTACCATTATAATGAACATGCACCTAATAAAGCCTGTTGTTTTCACAATATAACCATTACCATTATAATGAACATGCACCTAATAAAGCCTGTTGTTTTCACAATATAACCATTACCATTATAATGAACATGCACCTAATAAAGCCTGTTGTTTTCACAATATAACCATTACCATTATAATGAACATGCACCTAATAAAGCCTGTTGTTTTCACAATATTTATGTACGACGCGTGGACTCTGAGAGCAAGCGAGAGATGAAGATATAGATCGAAGATTCCCAAAGTGGTCTATACGGACCCCCAAGGGTCGATTTCCACTTGCAGGGGGTCTATGTCAGCGAGAAAATAAATTGAAGGATGCATGAGATGTAAATGGGGGTTAACGTGAGCGGATCCCATTTAGGCAGATCATCATCAATATTTAGTCATTCCGTAAATGTTTTATTACACCTAACACAGATTGTGTGTACATATATGTATATATTACAAGAATAACTGATTGGAATAAGTACAAATGAAGAACTTAAGGTGCAGTTCAGATAGAAGTATCAGCAGTTCTGGCTTCAGGAAGATATTCCTGTTGCTTAGCCTGCATTATGGACTATTGTTAGCTTTTCCATCTTCATACCTCGTGGAAAGAGGTTTTAGGGCAGTTGACAATCTTCTTACGAAAAAAAGAAATCGAGTGCAAATCACTGAACGTGGATATTTAAGACTATACCTCACTAATTTGAAGCCAAATATTGAACCATTGCTATCAGAGCATCAGGTCCACCCCTCTCATTAACAGTATTATTTGTGTATTCATTTTATGTAACAATTTTACTAGGTTTTGATTTGTTTCGTTCCAAAGCCAAATACTTACTTGAATTTTGTGTCTTTTCTAATAAAGGTATGAATAAAAATTGTACATGTTTTTATTTTTTTACAATTGTCCACTCTACAAAAAACCTTATCAACGTGAACAGCACTGTGTCAGCTGTCAAAAACACATTTGAAGTTAATAAGTTTAGGAAAATTCAATATTAGGCAGGCAGGGGGTCTACGGAAAACAAAAAAATCGGCACGTGGTCTACGGGGCGAAAAAGTTTGGGAAACTATGATAAAGATGCATTTGAAATGTAATGCTGGAAAAGGATGCTAAGAATTTTATGAATGGCAAGGTGAACTAATGCCTCTGTAGGATACCTACCTAGTAAATAAATAATTGTCAAAATAATAAGTGAATTGTTAAAACACAAATAAATTAAATTAATTATTGTTAATAATAAACATACAGGGTCAATGACCGATGAAGCATTCATATAGTGTCACACGCTACTGACAACAACAACGTTTACTATTTTGTAGTATCTGCGACTCGCCTAGCCATCTCCAAATACAAATAAATAATCTACCGCCGATCCATGCGCCAGAGCAAGACAGAATATGTATTGCGAACTGGTTCACTCAGTGGTATAAATTGTCCGCGCGCCGAGAATTAAATATATTTTTATTGTCATTCATTCAACTGTCAAGACTTATTATTTATCGCCCGTTGTCACTTTCGCTTTTTTATATCCGCATTCCTGAGTCTATATTTATTGAATATAAAGCAAGATCATCATGACTTATAGAGATAAGCAATCCGCTATATTGATGACTCTGAACGAGAAGTAACGCAGAATCAACTAAAACGAGGAGCGATGTCGATATCAAAATCATCAGCACGTCCTAATAGGACACACGCTACATTGATAACGACCATCGTTACACCTCCATTCTTGAAGAACTGAGATTGTCAACAGTGTGTCCACAACAACAGATTGTCAACAATTTGCCTACAGTAACAGATTATCGACAATATGCCTACGAATTCTCTGATTCTTAAGACACATTGCTCGTGGCCAAAGAGACAGTTTGGAGAGGCTTGTGGTTACTGAAAGCGTGGGAAGACAACGCACAAGAGAAAGAGTCCCAATGAATTGGATTGACCAAGTGAAAGATGCCACAGAACTTCCCTAAACATTTGTTTTTATTTGTTTGTCAAACAAAGTAGTCTTTCTAAATGGATGTTGACCTTAAATTCAGAGGGCAGAGAATTGTAGGGAATACCCACGTCCCTAAATATTGTCAACATGCACGGTCAACGACCGATGAATCAACCTTTGAATATGTACAAAGATCACATACCAGAACGTCAATACTGTTTACACGCAAATAATATTTACATCGCATTCCACGGTAGAGAGAGAACGCATCGCGTTGTCTCGCCGTTTCGACAATAAATATTCTACCCACTATATCATTGGCAACGTCTGCGACCACCTCAGAACGCACAGGAGCGAGATCAAGATATACCGCGGACGCATTCACGCGCCCCATTCTGAAATTCTATATATACCTACTTATCGATGAATAAAGGGCACTTGTTATTATTCACTTGACCATTCATCGCTGTTTACTATTTATCGATTATTCACTCTCACTTTTCCGCATTCCTGAATTGACGTATTTTATTTTAAATACAAAACAAATCAAAATCATCACGACGTATTAATCAAGCACCCTGCCAAATTGATGACCCCGAACGAAAAGGAACACAGAATTCGACTAAAGCGAATACAGAGATGTCAACAACATCATCATCAGCACGTCTTACTAGGACACACGCTAAATAATGGAGGCTCTGTGAGTTCAGGATAAGATGCACTTACCAGATACAGAAACATTTGTCCCAGTAGTTCTTACATCATTAAATGTACATACCAACATCTTACGAGACAAGATAGGTTAACAAAATAAAGAAGTTGATTAAAAAGTTTCTTACCTAGGAGCACTGCCCTGAGGATTTTTCTTGGCTTGCTTCCTGGCAGTCCTCTGCTTCTCCTCGAGGCGTGTTTTCTCCCTTGCGGCACCATCTACGTCACCCCGCTCTAGGAAGCGCACATCTGGGCGCAGACGTGAATCTGTGGGGCATAGCCGGCTGCCCTCACGTCCGTGTGCTGCCTCCATCTCATTCAAGGACATGGCGAATGAAGTGAACTGGTAATACTGCAACAAAGGCAATCAATTTGAATTGACAATTAAATTTTCTAATTATACTTCAGAAAATGTAGGATAGGTCCTGCGACGTTTTAAACATCATGTCTCAAAGGGATGGGATAAAATCGTTTTTTTTTACAAATCGAATAGTTTTTTTATAAATCGAAAAATTGTTTTTCTCTAAACTGACGTTTTAATTCCTAATTTTCATTATACTGATTTTCTAATGTATTGTATGATTTGTATCTATCTTTAAATAGGCCAAGATCCACTATGAATTAATACTAATTACGAACGTTTAATTTTAAATATAAAAAAATCTAAAATCCAATTATCGTATACCCCATCCCTAGCCAATGCAGACTAACGTAGTGACTTTTGACAAACGTCACCAAATATTATTTGATTTTAACAAACCGACATATTTTTGCTAATTTGTAACAAGATGTATTAATTTGTCATTATTGTTAGTTTTATGTAATGTACTCGTATTTACCTAAATAACTTGCTATTTATTAGAATCGAGACTTATATTAAAGTTGATAAAATAATTAAAATTACTGAACATCGTTACAAGGTTGTATTGGGACAAACTTGTGAACTGTCACAGGGACCATGCTACAATTTCTCTAGTATAGGAATGCAACATGAATTATGTTAGATCACGACTGTCATATAATATTGGAATGTAATAAAATGCTCATTACCCGTGACAAGTATAATAGAAGGCACAACATAAATTGAGGGATCAGGGTACTTCTCATTGCCTCCACCAGATATGATTATGTAAGCCAAATTGTTATAGGCTTATCCTGTTGCATACAAGGCAAGGAGCTTCTGTACTTGCAGCTTATCTGCAACTTGTGCCTTGGGACAAATTTGTGAACTGTCACAGGGGCCATGCTACATTTTCTCTAGTATACTAATGTATAATATATTAATGCCTGGATTGAAGTAACTGTTTTTCTTAACACAGGGAAAGTTCATTTCACCTTAACTCATTATCTAATAAAATGGATGCAGAATGGTAATTGCAGCCTCACCTCGCTAGTGTTATCCGGGCGAGGTGTGGCTTCCCAGAGTATCACAGAGTTGGGGATGTCCAGGGAGTAGGTGCTGTCCGACTTGGGGATCTCACCATCAGCCGGCTCCGGGATGGGTGGGTCGTCAGACTGAAAGGTAAATATAATTCTTTGAACTGCTTCTAATTGATTATTGTAAGTTTTATTTATATCTATTTTTGTGATTTTTCCCCGTACTGAAGGATATTTGTGAAGTTGCACCTGTCTGATTCCGTCTTTTACACTTTGTTTTCAATTTGTTAATTTGTCTTTTGTGTTTGTATTTTTTGTACAGTGCGTGTTGTGCGCCTGTGGACGACCCCGTATTGTGTTGGCAATATATGATCTTGTACGATTTAATACCTATTTTTATCTAATTGTTTTTGTTGTAATTGTGTGAAGTTTTTTATATATTCTGCCCTAAATGTATTCAACACTCATTACTGGCTCTTTTATGTTGTATTATTTTTGTTATGAGGTACATTGTACCATTTATATATCATCATTGAAAACCAGGGTCGATCCACTGCTGGATGAAGGTCTCCCCAAGTTGATTCCAAAAAGTTCGGTTTTTTGCTCGTTGATGCTATGTAATGCTGCCATGCTTCCTGATTTCATTTACCCAGCATACCTCCAGTCTTCTTCTGGGCCTCTTTATGTCTCTTGGGTACAATTGGATTATTTCGGATGTCCATCGGGAGTCTGACATTCTAGCTACGTGTCCTGCCCATTGCCACTTCATTGTTTTGCCCACCTTTATAACGTCTTCTACCTTTGTTATATTGCGAATCCAGGTGTTTAGTCTACGGTCTCTTTTAGTATATCCCAAAATGCATCTCTCCATGCCCCTTTGTGCAGTCTGGAGCTTTATTGTGTTCTTTACTGTGAGTGTCCATGTCTCGCAGCCATACGTAAGTACTGGGAGAATACACTGGTTGTAGACCCATTATATATACTCGTATATAAATTAATATTATTAATTTTGTTAAAAAAATTGAAGCAGTATTATGCAAAGTATAAATTATTAATTTGAATTGATATCCTCCCTTCGTGATTGAGAGGGAATATAATAAAAATGTATGCATAACTAATGGAAAATTTATCTGGATGGCTTCACTGTGTAGACAACATATTCTTGATGGAGATACATTATTATAGTTTGGAAATTCTAGGATGAGTCCTGTGACAGCTCACAAATTTGCCCCAATACAACCTTGTAACGATGTTCAGTAACTTTAATTATTTTATTAAGCCTCAATTCTAATAAATAGCAAGTTATTTAGGTAAATACATTACATAAAGTTGTATTGGGGCAAATTTGTGAGCTGTCACAGGACTCATCCTAGAATTTCCGAACTATAGTCATAGGTGTTAGTATTTTTCCAAAAGATAGCATCAAATTTCTTGATGTCTTTCTTGATAAGAAATTTGATGCTATTCTTTTAAGCTCTCTTTTGATAGAAAAATATTTATATGGTCTTAGAGTTAAAATTGATACGCCGATGTATTCCAACAAGGGAACTAAAACTTTTATTAATTCATTTGTTGTATCGCATCTGGATTATTGTAATTCTATTTATTCTGGTCTTTCTGATTTGCCAATTTCTAGATTCCAGTCTGTTTTAAATGTGGCTGCTAGACTGATATATGGTAGTCATAAATATTGTCATATTAGTTCACTTCTAAAAAGTCTTCATTGTCTCAACTGTTGCAAACTGAACAGATTTCAACAGGATATGTATCTCCATTGTATCTTTCGAATCTGTGTTGAGAGATCTTGCTTAGGAGAGAAGCAGAAATTTGAAGTCGATGTTGTCATCATCTAATAAATTGTTTGTTCCGAATTGACCCAATAGGGCGGGGTATTATGACAGGGATTGATCTGATAGGGCAGGGTATTATGACAGGGATTGATACAATAGGGCAGGGTATTATGACAGGGATTGATTCAATAGAGCGGGGTATTATGATAGTGTAGGGTACCCACGTCCCTAAATATTGTCAACAAGCAGGGTCAACGACCGATGAATCAACCTCTGGATATCTACAATTGTCACATGCCAGAAACGTCAACACTGTTTACACGCAAATAATATTTACATCGCATTCCAAGGTAGAAAGAGAACATATCACGCCGTCTCGCCGTTTCGACAATAAATATCCTACCCACTGTAGTATCCGCAGCGCTTCCGACCGCCTCAGCACGCGCAGGAGTGAGATCGAGATATACCGCGGACGCAGTCACGCGTCCCGTTCTGAAAGTCTATATACATATACCTACTTATCGATGAATAAAGGCACTTGTTATTATTCGCTTGACCATTCGTTTCTGTGTATTATTTACCGACTATTCACGCTCACTTTTATCGCATTCCTGAATCGATGTATTTTATTTTAAATACAAACAAATCAAAATCATCACGACGTATCAAATTAAGCATCCCGCTACAATAGGGATTGATCCAATATGGCAGGGTATTATGACAGTGATTGATTCAATAGAGCGGGGTATTATGATAGGGATTGATCCAATAGACCGGGGTATTATGACAGGGATTGATCCAATAGAGCGCGGTATTATGGCAGGGGTTGATTCAATAGGGCTGGGTATTATGACAGGGATTGCTCCAATAGGGCAGGGTATTATGACAGGGATTGATCCAATAGAGCGGGGTATTATGACAGGGATTGATCCAATAAGGCGGGGTATTATGATAAGGATTCTGTTATTGCTGATCCTGTGGCGTGAATAGTCTCCCTCAAAGTGTTGTGACATTTGAGTATTTTTGAAAATAGACAAAAGTGTTTATTCTGTAAACTTACATTATTTGTATAAGCCTTAAATTATTAGCTCATTGTATTGGTGTTTATTGTATATTCTTGATAGTTATAACTAGAGTTTGAATGTATTTTTTTTACCTCTTGCAAAGACACGGACTTAAACGCCCCGACTTTGAGACTGTTGAGCTTGGCCAGCACCTTCCGGGGCGTGTGAGCAGGAGAGTCCCTGCCCCCTGGCTCCAGCCCGCTACCCCCTGCGCCATCCTCCCCCCGCTTCTGCTCCTTGCACCAGTCCTCGTACGAGCCCATGTCGCAGCACTTTATGAAGTCCGTCCACTTGCCGTACAGGAAGTTTATTTTCTTTTTGCTGGAAGGAACAAAGATTATACATTATAAATAATAGGTTGTCCGGAAAGTAATTTCAAGTCTTTAGGTTAAATTCATATGAAAAATTGTATCAAATCATTGTGGATGGTGGTTTTCGACATTTTTAGTATCTTAACAATCTTTCGTAATTGCCCTTCTAGAGCAAACATCACCTTCAAGTGTCGTATCACCATTACAGATTTTTTTAAACCACATTTGACACACGATTACTTACTGTATCTTCGCCATACACTGTACATAACTTTTTTTTGTCTGTATTGCATATTTTTCTTTGCAGTAGTAAAAAGCATCAAGCACAGAAAAAACAATTAATTTTATTTCATCTTCCAAATGTCACCATAAAAACCGGTCAAGCAATTTGAATACGCAATAGTTTAAAAAATGCGCTAAACTATTACCTTTCCAAATACACATTCAGCATATTTGGAATGATTTAAGCACAGATAATTTTCTTCTAACGACATCTACTATATTTAATAAATACGAAGCATCTTTCGACAGCGTTTATTCGGCTCCTTTCACTTTGTTTCCACATCCATGTTTCACTCTTTTACATCAAAGTTGGTTCTAAAACACTGTTGTGGACTATCATCTTAGCGGATGATGACTTGTGGTACCCAATACCAACACATAACAAGCGGATATAACAGCCGATTTAAGAGGGTAAGTACTAAAGCATGCAGCTTACTTGTGATCGAGGATGAAGCCCTCTACGCGGTGCAGGTCCTTGCTGGCCCAGCCAGCGGGCTTGAAGTTAAGCTGCGCTCGCAGTCCAGGGGAGCCTCGTGCGTGGCACACCACTTCCATGCTGCCGTACTGCTCCATCCACAGCCGGCCCACGATGATGTTGTGCACGCAGCAGTTCACGTTGCTCCATGTGTATGCCTCTCCCCACCTATAAAATACGTTATATGACCAAACCATAACCTCGAGTTTGTGCTACTGTACTCCTCCATGCACAGCCGCACTAGTGGTATAATGAGGTGCATGGCCGTGCGGTAACGCACCGGACTTCCGTGCGGACGGTTGCCGGTTCGAACCCGGTGCTGTGCCACCTCCTTCGAATGAGAAAGGTATTTTTTCCGCCTAGTATACGGATACCTATTACTTCAGTCATACCTATTCTTAAAAAAAAAACATGCCGGTGTGGTCAGTGAGTTTGCTGGTGTGCAACGACTCATTAACTTTAAAAACTTAACTCCACGGTATACCTTCGCTTTCCAACTAAATTGACATTGGAATGGTGACGGGATCCTCGACTGCGAGGCCCAATAAGGACGATAATGATAAAGATGTTTTCTAAGTAGCTATAATAAAGAAAATGCATGGTCCCTGTGACGTTTCACAAATTTTCCTCCATACAACCTTATAACGACATTAAGTAATTTTAATTATTTTATCAACTTTAATATAAGCCACGATTCTAATAAATAGCAAGTTATTTAGGTAAATACATTACATAAAACTAACAATAATGACAAATTAATACATCTTGTTACAAATTAGCAAAAATATGTCAGTTTGTTAAAATCAAATAATACGAGTATTTGGCGACGTTCGTCAAAAGTCACTACGTTAGTCTGCATTGGCTAGGGATGGGGTATACGATAATTGAATTTTCGATTTTTTTATAAATAAAATTAAATGTTCGTAATTAGTATTAATTCATAGTAAATCTTGGCATATTTAAAGATAGATACAAATCATATAATACATTAGAACGTCAGTATAATGAAAATTAGGAATTAAAACGTCATTTTAGAGAAAAACAATTTTTCGATTTATAAAAAACGATTCGATTTGTAAAAAAAACGATTTTACCCCATCCCTTTGAGACATGACATTTCAAACGCCACAGGGACCATGCTACGTTTTCTTGAGTATAGCGTCCCAGATTCCATTACCAGCTAAGTTCTTCAAACGAACTTTCAAGATTTCTCAGATGTGCAACACCCTTCTTTATATTTAAAAGATAATTTTAAAAAAAAATTAGATCACCCACAATAGCATTTCACCCTAATTTTCCCTAGATTTCCTTCCTTATCTTTGAATGAATTATTTTCCTCTAGTTTTACCATTATTGATAGATGTTAGTTATTTATTTTTACTTAAATTTAAATGAATATATATTTTTTGGTCTAAAATCTGTCATGTATAGAATACTTGAATGTATCCAAGCTGCTTGGTTGGAAGAAATTGCTGTATAGTAATAAGCTCACCAGATGTACGATACCCGGCGCTAAGTAATACACATCAGGCTTAAGAAAGAGACTGTTGGCCATAATCGGGTAATTTCGGCTTTGTAAAGCGTCGTTTCACCGAGCAACTACACCCTAGAACGCTTGACAACGACTGACAAATCGCGACAGAACACGTGTATGAATGACAGAGACGACGCTCTACAAAGCCGAAGTTAGACGATTATGGCCGACAGTCTCTTTCTTAAGTCCGATGTGTATTACTTACTATAAAACTACGCATGTGTACACAAAATAATGAAATTAAAATAAATAAGTCCTCTTTTCGACAACATTCACTTTAAAAATTTCTTACGAATTTTATGTTCTTCAAGTACTTGTACGAGTATATACATCGTCTTCTGTGAGAAACAGCCCGATCCTAGATGTGCACTCTCCTCCCGCAGATGTCACAGACATATGGACCCTGCTGAGCCGCCTGGCAATGTTGACGTACATATGTTCGCAGCACGCTGACTGTTTCTTATAAGTCTAACAGTTGAATTTTGAAATGGTTAGCTCATCGGATGCACCAGTACTTTTGTTGCTCATATAGATTCTCCATTTGGAATAATAATAATAATAATACGAGTATATACCTGGGCAGCTCCACGGTGACCTGGCCCTTGGGCTGTATCTCCACGCTCTTGCCCCAAAAGCGCAGTTTGGGGTGCACATACCCGTGGAAGATGAAGTGCGGGCTGTCCGCGTGGAAAGCCGAGATGGGCGGGTGGTGGGAGACCTGCTCGGCCACGGCGCGGAACTCGGGTCGCTGCAGCTCGAACGTCTCGCCTAGCAGCGGGTTGAAGGGCTTGCCGAGCCGCTCGCGGTTGGACGCGAGGGCACTCACCGCGAATCCTAAAACACAGAGAGGTGCTTGATGATAAGCTTAACGCTTTGATATGAGATTACCAGCCGTGGAAGAATTACCAGCCCTCTGTAACCAGTAACTAACAGAACGATTATCATGACTAAACACTCACTCAGTCACGCGTGGTATAGATATATTGAACCAACTGAGTGACACTGTGCATATATTTTCAGCACCACCTAGCAGTATGAGAATAATCCTGGCTGATAGTTTCCTTGCGAATAAACTAACTACTTTGTGTAACAGGGAATTTCGTGTAAAGTGGCATAAAAAATAAGACAGGTAGTGGAGAGTGGCGGAGTGTCTATTGGAGCTTTAAAAATCCCTTTTTTTCGTGTTGGATGGTTGATTTTTATTTTTTGTAGATGCACCGTTTGTGTATCCTCGCTAGATTTTTGAAGTTGTCATGGAGAGTTTGTTTTTCCATCGAGAAGGTTCGCCGCCAATCCACAGAGAAGTGAACTTTCTCAGTAATGGGAGAAAAGTACGAACCTGGCAAGAAGGATTATGATTATATAAGGGTATTATATAAGGGTACTCGGAATTGATAACCTTTTTTGAAAACATGTAGTTATCGTCGGACCGTTGAGTAGTAAACACGTGTGTTACAGTTTTTGTATCGTGGGACTGTTTGCTCTTTGCTTTACGAAAAAAAGTCCCTTTACCTGATCTGGAAATAATGGGAGAGACTTGTCCCTCGGAAGAACATTTGCGGAGCTACATGTTGTATGAGTTTCACATGAAAAGGAATGCAACAGTTGCTACAAAAAATATTTGTGATATTTATGGCGACATATGTATTGAAATGTCAGAAAATGTCAAAGATGGTTTAAAAAAAATCTGGTGATTATTGATTTGAATGACGTGTCTGAAAGTGGATGACACAGTATGGTGAATAAAGCAAACTGAAATCGAAGCAGATTCTATGATAACAATTGATGAATTATCTAACAAGGTCCGGTACCCTGTTAGATGATAACCCAGAGACACTTGATAACAATTGGAAAGATCTGGAGAGAAGGGGTGTGGATTCCATATGGGTAGTTCCGCAAGAAAATATTCTCCAGCACGACAATGTCCGCTCCGTCCGGGAAAAATCAGTAACCTTGGTTGGAAAGTTTTATCGCATCCCCCATATTCACTAAATCCCTGTATTTTTTAAGGATTATTTAAAACAGGATGATATAACACTTAAATGTCAAAACATTCTAGACAATTAACTTAAATTAAAATAACAGGTCTGTTTCGCTTTCCAAAAGTGTTGTCAAACTGTACTCAATACATTGCTTTCCAAGCGTAATAGGTTAGTCAAAAAGTTTTGAAAGCGACATCTATGGAGCAGTAGAAAAACCAAAATTTCTACGCCATTTTAATATTTCATCTTTCATAAGAACGTACTCAAAATTTTATTTCGATCTGTCAATTCATTCTTTGTTTACAAGCCATTTGAAGTTGACGTGTCAGTGTATTTTTTAACAATGGAAAAATCCGAATATCGTGCAGTGATTAAATTCTTTGTTTTGGAAGGTTTATCGGCTACTGAGATCCATGTAAAGATGGTGAAAGTATTAAAGGAGTCTTCTCCTTCATTTCCAACCGTTCACCGATGGGTTTTGGAGTTTAAGCGTGGCCGTACAAGCGTTGAAGACGATCCACGCTCAGGACGTCCAAAAAGTGCATCAACACCAGAAATCATAGCGAAAATACAGGATATGGTTTTGGAAGATCATCGATCGACTGTGGATATGATAGCTGACACCATAGGCATCTCACATGGAACAACATGGCATATTTTGGCTGAAGTTTTGGGTTTCAAAAAACTGTGTGCACAATGGGTGCCGCATTTGCTAACAATGCAACAAAAACACGTTCGAATGCGACTTTCTGAGCAACATTTGGAGCAATTTCGAAAGGATAAAAAGGATTTTCTGCGTCGATTCATCACTATGGGTGAGACTTGGGTCTACCAGCATGATCCTGAATCAAAACAAGAGGCTAAGGAGTGGTGTGAACCAGGCACTTTGGCTCCGAAGCGAGTTCGTGTCCAGAAATCGGCCAAGAAGGTGTTAGCGTCAGTTTTTTGGGATGCAAAAGGAATTTTATTGATAGATTATCTCCAAACTGGTAAGACAATCAACTCTGATTATTATTGTTACCTTTTGGACCAGTTGGATGAAAACAATTGTGAAAAAAGACCCGGTTTGCAGAAGAAATACATCATTTTTCATCAAGACAATGCACCTGCTCACACAGCTCAAAAAACCATCGCGAAAATCAGTGAATTGGGGTACGAATTGTTGCAGCATCCACCCTATTTGCTAGATTTAGCTCCCTCTGACTTCTGGCTGTTCTCACACCTCAAAAAATTCCTTCGTGGAAAGCATTTTTCATCAAACGAAGAGGTTATAGCTGTCGTAGAAGAGTATTTTGCAGGCCTTCCAGAAAGTCACTTCCGTGATGGGACAACAAAGTTGGAAGATCGTTGGACCAAGTGTATTGATCTTATGGGAGACTATACTGAGCAATAAAAGTGATTTCCCCCCAAAAAAAATGTATTTTCATTTCCGCTTTCAAAACTTTTTGACTTACCTAGTATATAGCAAAATATTTTACAATCCACGGATTAAAGCTAACATAAAAATTTAATAGGAACCGAACATCCTGACATTTTGGGAATCACCAGCTTTTGAACATCCAGCCGTCATAAAACTTGAATACTGCAATACTATCTTAAGCCATCTTTGTTTAACATCAAATGTTTAAAATTGTTAAAAGTTCTACAACATAAGACCTAAATCAATTAAAAGTAAAATAGTGTATTGAGTAGAACAGGGAAAATCGACTTTTTCTGATTATTTCGAATCCAAACCAGAGGAATTTTACAAAAAGGGAATTAATGATTAAGTCGAAAGATGGAAGGAGGTGGTTGAAAATTGTGGAATTACACTATTTAAAAAAAATAATCAACAGTTGGAAATGCTAATTTGAGTTTTATTGAAAAAAAAAACATCAATTTCGGACACCCCTATGATTTCCATGTCATAAATTGTTATTAAAAAAATAGAATAGGTACTGATTCCCAAAGAGGTAGGCAGTGATTGAAGAGAGGAGGTGACCGCGAGTGTTGTTCTGGGTGGCGTCAGTATTGAGCAAGTGAGAGAATTTGTTTACTTAGGCAGCAGAGTATCCCAAGATGGCCGATCAAAGGCAGAAATAATAAGTAGAGTCCAACAGGCAAGAGTTGCTTTTAACAAGAAATCCAAGATATTTGAATCTCCTAGCATTGATATCAATGTTAGGAAGAATTTAGTGAAAACTCTTGTCTGGAGTGTGCTGCTGTATGGCTGCGAAACATGGACCATCAGTCAGAGCGAGTCCGGACGTCTGGCTGCCTTTGAGATTTGAGATGTGGTGCTACAGGCGCATGTCCAGGGTCCATTGGTCAGATCACATCCGAAACGACGAGGTATTGAACGGGGTTGGACAAACAAGGCAACTCCTAAATAGAGTTGCCCAACAACGATCCAGTTGGATAGGCCATAACATCAGGCACCCAGGCCTGCTCCTAACCATTATCGAGGGGATGATTGAGGGCAATAACCATAGAGGCCTCCCTAGATATAGCTACATGGACCGGGTGATCCGGGATGTGCGCTCTGGCAGCTACCAGGAGATGAAGAGACTGGCGGATGACAGAGATGAGTGAAGGGATCGAGTGATTGGTGCAGACCAATCCTAGGATTGTAACCTAGATATAGCTACATGGACCGGGTGATCCGGGATGTGCGCTGTGGCAGCTACCAGGAGATGAAGAGACTGGCGGATGACAGAGATGAGTGGAGGGATCGAGTGCTTGGTGCAGACCAATCCTAGGATTGTAACCTAGATATAACTACATGGACCGGGTGATCCGGGATGTGCGCTGTGGCAGCTACCAGGAGATGAAGAGACTGGCGGATGACAGAGATGAGTGGAAGGATCGAGTGATTGGTGCAGACCAATCCTAGGATTGTAACCTAGATATAACTACATGGACCGGGTGATCCGGGATGTGCGCTGTGGCAGCTACCAGGAGATGAAGAGACTGGCGGATGACAGAGATGAGTGGAAGGATCGAGTGATTGGTGCAGACCAATCCTAGGATTGTAAACAAGAAAAAAAAGTGATTCCCGACCTGCAATGTAGCGCATTCGCATGATCGGGTCCTCCTGCTCGGCGGCCAGCCTCAGCAGCCTGGCGTATTCCAGGTACTCCAGCATGCGCTGCAGGAAGCTCAGGGGCTCGTTGAACACCACGGGCATGGTGATCTTGCTCAACTCCTTGCCGATGCAGTTTTTCAGCACGGACCACAGCGAGAAGTCGTTGCGGCTGAACATCGGCACAGGGAGCGACGTCCTGGAACAAAAAGAAGGTTACATTGAAACCATAAACATGTTTTTTTATATGATACCTGTGTGCACGCCATACCTTGCAATGCAGGAAGATTGTCAATCTATCCTCTGGAAGATAAACCTAAACTTGGAGTCGCATTGTCTGTAATATATTTTTATTGAAAATAACACTTATTTTCACAGGAAAAGATTTCCTATATCGACAGACATCCATACACACCTTCTCATACAGCTCCTACAATTTTTCTGACTTTCTACGTTTTCTTCTTTCCAAATCCAATTATACTTTCTTTGTTATTTCTCTCACACACCTACAACTCATATTTGCACTGTATATTTTTTTGTAAGTCTTTCTTCATTCATTCGTTACACATGCCCAAACTATCTCAAAGAGCTCATCTTTATTTTACTTAACACATCAACCTTAAGTTTACATTCAGCTTTTATCACTTTATTCTGTCACATATTGTAGCCCAATGTATCATTCTCAGTGCACGCATTTCCACAGCATATATTCGGCGCATATCAGTCTTTTGCCACGTCCACGTTACATTCGCATACATCAAAAATGGTTTCAAAATACTATTGTCTACTATCATTTATCAAAATACTATTGTCTACTATCATCTTTGCAGATTTTGCAACTGTATGTTTTAGTGCCCCATTGACTTTGTTTCTTATCGCCAATTTAGATATTTTTAATATAAGTGTATATAGTATTCGCCAGAATATCACAATATTTAGAAATTGCTAGTAACTTTGTGCTCTCCTTTATTAATATAAATAACCTAGTATAAACAAAACATTAAGGACAATACTTTGCCCCTGGAGTTGAGTAACCCTGCATCAACATGTGGAAGGTTTCGATTCTGCAAAGCAACTTGCATCTCGTTCTACAAATAAGCCCATCTGTTTTCTATATCTCAAAATCTATCCATAAAATTCTAGAAAAATCCAATTCTTCTTGTTCTATATAAGCGTTGTTCCACTAAAAACAAATCTAAGTTCTTTATCACTATCAAATAAGTCTTTGACAATTACGTAAGTCTACTTGGTAAAATTTCGTAATATTTTGTGATATACTCGTACATACATAACATATATTGAACTTAAATATACATATTAAGATTAAATAATTTTAAACAATGACTTTGTAATTTATTATTACTACTGCTTTTTGTATCTTCATGTTAGTTTAAGACAAAGTTTTGTATTATTTGTCAATAATTTTAAGTACTTGTATAACCTGTCACATGTTCATTTGTACATAAAAGACACTGTTGTGTCGTTAATTAAATAAATAAATCAAAGTTAAAATAAAAATATATATATATATATGTTTTAAAAATATATTTTTCCAATGCTTTGGATTTTAAAGGGGTACGGGTAACAGTATTTTAACTAGAATACAGGTACGTGTAAAAAAATAATTGAAACCAATAAATATCAAGAAAATTTAAGTGATAAAATATTTTTCAATAAAATTTAAAGGCGAAAAATATACAATTTCATGGAAATATCGAAAATCAATAACGATTTAACTTTAGGGTAAAAAAAACTCGTTCGTTTCGCTTAAATAAATTCCAATATAATTTGTTTAAAGCTCTAATCAGAACTCATTAATTTGAAAAATATGAAATAAAAACCTATCGCCCAGGAAAGCGGAAAGCGAGTCCTACAAATATTCTTTGACATAACTCTTATTCGCCAAGAGCTTTTTTGAAATTTCGCCTTGAAAATATCGACACGTTTTTAAAGAAAAAATATCATATTGAATATTTCGTGCTAAAGAATTTTTATTTTACGTAAGGGACGTGAGAGCAATATTTTTATAGAAATGGTCCCACTCTTGATAGCTCACATTATTGCCTATTTCTTGTGCAAGATAGCTCGTATTTTTGTCTATTTCTTGTGCAAGATAACTTGCATTATTGTCTATTTCTTGTACAAGATAACTTGCATTATTGTCTATTTCTTGTACTAGATAGCTCACATTATTGCCTATTTCTTGTACAAGATAGCTCACATTATTGCCTATTTCTTGTACAAGATAGCTCGCATTATTGTCTATTTCTTGTACAAGATAACTTGCATTATTGTCTATTTCTTGTACAAGATAGCTCGCATTATTGCCTATTTCTTGTACAAGATAGCTCACATTATTGCCTATTTCTTGTACTAGATAGCTCGCATTATTGTCTATTTCTTGTACAAGATAGCTCGCATTATTGCCTATTTCTTGTACAAGATAGCTCGCATTATTGCCTATTTCTTGTACAAGATAGCTCGCATTATTGCCTATTTCTTGTACAAGATAGCTCGCATTATTGTCTATTTCTTGTACAAGATAGCTCGCATTATTGCCTATTTCTTGTACTAGATAGCTCGTATTATTGTCTATTTCTTGTACAAGATAGCTCGCATTATTGCCTATTTCTTGTACAAGATAGCTCGCATTATTGTCTATTTCTTGTACAATATAGCTCGCATTATTGTCTATTTCTTGTACAAGCAGAGGAGAAATATTCTACATACGTTTAATAATAATAAAAAAAACAATTTACATAATGCCGTTTAGAGAGCAGACTCTCCCCAAGGGCGCTCTAACTCGGGATTCGACCCCACTATTATTGACATATTATAAATATAACATAATAAATTTACTATATATAACTTGAGTGTGAGGATAATGACTGAGGTCGTTCGATTAGGAACCACCCAGCATCTGCATATATATGTTCAGAAGAACATATTTGGTAAGAAAACCACAGAAAACTTACTAAGGGAAGACGAACTATAAAGAAACCTTTGAAAATCTTCCGATATGTGATAGTAACACGTTCGGCTCTAGGTGTAGAGTAGTTTATATTGTATGTGTACAGTGTTCCTTTCGAAAATGATTGTCTACAATTTTTTTTGAGAGGAACACTATAGATAGATACAAGTCAGAAATGCAAGGTGTAAGAGATAAACCGAGGAAAACGTGGCTGAAATAAGTGTAAATAAGGTAAGTGGGTAGTATGAATGTGGAGGAGGCGAAAGTGGTGTGTTTGAATAGAGTGAATTGAATAGTATGGAGATCTGTTCTCTTTGCCTACAGTGCAAGGAATATTATGGTGCATTTTTATTATATTCAATATCAATTACAATTCAGAAAAGAAATACTAATTAGGAGATTACTTTATTTTTATTATTCTGTGTACATGCTGAAACATGATTTATTTGGCGGGATTATTGCTGTATAGTTGATTATTACTACCCTCCCCCAGCTAAGGGTAGGTAACCCCGAAAGAAAAATCCCTGGAGAAGGCAACGGGAAACCACTCCAGTATATTCCCAGGATATCACTATGAAGAGAAAACAAACAGCCACGGCCCCGAGTCCCGGGCGACCCTTCGATGGGTCAGGGGTGCTAAGAATCTCCCGGCTCAACATAGTGAAAGACATGATAAAGATCGGAACTTGGAATGTGAGAAGTTTATATGCTGCTGGTAAAATAGACAATGTTGCACAGGAGATGAACAGAATGAAGATTAATATCCTTGGTATTAGCGAACTCAGATGGACTGGAGCAGGTGTACATCAGCACAACAAGGGTAACCTATATTATTCAGGAAGTGATATATCTGACAAAAACCACCGGAATGGGGTTGGCATATTTGTATCAATGGACTGTATTAGATTTGTTAAAAAGTTTATACCTGTATCGGATAGAATCATTATCCTACAATTAGAAGCAAGACCTTTCAATGTAAATATCATACAAGTATACGCACCAACAGCTGACTCTAAATATGATGATGAAGTTGAGAGACTTTATGAAAGCATTGCACAAATTCTGAAATCAACCAAGAGTGATGACATCAATATTATAATTGGAGACTTTAATGCGAAAATAGGACAAGGTCGCCGTTCGCATTTAGTTGGAGATTGTGGTCTAGGAGATTCCAATAAAAGAGGCGACAGAATGTTTGAGTTCTGTGAAGAACACAATATGGTTGTTGTCAACACATGGTACAAACTTCCTAAACGTAGACTTTACACATGGAGATCCCCACAGGACAATCCAACTATCCCCAACCCTATCAGAAACCAAATAGACTATGCATTGATTGGAGAACGTTTCAGAAATAGTATTAAACGTGCCACAACATACCCTGGTGCTGATATAGGATCGGATCACAATCCACTTGTTATTGACATCAGATTGAAGTTAAAGGTACTTGCAAGGAAAACCAAAAGAACGGGACTGAACACAGAGAAACTGAAAGATCCACTTACCAAGGATACAATGTCATCCGTGCTGAATTATAAATTACAACAACTTAACAATGTCAACAGTGGTACAGTTGAAGAACAATGGAAAATTTTTAAAAACACAATACAGGATATAAGTAAGAAGCATTTGAAATCTGAAAAACTGACTCGTAAGAAGCAATGGATGACAGACCACATATTAAACTTAATGGAACAGCGTAGGGTAGTTAGTACCAAGAATCGCAATAGTGATGAATACAGGAACCTCCAAAGGATTATAAAACGTGAGATCAGGAATGCCAAGGAAGAGTGGATAAAAAAACAATGCGAAGAGTTAGAACAGTATGACCAGATGCATGATGCATTTAATCTGCATAGGAAACTAAAAGAACTGTCCGGTCTTAATAGTAAACCGAGACCATCATGCCTTACAGATGACTCAAACAATCTAATTTTGGATGATTCAATCATTCAAAAGAAGTGGGAAGATTATATTCAGAATCTCTTTAAAGACTCTCGCATTGACATTGAAATGCCACAGTGTGATCAAGGTCCTACTATATTAAAATCGGAATTATTACATGCTATTAAAAATTCAAAGACCAGAAAGGCAGGTGGACCTGACGAAATCTCCATGGAGGTTATCAAGCTGATTAATGAAAATAATGTTGACTGCTTACTCAAACTATTTAACAATATATATGACACAGGGATTATCCCCCAAGATTGGTTAACATCATTATTTATTACTATACCCAAAAAACCAAACCCAAGAAAATGTAATGACTATCGTCTTATAAGCCTTATGAGTCATATACTTAAACTATTTCTGAAGATTATACATGCAAGAATAAGACTGAAATGCGAGCAAGACCTGGATGATACCCAGTTTGGGTTCAGAAATGGCTTTGGTACCCGCGAAGCGTTGACTGCAATAAATGTTTTACTCCAGAAATGCCATGATCAAAGAAAGAATGTTTATAGTTGCTTTATTGATTATGAAAAAGCATTTGACAGAGTCAAACACACAGAGTTGATAAAATTGCTTCAAAGATGTAATGTAGATGATAAGGATGTGAGAGTGATTAAAAATCTGTACCGGGACCAAAACGCTGTTATCAGACTTGAAAATGGGACCACTTCACAAAGTATTCCCATTCAACGTGGAGTTAGACAAGGATGTGTACTCTCACCTACTTTGTTCAACATGTACTCTGACTTTGTCTTCAAGCAGGCGCTGACTGATATAGATATCGGCGTCAAGGTCAACGGTGTAGTCATCAATAACATTAGATATGCTGATGACACGGTTCTACTGGCAGATAGTATAGAAGACCTTCAACAGCTTTTGGATAGGATCAGTTCCACCGGTGAGCATTATGGTTTGAACATTAATGTCAACAAAACTAAGCTGATGATTTTCAGTCGAGAAAGTCATCCAGATGCAAATCTTCGGCTGGGTGGTGTCAATATTGAAAGGGTAAAGCAGTTTAAGTACTTGGGCAGCATCATCACTGAGAATCTGGACCCCGATATAGAAATTAAATGTAGAATAGAAGCAGCTCGTGCAGCTTTTAATAAAATGAAAAATCTTCTCTGCAACGATAATATAAATTTGAAGCTCAGACAAAGAATGATCAAGTGTTATGTGTGGTCAGTTTTGCTTTATGGTGTCGAGGCATGGACCCTCAAAGTTAATATCATTAACCGCTTGGAGGCTTTTGAAATGTGGATCCACCGAAGGATGCTAAGAATATCCTGGACTGACATGATTAGCAACGTTGAAGTATTGCGTAGAGCAAATACACAGAGAGAATTGTTCACAACAATCAAGCTCCGTAAGACTTCATATTTTGGCCACATAATGAGAGGTGAAAAGTATGCAATCCTACAACTTGTCATAAAGGGGAAGATTGAGGGTCGTAGAGGAGTTGGAAGAAGGCAGCACTCCTGGCTTCGGAACATTAGAGAATGGACCGGGATGAGAGGTGTGGAGGAGCTGTTCCGTGCTGCCCAGGACAGACAAGGTTTCTCCCAAGTGATCGTCAACGTCGGGGGGACCCGGCAGGACACATGAAGAAGAAGAATTGCTGTATAGCAATTTCTTCCAACCAACCAGCTCATCTTGGAAACATTTAACTGTTCAATTTCATGAACGTAACGTTACAACTAAGCTCAAACTTAGGACCATGGACGTATTTGGTTTTCTTGAAGAATTGTTAAAAATACGATTACAATAATTCGCTTTTTTTCGGATTTCTAGATACATATCTTCCTGCGTAGCCTAGTTGCGGATTCGATTTCCGTTGGTACCTGAGGCTTGTTTAATACCTTTCCGGTTGGTTGTTAGAGATTACCACATGACAATAAATCCACTAGGTTGTACTGCATACAACCAAAGTGTAATACAATACAATATCTCGTTGTTTCTCTATAGATGATAGAGCGCCAGATTTTCACATACTTATTATATTTTCCCAAGCTAAAAATTCTCCAGCTATGACAACCTCCATGGCCTAGTTGGTAAGATGCTTAACTTTCATACTTGATTTTCGGGTTCGATTCTCCGTAGTACCCGAAAAAAAAGGTCCCAATCTGGTAAGAATACTCGCTAGTGTTGTTACCTTTTCACGTGCGATTGCGAACAGCGAGTTATGTACCTATTCTATTGGTTCTGAGCCCTAAGGCCCCCGTTACACGCTCAATCTGGATCGCAATCCGTGATCGCAATCAATGATCGCGGTCAAGATTGACCGTGTAATGAGCGGATTGATGGATTGATCAATCGGATCGCAAAATATCTGGATATTTTGAAATCACGCTTGCGATCCGCTGCTCGCGATCGGGATTGTTCGTGTGAGGTCGTGTAAGATCGCGTCAGTCGACGTTTACACACCGATAGAGATGGACGTATGCTCTCTATTGGGAATTTTAAAGAAAATAAAGCCGCAATCGGGTGAATTGACGATAAATAAATAAATAAACAAGTTGATGTGAGAAAAAAAAATGTCTGAGATCGAATTATAGGAGAAAATTTAAAAAAATTACAAATTCAAGCTTCACTGATAGATGCAGGAGACATGATAGCAGAAAATTTAAGGTCTACAATATTTCTGCCTGTAGCGAGATAACGCAATGTTACTGCTATTTTTTCTTCAGGTGTTTTACTTTTTCTCATACAAGTATCTTGTTTAGATATGTATGAGGTTATCATTTCTAACAACTCATCAAAACATTTTCCACTCATCCTGAAGTAATTTTTATAGTCATCTTTTTTAGCAGTTAATCGTATTTATTTCAGTAGATTTAAATGGGTATACAATTATCTCATTCGTAGCCACTGTTTAACCCAACGTTTCCTTCGAACTCGCTTTTACAAAGTTACCGCCAGAACTAGGGTTACAACAGCTTATATTTTTTTATTTTTACGTCCATTTTGAGTTGAGAAAGATGTTGCCGCTGCGGCTGCGGGGTGTGGACTGATGGAAATCGGATTGATCGTGTAATGTAGTCGCGCGATCCGTCAATCCGAGATCGTCGATTTGGATCGCGGATTGCGATCCAGATTGAGCGTGTAACGGCGGCCTAAGGCTTGAATAGGGCCAAATACAATTTTGTCTCCCACCCACATTTTAAAATATGTCATAATCACCTGTTTGGATAAGTGAAGGGTAATATACGAATGAATAAATTCATCTCTATCGTATTCTTCTACTATATTTTACATTTCTTGCTCTTCATTCATTTCAGAACATACATATGTTATATTTATTTCGCAACTCGTTCTCTCAATGTGGTCAAACTATCTGAAGAGTAATTTCTTAATTCTATTGATATCATTTATTTATTTATTTAACACTTTTATTGCAATACAATCTGGCGGGCTTATTGCCAGGTGGCAATCTCATCCAACCAACCAGACAAAAGTAAATGAAGCAAGTTACGTGGTCGCATAAATAATTCAAATGACTATCCATCCCCACGAAATCCATAAACATATACGTGAGCACATGTCCACGGACCCCACAAAGACGGACAGTCACCCGAACATTCCTTTTCATATAAAGTGAGATATCATCAATCAAAAGGAAAGGAAGGGATGGTGGAGAGGAAAGGAAAAGAAAAATCAGGAATGAAACACGTTATTTTACTGACTAGAAATTAAGAGTTTTTTTCAGTCGCTTCTCAAAGCATGCCAAGGACGGAGCGAGTCTTATATGGGTTTGGAACTGATTCCAGAGTCTCACTGCATGGACAGTAAAGGACGACGTAAAGAAAGAGGAGCGGTGAACTGGAAAGGTCAATAGACAATATCTGTTTGAGCGTAGCGCTAATCCATGATTGGAAACACGCTGAAAATTTTCGGCGAGATAAGAGGGTGTGGCGGGACAGTTAAGGATATTATACAATAGAGACAGAATGTGAATTTGGCGTCTATCTCTAACATTCAACCAGTTCAATGCCTTCTGATATGAAGTTATATGATATAACATCTGTCTCTAACAAATAATTTTCCTTTATCCGATCACTCCTTACTCAATCAAATATTCTAATCCTAGATACTATATATGGTAAATGACGGATTTCTACCCCAATTTCGATATTCTGCCAAAAAATATTTATGCTATACAACAATGGACAGACTAAACAGAAAAAAAAACACATTTTTTTAAAACAGAAACGCAGAAAACTTGGCGAAAAATAAACAAAAGGACAGAACAACATTTCAAATACTTAGACAAGGGTTTTTGTTGACACTCTGCGATACAATTGGGGTTAGTATAGAAGGTGTCACAATAAGAATTATTGATCCACGACTACATACGTCTTGTATGGATTCATGTCAGAATGGAAATTATTGGTTCCATTTATAATGATACCAGTGAATCGCTATAACATAACATATATCTATGTGTATGTCTAAAGGATATGACCGCGTGATAAGAGACAAACTGTGGAAAATATTGAATAAATATAGTGTTGATACGAAATAAATACGTATATCATTACACGCCGAAAGTAGGGCATGTATTATAGTGAATGGTGGTCACCCAGGTTGTTTAATATTTATTTAGATTTATATGTGAAGAAATAACAAAGTACGATAAATGGTATACAAATGTCGAATGGAAATGTATGCAGATGTGAATAAATAACAAAGTACGATAAATGGCATACAAATGTCGAATGGAAATGTATGCTTATGTGAAGAAATAACAAAGTACGATAAATGGCATACAAATGTCGAATGGAAATGTATGCTAATGTGAAGAAATAACAAAGTACGATAAATGGCATACAAATGTCGAATGGAAATGTATGCTGATGTGAAGAAATAATAAAGTACGATAAACGGCAAACAAATGTCGAATGGAAATGTATGCTGATGTGAAGAAATAACAAAGTACGATAAATGGCATACAAATGTCGAATGGAAATGTATGCTAATGTGAAGAAATAACAAAGTACGATAAATGGCATACAAATGTCGAATGGAAATGTATGCTGATGTGAAGAAATAATAAAGTACGATAAACGGCAAACAAATGTCGAATGGAAATGTATGCTGATGTGAAGAAATAACAAAGTACGATAAATGGCATACAAATGTCGAATGGAAATGTATGCTGATGTGAAGAAATAATAAAGTACGATAAACGGCAAACAAATGTCGAATGGAAATGTATGCTGATGTGAAGAAATAACAAAGTACGATAAATGGCATACAAATGTCGAATGGAAATGTATGCTGATGTGAAGAAATAACAAAGTACGATAAATGGCATACAAATGTCGAATGGAAATGTATGCTGATGTGAAGAAATAACAAAGTACGATAAATGGCATACAAATGTCGAATGGAAATGTATGCTGATGTGAAGAAATAACAAAGTACAATAAATGGCATACAAATGTCGAATGGAAATGTATGCTGATGTGAAGAAATAACAAAGTACGATAAATGGCATACAAATGTCGAATGGAAATGTATGCTGATGTGAAGAAATAACAAAGTACGATAAATGGCATACAAATGTCGAATGGAAATGCATGCTGATGGTGGGGTCGGCAGAGAGTGAAGATGAAGTGCAGAGTTTGATAAGTAAATTATATGTGAAATGTGCAGAGTTTGATAAGTGAATTATATGTGAGATGTGTAGAGATAATAAGTAAATTATATGTGAGATGCGAAGACAAAGTTCTGAGAATGTTACGATTTCATACTGATGTCAAAAGTGACGTCTGATTTGGTACAGTACAGGCTGTCTGCCTTTGACGACCCCGTACTGTGTATACGCCTGTTTTTTTGTAATTATTTTTGTTGTTATTTTTTTGATATATTATGTTCCTTTTTAATGTATGGAGCACTCAATACTGTACGTTTTACCATTGGATATAAATAAATATAGGTTTATTGACAGCAACATAGTATGTACAAAATATATTTAAATAACACTTCTAAAACACATAAATTGCAGATAATACATTAAATACAGAGGCTATCAAAAGGTCTGGGTTCATAAATAACATCCCCTCGGCCAAGATACACCCCCCCAATATAGGGCGAACCCAGCCACGGGAACACCAGATGTTTTTCAGCCCACACCCTGTAATAAGACACGGGAAAACAATAATTAAATATAAAAACAAATAGATTTTTAATAAGATTATTCTAATGACTAATAATCGGCAATCAAAAGTTTCCTCTCAAACAATATTCTTCTCGGAAAGTAATATTCGCAAAATGGCGTGACAACGACCGATCTCGTCGTAATTAATTGTAATTGGCAGGAGTAACCACATTTAAACGGTGAAATTCCCTTATTGGAGGAGCTATCAAATCTGGCGAAGAGTTTGTAATTAAAACACAAGCGTGAAGCCCAATATTGATTCAACAAGCGCGAGGCGGGGGTGGAATTAAACGCTGAATAAACGTCTGTATCAGGGCGAGAGAAATGTCAAACGAGCGGTGGTCAGACAAGAGCGGAGCGTTACATATCTCGCTAAACGTGTCCCAAAGGGAAAAGCGGAACATCAACATTTTGCCTCTACAAGTTGTAATGAGGACAATGAATGATACGCATATTTAATATACGAGAACATTCTAACATACGAGTGTATTGTTTTTAATTAATTATTTTTGAACATTCAATTTTGTACTATGTGCTTTGTGTCTTGACTTAAAAAATTAACTATCAATCATGCATATACGAGGCATATCCAGAAACTAAGTGTACTGAATTTTTGTAGGTTACATTTTTTTTTATTTAAACAAAAAAATTACGTGGTTACCGTAGTACATATGTAAGCTATTTTTCGACATAGTCGCCATTCCTCTCAATGCAGGTGGTGAAGCGGGGTATCAACTTTTTGATGCCTTCCTCGAAGTAGTTTCCCGCCAACCCCTCCGTCCACTTCTCCATCTCCTCCTTTACCTCCTCGTTGGTTGAAAACCTTTTCCCACCCATGTGCAGCTTCAGGGAGGTTAAAAGAGAGTAATCTGAAGGTGCTAGGTCAGGAGAATGCGCGGGATGGTTCAGGGGATGTCCTGAACCATCCCGCGCATTCCCCTGACCTAGCACCTTCAGATTACTATCTCTTTACCTCCCTGAAGCTGCACATGGGTGGAAAAAGGTTTTCAACCGACGAGGAGGTAAAAGAGGAGGTGGAGAAGTGGACGGAGAGGTTGGGGGGAAACTACTTCGAGGAAGGCATCAAAAAGTTGTACCCCGCTTCACCACCTGCATTGAGAGGAATGGCGACTATGTCGAAAAATAGCTTACATATATACTACGGTAACCACGTAATTTTTTTGTTTAAATAAAAATAATTGTAACCTACAAAAATTCAGTACACTTAGTTTCTGGATATGCCTCGTATATACCATCACACTATTTTCCTTTCCGGTAGATAGAGTGGACAGAGCGCCAGACTTTCATATATCAACAAACGTCCATAGCCTCTTCTACATTCATACACTTTCTCATATAATTTTTATGACTTTCTACGTTTCTTTCTTTCAACATATCACTCACTTGAACCAACCATACTTTCCTTGATCTTCCTCTCACATGCCTTCCACGCGTTACATATCTGTTTTGTTAGTATTTCTTCGATCATTCGTTTCGCATGCCTAACCTAACCATAGTAACGTCTTCTTCTTCATCTTAACACAACAGCCTTATTTTCACATTAATCCCTTATCACTTCATACCGTATTCTGTCATACATTGTCCCTCTACGTATTCTTCTCAATATACGCATTTTCACAGCATTTATTCGGCTCTTCTCAGCATTTTTTAATCAAGCATATTGTTCATAAACTTATTGTATCATTTCCAGAAGCTTTTAATCACAATACAAATATTGAAGTAAATTAGCAAAACAGTGAGGAAAAATGAAAATAAACATAAAGTAAGACCAAAATGAAAATAAACACAAAGTAAGACCAAAATGAGAATAAACACAAAGTAAGACCAAAAGTTTTTGGTCCAAAGATATAACAAAAAGGTGATAGAATAAATCACAATTTTTATTTTTCAATATAGTCACCCTCTAGTTCAATATATATTTTTTAGAACGATGAATACATTACTGAAAACATATCGTCGCCGATATTGCAAGAACACGTATCTCGATTTTTTAGTATAAGTAACTTTGTTTATTTTTTGTCATCTCTTGTATCATTGACACATTTTTGCATTATAGTTCGGAAATTCTAGGATGAGTCCTGTGACAGCTTACAAATTTGTCCCAATACAACCTTATGTAATGTATTTACCTAAATAACTTGCTATTTATTAGAATTGAGGCTTATATTAAAGTTGATAAAATAATTAAAATTACTGAACGTCGTTACAAGGTTGTATTGGGGTAAATTTGTGAGCTGTCACAGGACTCATCCTAGAATTTCCGAACTATAACAATATTTATTTTCAGCGCGGAACGCATTTATTCGTAACTGCAATACCAAGTGACGTTTTTATTTTACTACACTTTTGCAGAAAAATCATTTTTTGTCTTCCCTGTAAAATTTGGACAATCCTAGATACGTGTTCCTGCAGTATCGGCGAGGATATTATGAAGTTGTGTTGGTGTAACAAATCCGATTTGCGTAAAAAAAACTAGTAACGAAGAATGGGGAGATCCATTCTTCGTTACTAGTTTTTTTTACGCAAATCGGATTTCAGTTTTGAATATATGACCTGTATTATTATGAACATTCTTTAATTGCGACGAACATGAATTAATATCAAATTTTCACATGAATTAATATCAAATTTATTTTAATTTCCAGTTCGTTGTTGTGGAGGCTGAGAAAAGTAATCTTCTACATTTAATACAACCTTTTTACTACATGTTGTCTGTGCCGTGCGCACGACATTACTTCTGATCGTGCAAAAATAGGAAAATATATAATTCATTCGAAGAAGTGCGGGGGGATAATTCGCAAGAAAATAGGAGAAGGGAGAATTATTTATCGTGTTGCAAATGAATTTTCTAGCCTCTCCTAAAAATATAATACAAAATAAACGTTTCCCATGTACCAGGAAACAATTTAAAAGAAAAATTTAATATTTCCTCTATCAAAGGATGTCGAACACCTGACGCGAAATATTAAAGGAAATGATAAAAGGAATCACATAAACAAAAACGTTTATTTTATAAATAATTCATGTAAAATTCATCAAAAGTTTCGGCTTTAACTTTATGGAATTCCGTGTTAGAATATTCCAGTTATTTCATATATCATATTAATCCCCGTTACACGTGTTTCTACCCCCTATCCCGAGGCTCTCTTCAGAAGGAATGATCCCGGTTTGTTATGAGAATGACCTTTTAGCGTGTGTCCTAGTAGGACGTGCTGATGATGTTGATGTTGACATCGCTATATTCGTTTTAGTCGAATTCTGTGTTCCTCTTCGTTCGGGGTCATCAATTTAGCGGGATGCTTAATTTGATACGTAGTGATGATTTTGATTTGTTTGTATTTAAAATAAAATACGTCGATTCAGGAATGCGGGAAGTGAGAGTGAATAATCAATAAATAGTAAACAGCAATGAATGGTCAAGTGAATAATAATAAGTGCTCTTTATTCAACGATAAGTAGGTATATATAGAATTTCAGAACGGGACGCGTGACTGCGTCCGCGGTATATCTCGATCTCACTCCTGCGCGTGCTGAGGTGGTCGGAAGCGCTGCGGATAATACAGTGGGTAGGATATTTATTGTCGAAACGGCGTGATATGTTCTCTTTCTACCTTGGAATGCGATGTAAATATTATTTTCGTGTAAACAGTGTTGACGTTTCTGGTATGTGACAATTGTACATATCCAGAGGTTGATTCATCGGTCGTTGACCCTGCATGTTGACAATATTTAAGGACGTGGGTACCCTACACCCTTAAGATGAATATGCTTTCTATACGACACCATATAAATTGTCATTTTATTAATATTATTTTTAACGGCGTGATGGTACGTATATTTGCCAAATAAGCAGAGACGGGCTTGGTTAAAACAAAATAAATTACAATTTTTATTCAAAGTTTAATATGACATTAAAAAGTTCCGTATTCAAACGAGAATGTTACGTTTCAAAATTGCAGGTTATCTTTGAAAAAGTATAATGCGATTACATATACATATTATATAATATATTATATGTAACCGTGCAGCACGCGAGGTGAATATTATTAGATTGGCGACACGAACTCTGTCTGGCCAAAAATAGGAGCCTAATTTTATATCCGAAATTTTTCCACCGCAGACAGTTTCTTGACAAGTTGCATTAATCCAAAGGCGAGCTCGGCTGAAGTCCTGGGACAAAAGACCGACAATTTTCTATCCAGCAAAAAGGCATTATTTTATCAGAACGGAAAATTATATGAGCGAAAATATTTATAGGCAAACCCCGTAAATACCATTTTAATATATGGTTAACTCCGCCTCCGTATTGAATGAATTTCCTTTATCGAATGACGGAGCCGGTCCCAAGCCCGGATAAAGGAAGAGGGGCTCCTTTCCTAATGTCCTTCCCCTCCCTGTAAATTTACCCCCCCTTCAATCATCTACTTGCTCATTTTATTATTGTTCCATCCCTATCCATAATGGCACCCAACATGCCGGTATGCTCCGATCATCTCACCTCGGTGTGCCATCGGATTCAATGCAGCGGTGTGGCCGGTAAGTTTGCTGGTGTGTGACGGATCACTCACTTAAAACAAACTACATGGCACGGCTTCGCTTTCCAACAGAGCGAGCAAACCCAAACACAAAAGCCTCACAGCGATCAACGCTATAAGGACTGCGCGCTGCGAATATGCGTCAACATGGCCAGGCGGCTCAGCAGGGTCCATATGTCTGTGGCATTTGCGGGAGAGAGTGCGCATCCAGGATCGGGCCGTTCTCTCACAGAAGATCACACGATCGACATGGGAGAACGGTTCAGGACTGACTTTGGAGTGGCGAGGGCATCCTCGACTGCAAGGCTCGGTAATGATGATGTTATAGGCAGAGCCGCGTTTGCTAGCAGGAAAACTTAGGCATTTGCATAGGGGGTGCCAAAAATTCATAAAAAGGTCATATAAATATTTTTTTAAATAAACAGTGAATATGTACGTCAATGACATCGTACATGCATTTGCGGAGAAAAAAGCATGACGTAAACTGTCATGGCTTGTTGTGTGGCGTGAAATACAGCATTATTCAAAACGTAAAGAGTAAGCGTTCTTTAGTAACGTATGGAGAGGAGGGTGGGGGCAAATTGTAAACTAACCAGGGGTTCCATCTATACAAATGTGGCATTGGTTATAAGTCCTTCGAAGTTTATATCGCGGTTTTTGTGACTTCAACTGTTACAAAAACGATATCTGTTGGAGATAGCTGATTTTGTGTTCAATATATTTATTTTGAAAGAGTTTGTTAAAACTCTTATTTCCTGCTGTAGTTTTTTTTACAGCTGCTATACACGGTTGAAAAATAGCACGCAATATTCCAAGTAATGTGTACATTTTTGAAAAGCACACGCTAATATTTATCTCAAAATAATACATCGCTTTGAACACAAAAAGTATAATAGTAAACTTGGATTCACATATTGGGTGTTAACATAAGTTTTGTCCATATTTTTTTCAAATTTAAAAATGAGCATCAAAAGTAAAACAAAATGATAAAGATTATACGTCATTCAAAAGAAAATTTTCTGTTCTACAAGATATTGTGTTTACTTTTACGTTACATATATAATTTATTTGATTATAAGCCTTTAAAATGGAATGTCAAGTAGACTAAAGTGAGCATTTTCGACACCTCCAGTTGATTTCGATGAGGACCGCTTAAACCATATTATTCATGAAGATCCCCTTCAAACCACCGTAGAATTGGCTGAGCAGATGAATTGTAGTCACATGACTGTATATTGCCATCTTAAATCAATGGGAAAAGTCCAGAAAGTTCGGCGCTTGGGTTCCACATGTTTTGAGTGAAAACAACAAAAATCAACATTCGACAATTTCTGTTGGTTTGCTCGCGCATCATCGAGCTACGCATGGCCACAAGCAAAGGTTCCTTTACCGCATCATTACTGGTGATGAAAAATGGTTTGAAAATGGTGATGAAAAATGTTTGAAAGAGATCTTCATGGTTTAAGCGGTCCTCATCGAAGTCCACTGGTCGTCCGGAATGCTCCATGTCTTTCAGGTTGAAATTACCGTCTTTGAAACACAAAAACCATCGACGAGCTGTCCTTTCATTCATAGCATCTTCACCGTACACTTCGCAAATATCGCGAGCAGCTTTGTCAGCTTTATTTCCTTGATTGAACGCGAACAGAAGGAGGTGTCGAAAATGATCACTTTCGTCTACTTGACATTCCATTTTGAAGGCTTGTAATCAAATAAAATAATATAATATATGTAACGTAAAAGCAAACACGATATCTTGTAGAGCAGAAAATTTTCTTTCGAATGACGTATAACCGTTACCATTTTGTTTTACTTTTGGTGCTCATTTTTAAATTTGGAAAAAATGGACACAACTTATGTTAACACCTAATAATTCGAAGTTTGCTCGATAAAAATATGCTTAAAGGAACACGTATTTTTCGCTTTTTTCAATCGGCACTTTCCTACGGTATAGCAGGCTGCATTTTATAATATATAAGCACATACATCAGGTTCCTCAAAATGTGCTGCTTCTTCTATTGAATTTATTAAGCAAGTTTCAATCACAATGTGTAATTGAAATAGTTTTAAAATAACATCCTAATCGAACCAAACCAGAATATATCGTTAAATAGGTCCATAGGCTTTGCCAACCATATGAGATGCTTTGCCAACCATATGAGATGCTTTGCAACCATATGAGAGGCTTTGCCAACCATATGAGATGACGAACCGCGAGTTTTGTGCCTAGCCCAGTGGTCATTAAGTCGAAGACTCGATTAATGAGGCCGAATAGGACATTGTCGATAAAATATTTATATTATTTGATTAGGCATTTCATCCTACAAAGATGATTTGCGCTAATTACAATATAATTAAAAGGAAATGAGGGAGTTTAAAAATTTATGGATACCTAATATACAGTAATAAAAATATAAAAGGAGATTTGGACAATAAATTTAGATACTTGTGACTGTAAATTAGCGGAGAATAGAACGCCACTTTAAGTGCTTCGACAACGAGCCGATTACCGATACTGGAAGTTTCGTTTGATGGAGTGTGTCGTAAAAAAACAGGTGTCTCGTGGGTGACCCTGCGGTGGAGTTATCTGAATTTTCCCTACCTAGCTCAATGGAAGTGGTGTAATATACTACATATCAGCCTTGTGTTCTTGTCAATGCCACACCATTGTGTATTGTCAAACAATGCCACACCATTGTGTTTTTGTCAATGCCACACCATTGTGTACTGTCATAGAATGCCACACCATTGTGTTCTTGTCAATGCCACATCATTGTGTATTGTCAAACAATGCCACACCATTGTGTTTTTGTCAATGCCACACCATTGTGTACTGTCATACAATGCCACACCATTGTGTATTGTCAAACAATGCCACACCATTGTGTTTTTGTCAATGCCACATCATTGTGTACTGTCATAGAATGCCACACCATTGTGTTCTTGTCAATGCCACACCATTGTGTACAATGTCATACAATACCACAACACATTTCTACAGCATTTATTCGACGCTTTTCAGATTTATTTCACGTCCACATTTCACTCCTATATCAAAATTGGTATTAAAATACTTTCGTAGACTACCATATTGGTATATTTCAAAACTGTCCGGTTCGATAATACATGTTTTAGTCGCCCGTTAACTTTGGGTTCTATTGCTACACGCCGTTCGATACCATCACCATCATCTGAGAAAAGACTACCTTAATAGCAGAATTATTCAGCTTGCTCTATTTTTTTTTTTCTCACCCAAATATCGCATTTACTCCCTTACACCCAAAATACAGTTAACTATATCGATACAAATATTACAGCTATCGAGGTTCTGCACGATATTATTCAAGAAAACTTATAAAACTATAGTGATTTTGCGAGCATTCGACGCCATTTTGTTACTTTTCCCGCCTAACCTTTCTACTCGGCAGAATATTCCGAATGTTGGGAATGAAAATATACTTTCATATGAATATTTAAAAAGTGGGAACGCTAATAATATATGGCGTTCATAAATATTCCTGTGTTTTTAAATGTTTTTTTCATCTAAAATACAAATTCAAATTTGGTTTAATTTACTTAAATAATCGCCAACACTGTAATAAATCAGGTTGTTAAAATTAAAAAAAACTCACGAACATATTATATTTCTTTTAACGACCATTTTAATGTTGTTTTGTTTATTACTATACAAGTATTAGATTTCATTATATTGAGTATTATATTTCTATACAAGTATTAGATTTCATTATATTGAGTATTATATTTCTATACAAGTATTAGATTTCATTACATTGAGTATTATATTTTATTCTGGTTATCTTTTAAGCAACTATTTTTCGTTTTAAGTTTCCCAATTATTTGTTTTGTATATTATTCATATAATAGTTAAGACATTAACATTGTGGAGGTTTAAAGACATTGTAATTTGTTTTATCAAACACTGTTTATTCCACTTTATGTTTTGTTTTGAATTATACATATCACGCTACGCCCCTTTTGGGGTAAGCAGAGAAGACAGATTGTAATACCTTTCTATTCATACACGCAGTTCTTGCCTCGTTCATATCTACACATCTCTTTATACATGCTCTACTATTTCTCATACTTTTACCTTTCCCCTTAGTTAAAATTCCTCTAACTATCGCCTTCCATTATTTGGGTCTTTGGTAATTTATTTTCTCAATGTGGCCAAACTATCGCAAAATTGTTTTCTTAATTCTACTTATAACACCCATCTCTAACAAAAAGTTATCCATTTCTTAATAAATCATACATTAACGACCTTCGTGGCTTAGTTTATAATACGTTTGTCTCCTAGCCCGGAGGTTACGAGTTCGACCGAGATTTTTTATAAAGGGGTTTTAGTCTGGTTTTCACTGTAGGCCTCTTTGACCTTATTTTTATTTTTTATCCACTTTGCACGGATTTCTCCTGTTACACAAAGAGGGTCTGCTTCTAGCCTTAGCTTATTCGTTAGGAAGAATATTAGCCAGGATTTTTCTTACACTGCTAGACGGTACCGAGAATATATCAACATTGTCATTTAGTTGGTTCAATATCTCTACCATATATCACGCTTGGCTGAGTGTTTAGCCATGATATTCGTCCTGTAAGTTGGTACGTAGAACAGAGGGTTGCTTGGAAGATATTGCCACATGGAAATAAGTCCGCCAGGCTGTACCGTATACAACGATTGTGTAATACGATAAAATAATAAAATACAACATACATCGTTATAATAGATATTTTATGAAAAAAATCGCGTTTTAACTGCAATTCTTGTTTTATCAATTTCTTTTAATGCCCAGGTTTTACTTCCATACACAAATTTTTATGCACTTGATCAAAAAACCAAGATTTATTAAAAATTAGAGTTTTGGTTTAAACTTATAAAGGACAAACATACCAAAGCTCACGTTTTGTCCTTGTATCTAAAACAATTTTGAAAAATTTATGGAAATTGGGCATTAACAAATGCCCGGTCCAGAAGGTAAACAATGCTCGCTTGTTTTCACGGCCCGGCCTGTCTGCCCGTCTGCCCGTGATGGTCGGGAACAGAAATATGTTGTATTTTGATCAAACGATTTTACATAATACGAGTATGTTATATAATACATTAAAGATAATTTACATAATACGAGTATGTTATATAATACATTAACACTTGCCACCCTGTGATGGATAGTGAGTGACCAGGACTTATATTTTATTTTATAATTTGACGTTTTAATACATAATAAAATGATTTTTATAGCTAATTACAAAAAATAACCTAGCAGATTTTGCATAATTTTAATTTAAAACATACATTTTTTACTGGACGCTTAGCGTCCAGCACCATGGCTGGCGGAATTGTTTGGCACAGTAAGGCAAGTGTTAAATATGATTTACATAATACGAGTTTTCCTTTGATTGATGATATCTTACTTTTAATTTTACTACGAATATATTGTTCCTGTAGTTTGTACAAATGAATAATAATTAGAATATTATTTAGAATATTATGTACTATGTTATCTACACCCAAGAAATATTAGTGTTATCACGTGTATGTCAAACTTAACTCAATGTATTATGTTTAAATTTATTATCTTGTCGGAATTATCAGGAACCGGTACTATTACTGCTTAACTACCTATTAACTGCCTCTTTTCAATTGTGACTGGTTAGTTGGAGGAGATTGCCACATCGCAATACACCCATCAGATTGTTTAACAATGAAGGTTTAAATAAATAAATGTGTTTTGTATAATCAGAAATACTGTTTTGTGTACGACTATAATCAGAAATACTGTTTTGTGTACGACTATAATCAGAAATACTGTTTTGTGTACGACTATAATCAGAAATACTGTTTTGTGTACGACTATAATCAGAAATAAAAATACTTGAAAGTTTTCGTTATACCCATAACATAACGAGAATATGTAATTCGAGAGATAAAATGGGACTTGGGAATTCTGGGCACGTTTTGGTTAAAAAAGTATTGATCCAAAGCTCTCGATTACTAATGGAGCTTTTTTGCCAATAATTACATCAGGCATGTCGTTGAGTACTCTTTCTTCAAAAGTGACAACGCTTTTTCTCATAATTAATGAAAACATTTTCAATAATGTACGACATTTCTGTATAACGTCATTAACAATCCCTTACTATATATCTGTTAGAAAATATTCAACGACTTTCCGATCACGGAGTCGCGTTACGATTCAGAATTGCCTTTTGACTTTCCCAGTTCACCGCCGTTCATTTTTTACATATTTTTTTACAGTATATGCTGTTAGACTCTGAAACCAGTTTCAAGCTGAAAAGCTCACATCATCGTAGTGAGCTTTATAGTTGGAAGCTCACAAATTAAAAAATACAAAACATTTTATTTCAGTTACATAACGTGTTTTTTTACCTGGTTCAACACTATTTAAGAAATGTTAAATTGAAAATAATAAAATTTAAATATAAAAGCACTTTTGGAAATCTCGATTTGATATTCAAACCTTGGCATGGAATCCAAGTATTTTCCACTATATTTGGTGTCGACGTAATCACTGCTTAAGTATGACGCGATTAGTGGATATGTAGATGCTAATTTTTGTTTTAAGGTTTCGACGCTATGAAGGTTTTCACACAGGAATGTGTTGTTTATCACGTGTTGATTTTGTTATTTGTGTGTCGCAAAACTGAAAAAAAAACGTGAAAATTTTTTATTCACGTTGGTTTAATATTAAGCTGTAAATGTCACCGTAAATCACAAGAATTATTGCTTTGCACAAGAAATGACTAACTAAGCACACGACAAATATTGTATGGCTTAGTGCCCTAACATGGACGGGGTCAAGGTATGACACAAATATATCTTGTGGCATGCCTTAACCCTGAAAATATTGTTTATACGCAAGTATCATACTTTGAAAGTTAAAGATTATGGCCCGAATTCAAAGTCCAACCTTATTACTATATATTAAATCTTAACTATTCTTCACCGTAAAAAGTTGTATATTATTTTATTACAATGTACGGTCTTTTATCCACCATGAAAAAAGGTTACAGGTGTAATACTCAAATTAGAATTTTGAGTGCGCATGAATACAAATACAACGTGTCACAATTTGTTTAAATATTTACATGAATTATTGTATATACAAAAAATATCGAAAAACTGTATGCACATGCATATCACCCACCATACATAAAATACAAACCTGAGACATGTCAAAGCTCAGGCAATCAAAAGCTCTAACATATTTAATTTTTTTTATTTCACCTAGCGAGCTTATTGCCATGTGGCAATCTCTTCCAACCAACCAGAAAGATGTTTTTATAGACCCTTAGTGTTAACCAGATTGGAATCCTATTTAAAAAAAATTGGGTTCTAGCGGGGATCGAACCCGCAACCTCCGGATCGGCAGACAAGCGTTTTACCACCAGGCCACGGAGGTCGGCCACGGTAACATACAAATAGAAAGAAAAAAATACCTAAGAAAATAATAAGATATATGTATGCGTACAATAAATACACCCCAATACAAAAAAACCACATCGAAACTTCAACATCTTTATATACTCGTAGATATGTCGAAAAGTTTCAGAGAAACAAAGTCAACAAAACGAAACTTCAATATCTTTATGTAGATATGTCGAAAAGTTTCAGAGAAACAAAGTCAACAAAACGAAACTTCAACATCTTTATGTAGATATGTCGAAAAGTTTCAGAGAAACAAAGTCAACAAAACGAAACTTCAACATCTTTATGTAGATATGTCGAAAAGTTTCAGAGAAACAAAGTCAGCAAAACGAAACTTCAACATCTTTATGTAGATATGTCGAAAAGTTTCAGAGAAACAAAGTCAACAAAACGAAAGAGAGAAAAAAAATGAACGACAGTTACGCCGTGGCGCCGGGTTTATGGTTCAGACAAACAATAACGCCTCTATAAGAGAACTTTTAAAGGCATTAAGACTGTCACCAAATATGTCCGAGACTGCACCATAGTTATTATTACCCAATCGATATTATCTGAGTACGGGAGAATTCAAGTACAGTACCCGTCGGTAAGTAATACACATCGGGTTTAAGAAAGATACTGTCGGTTTGTAGAGCGTCGTCTCTGTCATTCATACACGTGTTCCGTCGCGATTTGTCAGTTGCATCGTGCGACAGAGACGACGCTCTACAAACCGACAGTTTCTTTCTTAAGCCCGATGTGTATTATTTACCGCCGGGTACTTATAATACATAGTTAGATCTGCAACTCACGCACTGGAATATATCCTTTAGTCTAATTAAGTCAATTAATTTCAAAACTTGTAATACCGCATGAAGAAAGAAATTATCCCAACTTATTAAATGCAGTGAAACTCTTGAAGCTGTGTGACAGAAGAAAAACAGCCGATATAGTACTGCTATACAAAATCATTCACTCAGTGATTGATGCACCTCACTTACTCGCAAGTATTTCATTTCGTATCCCCACTAGATCCACAAGACAGCTCAATCCCTTTTATACCGAAAATTGTTATACTAACTATAAAATCAACTCCTCTATAATTCGCATGCAAAGACTTGGAAACGAGTTTTGCAACAATTTAGATATTTTTAATATAAGTATATAGTATTCGACAGAATATTACAACAATATTTAGAAATAGCTACTAACTTTGTGCTCTCCTTTATTAATATAAATAACGTAATACAAACCAAATATTAAGGACAATATGTTGCCTCTGGAGTTGAGTAACCCTGCATCAGCACGTGTGAAGCTTTTAATTCTGCAAAGCAGCTTGCATCTCGTCCCACTAATGAGGCCATGTGTTTTCTATATCTCAATATATATCCATAAAATTCCCACAAAATTCTCAAAGATTATTAAATAATTTTAAAACGATGATTGTAATTTATTCTACTGCTTTTTGTATCCTCATGTTAGTTTAAGATAAAGTTGTATTATTTGTCAATAATTTTAAGTAATTTATAATCTGTCACATGTTCATTTGTATATAAAGACACTGTTGTGTCGTTAATTAAATAAATAAAAAAAAAAAAAAAAAAAAAACAAAGTAACTTCAGACAGTCAACTTTACTATCCCATTCACTATTTTGAAAAGTGGAATCAAAACAATGATCAAAGTTCAGTTTAGACGCAATAATAACATATTATAGTTTGCGTTATCATTTCTAAGACCCTAACCGTAACCTAAACCCGACGTGACGCATAAATCTGTGCTGCACCCTCTCCAGAGTATTCGAGTGAACTGCGTAATAAGGAACCCAGATACTGGGGTTATATTCCAATATCTGTGTTATATTTGAAGTAAAATTTCGTATAAATAATTCACGTGGTCTCTCTAAAGTCTCTTTAAAGTTTGGAACGTATAAAGTCTGACTCTGAACGCAAACGACGACATTTTAGGTTAGAAACTAGTATTTATAATAGTATTTAGGTCGAACTATGAATTTGAATCTATATATCTTGAATTTTGTTTTGGAATACAGGCGGCCCTCGACTTTCGCACATTCTACTTTCGCACATTTTAAAAAAGTCAATTTTTTAAAGATTTTTGTCGATAATGCAAACATTGTTCGCATGGAAGTTTCCATGCAGTCGCTCCGACTTTTTTGGAAGAACTATAATATATGGAACGCAATTAACAATATTGGAGACTCGTGGGCTGAAATAAAAGAGTCAACAATGAAAGGTTCCTGGAAACAATTATGCCCACAAATGATGAGTGAAGAAACTCCGGAAACTATCACAGATGAAATAGTCAGCCTAATGAATGAACTAAACTTGGATGTCAACAACGAAGATGTTAATGAGTTGATTGAATATCACTCAGTACATCTGTCAAATGAATACTTAATTGAGCAACAAGAGTTAAATGAAATACACAATGAAAGTGAGGAAGAAGAAGCTGATAAAATCGTCAAGGGTTTGACAATCAAAAATATTAATGAATCCTTCGTACATCTTGACAATTTTTTGACTATCAAGGAAGAATGTGATCCCAATGGAGAACGTATATCTCAAGTACGTAGGGCGATTGAGAAAGACACAGCATGTTATAGAACTGTTTATCAAGAAAAGAAAAAAATGGTGGTATTCAACTAACTCTTGACAAGTTTATAAGGAAAACACCTGAAAGCACTTAAACACGCCTCGTTAACTTAATTATGGAACATACGAGTATATTGATAAATAAATATTTTTAATATACGAGTATAATTGATAAATATATATAATTATTTATAAATAAATATTTAAAAATAGAATTTTTGATGTTTACATCCCTCTACTTTTGAACATTCAACATTCGCACACATTTTCAGGAACCGATTATGTGCGAAAGTCGAGGGCCGCCTGTATGTTGATGAGTTATCTTTTATTTTGTAATTCTTACTGTGATATGTAAAGGCCACTGAAGTGTCGTTCATTGTGTTATTAAAAAAATAATTAGTAGTGAAAATAAATGGAAAGAAAGTCACAGAGAAATTGTTGTCAACGAACATTAAATTCGATACGCTAGCATTATTTAATATATAATACAAGTATTTGTTAAAATAGCTATATGAGGAAAAAAATATTTGAAAAAAAAATTTATTGATAAACTGAGAGTTCTCAAAATCAACAAACTTTGCTGCAATAAACAAAACTTAACAAAGACTTTAAGAAAACAATAACAGACACGCGCTATCAAAATCCATTTAGAGAAGTGTCTTGCCGCAGCTTAACGAAACTACTTAAAACTAGGAGATTGTCGCTGACTTAAACATGGCGCATTTCTAAAAATAGTTTTAATTTTTTTGTAATATATTTATATATTGTAATACGGCGGAGTCGGCGGCGGAATCAGATTGTATGATAGGATGATGGAAACCTTTGTGACCGTGGAAGGTGGTCTGTCTAGCTGGTGGCAAACTTATGAGTAATACGCAGAAATACTCGTAGCATCCAAACCTTTGTGACCGTGGAAGGTGGTCTGTCTAGCTGGAGGCAAACTTATGAGTAATACGCAGAAATACTCGTAGCATCCAAACCTTTGTGACCGTGGAAGGTGGTCTGTCTAGCTGGAGGCAAACTTATGAGTAATACGCAGAAATACTCGTAGCATCCAAACCTTTGTGACCGTGGAAGGTGGTCTGTCTAGCTGGAGGCAAACTTATGAGTAATACGCAGAAATACTCGTAGCATCCAAACCTTTGTGACCGTGAAAGGTGGTCTGTCTAGCTGGAGGCAAACTTATGAGTAATACGCAGAAATACTCGTAGCATCCAAACCTTTGTGACCGTGGAAGGTGGTCTGTCTAGCTGGAGGCAAACTTATGAGTAATACGCAGAAATACTCGTAGCATGCAAACCACCTAATTCAAAAACAATAAAGACTTACGTAAACTTAATCTCAATATAAACCAGGTCGCAAATCATGTACCGAAACGTGTTGTTTCATTGAGAACATAATTATATTTTCAATAAAATCTGGAAACATTCGTATAAGGTCACAACAGAAGCGCGAAGAACTCATATTACATAAATCCGCTACTGATGACGGTTGTGCATGTGTTGCGTGTGTAAGCTGTTGCAGTTCAACACGCATACATTCTTATTTATACTACCCCCTAAAGTTTTGATTGCTCGAGGGTAAGGAGATCCAAGTTTCAAGACGATAAATAGATTTCATCTGCAGCAACTTTTCGTTAACTTTTATACGGATGGTATTATTTTTTGCAAAAAAGTGCTATTAGATTGAAAGTTAAGCTTGCCTTAAACGGAATCTATTTATTTAACACTTTTATTGCAAACACAATCTGACGGCCTTATTGCCAGGCGGCAATCTCTTCCAACCAACCAGACAAAAGTAAATTAAGCAAGCTACGTGGTCGCATAAATCATTCAAATGACTATCCATCCCCACAAAATCTATCAACATATACGTAAGCACATGCCTACGAGCCCCACAAAGACGGAAAATCACCCGAACATTATTTTTCATATAAAGTGAGATATCATCAATCAAAAGGAAAGGAAGGGATGGTGGAGAGGAAAGGAAAAGATAAATCAGGAATGAAACTTATTTTACTGACTAGAAATTAAGAGTTTTTTCAGTCGCTTCTTAAAGCATGCCAAGGACGGAGCGAGTCTTATATTGGTTCATAACTGATTCCAGAATCTCACTGCATGGACAGTAAAGGACAAAGTAAAAAAAAGGAGCGGTGAACTGGAAAGACCAATAAACAATCTCTGTTTGAGCGTAGCGCTAATCCATGATTGGAAAGACGCTGAAAATTTTCGGCGAGATAAGAGAGGGCGGCGGGACAGTTAAGGATATTATACAAACTCGACAATATGTGAATTTGGCATCTATTTCTAACATTCAACCAGTTCAATTCCTTCTGGTATGAAGTTATATGATCGTACTTTCGTAGGTTGAAAATGAATCTTAGACACCCATCTTAAAGACGCTGTAATTTGTCCAGCTGTTCCTCTGTAACATCCAAGTAACATACGTCCGCATAGTCCAGAATCGGAAAGAGCAGATATTGTACGAGTAAAATTTTGGTTTTAGTAGGGAGGAATCTTTCGCCGAAAATCAAACTCAAGACGTCTACTTCTTTGGCAAAAATGTAAACCATTAACGTCGACCAATTAATTCCATTATTTTATACATACTCATAGTGTGAGTTAGTGATACTAGTGTGAGTGAATAAAGGACACATGTGCTCATATATTTATATAGGCTTTGAAAAAAAATGTTGGTTGGTTGTAACAAATTACACGCCAATGAGATCGTTAGATTGTACTATATGTACAGAAAGAACAATTTTAAACTATATCTTCTTTTTTTTTCAATTAAATATTACAATCTGATTTTATTGAACCGTCTGCCGTATTTCATATTTTGTGAGGTCTGTCTGGTAGTCGACTGCCAATGTATATGCGATATGAGGTAAGCGTAATTCTTTCATCTTATACAAAAATATATTGGCAACAGCATGTGCTGGTACCAATATCTTTTTTGTTACCTACTCCACCTGATTATGTCTTCTGCTTCCACACTATGGCGGATTTATTGTCGAGTGGCAATATTTTACAGCCAACAAACCCTTATTTTTTCAGTGTTGCGAATTTGTCTCGGAGTGTTTTTCTCAACGGGTTTTCAAAAATATAAATTGTATAAAATATAACATCATGTTTGGCGAGCATGCAAGCGGACTTTAATATTTTATGTATTTAATTTAATTAATTTTAACGGTCAACTGACCTTTTTGATACGAAGATTACAAAATAATAACAATAGAATTTAACATTGACATATGTAAACATTGTTATACGAGTACAACAGGAAGAAAACAGTACAAGTCGAAGAACATAATAAAACAAATTCATATAATTCAATCAATTCATCCCGGCAAGAACAATTTCTTCGATTTACTCCTGTAGGTGGTTAAAGCAACATGAAAACCCGTACAATGCCCATATTAACTACCCAATTTGTGCAGTCTTGTAATGCAAGAGTTTTACAAATAATTAGTTACAACCACTTCACTGTGGAACAAAACAGTTTGTCGATTGGGGCTACAAGGAACGTGTAGCACGACAAGCTGATTTACGAGTAGTTCCGAACTATTGAAATACGAGTTGACAATCTTAAATAGAGAGAATGAAAAAATGTAAATACTTCGGAAGTATCCTAGTGGAAGACCTCGACCCAGAAACTAAAGTCAAGTGCAGAATTGAATCGTCTCGTGCGGTTTTTAATAAAATGAGAAGCGTATTCTGCGATGATAATCTAAACTTGAAACTTCGACAACGGTTAGTCAAATGCTACGTTTGGTCAGTGTTATTGCATGGAGTGGAATCGTGGACCCTCAAAGTTGGTAGCATGAACGGACTGGAAGCATTCGAAATGTAGATGTACCGGAGAATACTACGGATACCCTGGACGGATATGGTCAGTAACACGAGGGTTCTTCAAAAAGCCAAAGTTGATAGAGAGGTGCTGACTAATATTAAAATCCGAAAGGTGTCCTACTTGGGTCATGTACTTAGAGGAGCAAATTACCAATTACTGCACCTGATCATCCAAGGCAAAATAGAGGATCGAAGAGGTGTTAGCAGGAGGCAACTCTCCTGGCTCCGCAATATACGTGATTAGACTGGTATAAGGAACGTTGGGGATCTTTTTCGGGTTGCCGGGGACAAAGATGTCTACTCTCAGGTGATATTCAACGTTGGAGGGACCTTATATGACACTGGTAAGAAGAAGAAGAATCTTAAATAATCTTGTGAGGTCAAACACCTTTCTTCTACCTGACAAGGCTGTAAGCCTCATCTCTTTCAACAATATATAATCCAACTCAGTTATTGGGATGTGCTGTTTGAAGTTTAAAAATCGTTAAAACCGTTCAATTTTATCAACATGGAAAATATATAAAAATACCTTAAACTGAATTATGTTTTCAGCACAATTTCATAATATTTAAAGTGTCACGAATCTAGATAAAATGGTTAGAAGTAAACGATAGGTAACGGGAGGTTTTTACATTTACTTTGAGTTTGTGGCTATACCGGGGGACGAGGGACAATCTCGTTACAGCCTTCACCTTCGGCGCCTTGAGAGGATTGCTCCATTATGCCTGAAGGTTTGGGGGCACGTGGTAGGGGGTGGCCGCCGTACGTTTCAATTAGTGGCCAGGCTTGGTCACTTACATTAGCCGGTTTAGATTGAACCTATTTGCTTTGCCGTCTTGCTCGGAATAATCTGGAAATTTCTATTAGGAACACGATATCGTTGTGGTAACCGCTAACTAATCATTTCAGCTTAAACAAGTTTACAGGAGAGTGTTAGAAAGTTTTGTTCTGAAAATTTAAATAACAATACTAATAATTATAAAATAAAAATTTCCTTAGCGCAGTTTAGAGAGCAGACTCTCTACAACGGCATTCTAGCCGAGGGGTTCGAACCCAGTATTATTGACAGATTAAAAATATGACAAAAAAATAAGACTGAATGTACGAATAGAAAAGTGGTGGCTGCGGCCATTGGATTGCGCACTTCCTAAGCCTAATTACATCACATTACCATTATTATTTTGGTGCAATTTTAGTTAGATTTTTATAAAATATACATTTTGAAGTGCATCTAATTGAAGTATCTTGAATGCAGCCTTATTAGGTTACAGCTAACTTGATGCAGCCTTCCAACATGAAAAGGCTCCCTTTACCTGACCTGGAATGTCTCTTATTACTGTCTATGCGTTTTACGATGTTCACCGGTAGTTGTTGCTGGGGCACGTAATCGAGGAACCCCTCGCCGTTCGGACGTTCATTCAATTGGTAAACGAAGTCGTGGCATGGAGTTTGTTTTAAAGAAGTGAACCATTGCACACCAGCATACTCACTGGCCACACCAATGCACTGAATCCGATGGCACACCGAAGTGAGAAGATCGGAGCACACCAGCATATTTTCTTTTTCCTTTTTTTGTAAGAATAAGTATGACCGAAGTCGTAGACATCCTTATACCCTCAAATAATAGGTGAAAAAAATGCATGTGTTGTTCGAGAGGAGTGCGGGGATCGAACCAGCGACCTTTTTCCCGAAAGCCCAGTGCGTTACCGCGCGGCCATGCACCTCCGGTAGTAAATAACAGTACCATAGTAGTGTATAAATAACCGCTTATAAAAATAAGTGTAAAAGAGTAACGATCTTTCTCGTAATTATCTTGGTTTTTGATACAATTTATTTTTTCAAAAAATTCGAGAACGTGACACGTCCAAAGGGACTCTATCGGGATGTCGGGATAAGTGATTCAAAACCGGGACTATCCCAGTCTAACTGAGGGTCAACTTAGATAGCGTGCTGACAGACTTCAAGCAACTGGGCAATGCATTGGTAATACTCGTAAAAGGCAACGGGCGGGCCGGGCCACTAGAGACATGGCTCAATAAAGACTATCACTCCATATTAAGAGTGAATTGGTCATCTAAAATTGGAAATGGAAAATAAACCAAAAGGGTTGAATTATTAACTAGATTGCATAAGACAAAATAAATATCTTTGTAAATTTCTTGAATCTTCGAAAATACGAGTACTATAGTTTCACTTTGTGGTGCCATGATTTATGTAAAAGGAAAAATAAGTAAATAAAACACTTATTTTATATTTTTGTGTTCACCACAGGTTTATTTTTGGATTTACAACCGGTTTCGAAGATCACCGTCTTCATCGTCAGGTGATGATAAACTAAATTGCTAAAAATATATTTCTTGTACAAGTGTAAATAATATAAGAGGAATCAGGCAGGGGGAGAGAAGTGGGGAGTTGTGATACAATGGTGAATTGGGCGGGGAAAATGAAAGTGAATCTTTCGGGCAGGTCAGAGTCTGGATATCGTATTGCGTATCGCGGATACTTTAATTTTTCCCCGCCCCAGTTACCATTGTATCACATATCTCCCCACTTCTCTCCCCCTACCTCATTCCTGTTATATTATTTACACTTGTATAGGAAATATATTTTTAGCAATTTAGTTTATAGAAGACGGATGTCTTCGAAACCGGTAGTAAACCCAAAAATAAACATGTGGTGAACACAAAAATATAAAATACTCGTAATTTTTTATTTACTTATCTTTGTAAATTTTTAAGTAATAATTTATTAAACTTCCCGTGTTGTTAAAATTTCAAGTATTTTTACACTCCGTAGAAACATTTCTATTTTATCAATAGCGCAATCGAGTTGGCTAGACACTTGTCAAGTACAATTATTTTTTAAAGGTCACCCTCTAATTTTCACTTAATATGTTCCTCATTGGTTGATAGAGATTATCACGTGGCAATAAACCCGCTAGGTTGTACTGTATACACGAAAAGTTTTAAAAAATCAACAACGTATTTGTTTATTAAGATCGGAATAATATTTCGAATTTACATAACATCACGCCGTCCCCCTGCAGGGATATGCAGAGATAGTTGATCACCAGATTTTCCTATCTTGACACACACGATTTCTCTTATTTCTTATTTTTACTTCTTTCAAAATATCACTCCTTTGATCCAAATATACTCTTCCTCTACCACCATGCCTTCCACTTACATTTGCACTGCATATTTGTTTTGTCTTTCTTCATCAATTCATCCCACATGCCCAAACCTCTCGTATCTCAGAGCGCTCTTCTTCGTCTTCCTCAATACATCAGCCTTAAGTTCATATTCATCCCTTATCATTTCATTCGAGGGTAAATTCTTCTTAAGAGGGCTCCAATTTAGGATGTGAACCCACTCATATATTTCAATAAGACCTTCCAAAAAGGATGGATTTTAAGTCCATTCTAAAGTTGCATACGCCACCCATTTCTCTTACCCAAAGAGCCAGATCATTCCTTACCATAGGATCAGCAATGGCAAAATCTCTATCAGAATACCTCGCCCTATTGGATAGATTTGGAACAACCAATTTATTAGATGAAGCAGAAATCACCAAACAAAGTTTAAATATTTGGGTGCTAGCATAATGTGCAATAATGATCTCTATGGCGCAATACTTGAACAATCACAAAAGGCCGCAGCTATTTCCGGATGTTTAAAGAACACTATCTGGAAAAACAAGTATATGAACATCCAAAGCAAGGTGAGGATATACAAGACCTGTGCACGCCCCATAATGACATACAGCATAGAGTCTAGAGCCGACACTGTCAAAACCAAAAATCTCCTTCGAACCAGCGAAACGAAGGTACTCAGGAGTATCGCTGGCAAAACCCTTCGTGATAGAGTACGAAACACAGAAATCCGAAGGATGTGCCAAGTTGAAGATATTATCAGATGGGGACGACAGAGAAGAAGGTTCAGGAACGAACATGTATCCAGAATGGCGGAACCAAGAGCCGTAAGAATGGTCAGCGACAGTATCCCCCAAGCAAGCAGACCTCCAGGACGACCTCCCAAAAGATGGAAAGACAGCTGGCAGTCGACGTCACAAGATGGAAACGATGATCTCTCTCCGTGGTTGCAGTCCTAAGACTGGTTTGCAGCAATTTCAACTCTTCTCCTCCATTCCCCCCTGTCCTGTGCGGCTCTTTTTAAATCTGTATATGTTGAGCAGCGCACGTCCACCAACAGGTCCTCCAGGTACTCTCGGCGTGGGCGTCCCCTAGAGTTTGTCCCCTCGGTCATACCCTCCATTATGGCATGCAAGAGGCCCTCTTGTCGTATTATATGACCGATCCATCTTGAGGACCTGCTCCAGGTACTCTCGGCGTGGGCGTCCCCTAGAGTTTGTCCCCTCGGTCATACCCTCCATTATGGCATTATATGACCGATCTGATATATTATATGACCGATCCATCTTGCACGCCTTTCGGACAGGATCCTGAGCAGGTGCCTTCCTCCTTCGATTCGTTGGAGAACCTCTTCATTTGTGATGCGGTCTCTCCAGGAAATTCCTAATAGTCTTCTATAGGACCACATCTCAAAAGCCTCTAGTCTTCGTCTATCTCTTTCGGATAAGCACCATGTCTCGCAGCCGTACATCAAGATACTCCATACATAGGTCTTGATGAGGAGTATTCTCAGTTTTAGGTCTATATTATTTGATTCTATTATTTTCGACCTTTTATTAAATGCAAGTCTAGCCTGATGTATACGGCTGTCGACCTCGCTCTTGGACCGACCGTCCCATGTTATTTTGCTCCCGAGGTAGACAAACTCCTCGGTGTTCTTTAGTGGTTTACCCGACATCACTATTCTCATCTGGTGCTGCGCTCGGCCTACAGTCAGCAGCTTTGTTTTGTCTTTATTTATCTTCATACTGTAGTTATTTTGAAGAATGCTTTCCATAGTTGTTAAGGCCTCTTGTAGTTCCTCTTCACTTTCAGTAACCATAGCAATATCGATGATGTAGAACCATAAAAGGCCAACATGCCTAAAAGAAGAGGAAGAAGAAATCACCATCAAAGTTCTACTTCTCTTCGAAAGAACTTCCCTCAGATATAAAAATATTCCCTTAAATATAAAGCGACAAAATTTGAAATCAATCCGTTCGCGACACTTAAATCAGTTGTTAACTTTTTGGATATTTTTTTATATATAAATATTGAAAAAGTCTAAAATGTGATATTAAATTTTATGTTGTAATAAGATTTCTTAGCTAAATAATAAGCTTTCTATTCATCGATTCAAGTGGAAAGGAAGACAATTCTCTGAATCTTTATTCTCAACCCCGACCCCCTTAAGTAGAACTGGGGCAGGATTAAGATCTGACAAGTACTTGTATAGTTGTATACTCTCGGAGATTTAGAAATACGTATTTGCTCGAAACGAGAATTGGACGGGAATAAGCCAACGGAAGATAGAAATATAAAGCGCAGAATATTTATGAAGTTTTTCAATGTTTTGCCACGATAAATACACATAAATATAATAGTTCCACTCATCCGAGCTGCAACCAGATTTGACATTTCTCATATTTTATTTTCTCTCTTTACACTGGCAATGAATCTGGGTTTGTTTAAGTGTGTATGTGTGTGTTTATGTAAACGTTTATGTAGACGTTTATGTAGTCGTTTATGTAGACGTTTATGTAGACTTTTATGCAGACGTTTATGTAGACGTTTATGTAGACGTTTATGTAGACTTTTATGTAGACGTTTATGTAGACGTTTATGTAGACTTTTATGCAGACGTTTATGTAGACGTTTATGTAGACGTTTATGTAGACGTTTATGTAGACGTTTATGTAGACTTTTATGCAGACGTTTATGTAGACGTTTATGTAGACGTTTATGTAGACTTTTATGCAGACGTTTATGTAGACGTTTATGTAGACGTGAGACGCTTAAAAACATAAAATCCAGCATAACTGGAAGCAAACAGCAGCAGATAGAGCAAAATGGCGTAGAGCTGTTGCTACAATAGTTATCAGAGACCGAATAGAGAAAGAAGACGCAAACCAGCTATTGCAAGTACTGAAGCTTCTTGGGCCTATATGATATGCCTATCACAAATTGGTGAACATACTATACTTAAGAAATTGTAGCATGGTCCCTGTGACAGTTCACAAATTTGCCCCAATACAACCTTGTAACGAAGTTCAGTAACTTTAATAATTTTATCAACTTTAATATAAGCCTCAATTCTAATAAATAGCAAGTTATTTAGGTAAATACATTACATAAAACTAACAATAATGACAAATTTATACATCTTGTTACAAATTAGCAAAAATGTGGCAATTTGTTAAAATCAAATAATATTTAGTGACGTTTGTCAAAAGTCACTATAATCGTCTGCATTGGCTAGGGATGGGATATACGATAGTTGGATTTTCGATTTTTTTATACTTCAAATTAAATGTTCGTAATTCGTATTAATTCATAGTGGATTTTGACCTATTTAAAAATAGATACAAATCATACAATATACATTAGAAAGTCAGTATAATGATAACTAGGAATTAAAACGTCAGTTTAGAGAAAAATCATTTTTCGATTTATAAAAATACTATTCGATTTGTAAAAAAAAACGATTTTACACCCATCCCTTTGAGACACGACGTTTCAAACGTCACAGGAACCATTATACATTTTCCTAAATATAATAGTTATCTCTGATGGCACCAACGTCAAGTATTCTGATCCTTCAATTTGTATTGTGCCTTCTATTATACTCGTTACGGGTACTGGACATTTATATTTAAAAAATGTTAATGTTTATTGAATTTATAATTGTACCAAATATTTATTTATTATACATATGTAATTGAGTGTCGCTGTTTGTCAGGTTGGTGAGAATGTGCAACGGGGTTTTATGTAATCAAAAATCGAAAAGAAGTATCGATTTATTTTTTCATGCTATGTTACATGTCCTCAGTGAGATACAGGCAAAAGCCTAGTTTACTGGGGACACGACAAATGAAAGGCAACAAACCCAGATCCATTAAAATTGTGTGTCCAAATTAAATTACCTGTTGTTTTTTTCGCAAATTACATATATTTCTTGTCGTGTGTACAATAAAAAAAAAATTTATTATAATTAAGAGTATGCACTGAAAAACATTTGATATACTTGCTGCCGGGCTCGCTCTTCGATTGGGAGAAAGTTGAGATGAACCCCGATCTTTTGATAGCTTCTCTCTTAAATCTATTTTTTCCATTGCTGTTACATATATAGTATGTGTAATTTCAGGATAAACAATATATTAAAATTACATTTTGCCATCAACAGACAGACTATTTATTTATTAAAACGAAAAGGTTTTAACAGAAAAAAGCCCTGCGAATATAAGCATAAAATCCGCGCGTTCCGGTGCTGAGTATTTAATACACATCAATACACATGTAAAAATGAGCGATTTAAAATCGGAGAAATAAGTATATTCACAGCCAAATGCTTAAATTAATTAAATTTGAAGTCAAAAGTGATAATAATTGAAATTTAATTGTTGAAAACATGAAAAAAATATCGGCCGAAGCTCACAAAACGGGCGAAGCGACCACCTCAAACGAATGCCCGAAAGCTACTGAAGCGAGAGAAGCGAGCAAACTGAGATTCTATTTCTTGCGTTCCCATATACCGAAGTAGAGTGAGACGTGAATAGCGTCGCTTCCTCCCCCATAGCAGTTTTTTAAAATTAATATACCTACATCACACACGTTTGATTGTATTGGTGAATTTATTCCCGATTTTCACAAAATATCTCTGATGTGCCCGATAAGTGCTAATTAGTTTGAATATAATTTTTTTCATTCAATGTGTAAATGTATTACGGAGGAATACCTAAAATCTGAACCCAGTATTTATTATATTTATAGAGATATTAAAGTTTTTAGAAGCAATGTGTAACATACTAGTTACACATCACAGGGAAGGAAGGGTTAACAACGTCATTCCATGTGCGAGTGATGACGCTCTTCATAGCTTAGTTCGTGGCTACGGCACCGGAAACAATCTTGTATAATTATAAAATTGTAAATAATTGTTAGGTATATTAAAAAAAAATTGCAATAATATCTCTTTTATTCGACTTTAAATACATATACACACGTGTACACGCCCTCAAACCGTTTCCCTGTAAGGGTAGGCAGATTGACAGCGCGTTAGACTTTCCTATCACGACACACATATTTCCCTCTTATATATCCAATACATACACACCTTGTCACAACACTCTTAAGATTTATTTGACTTTGTTCTACTTAATAAATATAAAAAAAAAGTAATTTGATAAAATCTAAAGCCAATATTGTGAAAATTCAATCTAATACACTCAATGTAATTGGAGTTCACGTGAAACAGTTCTAGCAAGCGAGCCAATTCTATTTACCTATATATTATATAATACGAGTACATATACTATATGTGATTGGGGTGATTGTTGCATTGGACTGAATGCAAGGGACTGGAAAACGTTACGTAACGGCGTGAGCATTACGTGGCGGCGGCGCTATGAAGACTGTGTACCGCCACTGTGACTGGGTCACACTCGAGGGGCGCGCGCTGTCCGGATTACAGCGCCAAAGCCTTCGTGAATAATCTCCGATCCAGCAAAGCTGTCGCATCGCAACTTCCTGGCGCGTCGTATCTACATATAACATATGTGAGATCGATATCTTCCATTATATAGCACATTTAAACATTCCAGTTATTAGTTTTAACGTACGGTGTTTTTGAACATATTTTTTCACGAGTATTTGGATTGAAAAAAGAATTCTTAGGTAGACCGATTAAACTTCTTCTTCTCCCTGGCTCCATCCCAACTCACTGTCTGCGAAGACTGTTGGGGTCAGCTCTCCTCGTCCTCAGGTTGTATGCTCTTCTGTCCCGGACTACGTCCCCCAGGCTGTGCCTCTGCACCAGGTTATCTTTTTGCATCACCCATGAATTCTTTGGTCTTCCTCTGGTTGTTATTCGAGGAAGATCCATGGAGATTGCCTGGTTCACAATGTGATCGGGTGCTCCGCATCCAACGCGCCCATACCATCTCAATCGTCTCTCCTCCATCTTACTGTTGATGTCTGTAACACCTAGGCTTCCACGAATGCGTGAGCTTTTTATTTTGTCTCTTAGGGACACACCAGCTGACCATCTTAGCATGCGCATTTCAGCAGTTTCTAGTTGTCTAGAGTAATAGTTATATTATACATCGTCCAGCATTCGGAGCCATAGATTTAACCATAGATTGAATCTTTAGTGAATGTCTGACGTTAAATTAGAATTACTTGCAATAAAAAATGTTAGGCCAAATATTTATAGGCGGTTTTTCTTTAACGCCGTTATTAAAAATAATAAATTTTATCTTAATTTTTGATAAACGTGATATAAATTCAGTTATCAAGAGTCTGTGTCATTCAGTTAATGAAATTCTGAAAGAATGAAACGTAGAAAGTCAGAAAAATCGTAAAAGTTGTAGGAGGTGTATGGATGAAGGAAAGATATACCATAGGAAAGTCTGGCACTCTTTTCTCTCTGTCTTGCCCAACAGGGAAATGACGTGATGGTATGTATGACATATATATTTTTATTTTCGCGACACCTCTGGGGGTCGCGATTCACAGGTAGAGAAACGAAGGTCTAAATGTTCTCTAATACACATATCAAGGTTAGTCGTGGGTAGACCACGGGTTGGAATTTCATAAATATTAATAGCTACAATGTCTTAAATAATTTTTTTATAAATTCTTAACTTGTTTAATATACGTGTAGGTACATCAAATGAATTTTCGAAATAGGGCAACGTCACTATTATTAATAAATAATTAGGATATACGAGAACGGATAAGTCAAGAGAGCATCAGTTTTACTGAAAGACTGGATATGTACAGTTAAACTCGTGTATTGAAGCTCCATAAAAGTACAGTTAAACTTGTGTATTGAAGCTCCATAAAAGTACAGTTAACCTCGTGTATTGAAGCTCCATAAAAGTACAGTTAAACTCGTGTATTGAAACTCCATAAAAGTACAGTTAACCTCGTGTATTGAAGCTCCATAAAATGTTGTATTACACTTTCGTTGTACGAGGCGTATCCAGAAAGTAAGTGTACTGAGGCTCTCACGACCGGATGGATTTTATTTTCGACATGTTGGCTACGCTTCCGTGTAGCCTGACCCTTCCCCTCCGCAACGAGACTGGTTCGAGGTCAATACGTTGAGAAGTGTCGACGCGACAACACGTTTCGTGAAAAATGTCAATCTAATCTCCCGCCAAGTGCGAAATACGCGCCGTCATCCGTTATATCGTTTGGAAGGGAAAACCTCCGGTTGAGGTTTATAATGAGGTTAAAACTGCATATGGTGATAAAGCTATGAATCGTACGAGTGTGTACAAATGGTGTCGCGAGTTTAAAAACGGTCATATGTCTGTGCATGATGATCAGAAAAGTTCAAAACCACAATTTCAGCCAAGAAAATCATGGCATCCGTGTTTTGGGACTGTCAAGACATAATTTTAATTGAATATATGACCTAGCACCTTCCCCTGACCTAGCACCTTCAGATTACTATCTCTTTACCTCCCTGAAGCTGCACATGGGTGGAAAAAGGTTTTCAACCGACGAGGAGGTAAAGGAGGAGGTGGAGAAGTGGAAGGAGGGGTTGGCGGGAAACTACTTCGAGGAAGACATCAAAAAGTTGATATCCCGCTTCACCACCTGCATTGAGAGGAATGGTGACTATGTCGAAAAATAGCTTACATATGTACTACGGTAACCACGTAATTTTTTTTTTAAATAAAAAAAATTGTAACCTACAAAAATTCAGTACACTTACTTTCTGGATATGCCTCGTATATAGTACTGACACATGGCGGGATTAGTACCATGTGGCAATTGAATTGAGATCGACACGACTGAGAAATGGATCACTAATGTTACACATCAGCAACAAAGAACACATTTTGAAGTGATTTTTTTTGGTTATCATAAAGTTTGTACGGAACGTGCTTTAAATGTACATATATTGTAGCAGCACCAATAACCAATTCTTGTGCCATTTGCCGTACAGTTTGTTGCGTGTTTTCTTCCAATGAAGCTTTAAATTCATCGTTTTCAACAGTAGCAGGAAGTCCTCAAACTTCTTCATTTTTAAGACATATGTCTCCGTCACTTAACTTTTTGAACCAAAGTTGCACTGTTCATTCTGAAGTGGTTCCTTAACTCCATGTTTGGTTAACATTGCGTGCTGTTTGAGATGCATAATGTCAGCGTTCCATGTTATGGCATACACTCTGAAGTGGTTTCTTAACTTCATGTTAGGTTAACATTGCGTGCTGTTTGAGATGCATAATGTCAGAGTTCCATGTTATGTCATACACTCTGAAGTGGTTCCTTAACTTCATGTTAGGTTAACATTGCGTGCTGATTGAGATGCATAATGTCAGAGTTCCATGTTATGTCATACACTCTGAAGTGGTTCCTTAACTTCATGTTAGGTTAACATTGCGTGCTGTTTGAGATGCATAATGTCAGAGTTCCATGTTATGTCATACACTCTGAAGTGGTTCCTTAACTCCATGTTTGGTTAACATTGCGTGCTGTTTGAGATGCATAATGTCAGAGTTCCATGTTATGTCATACACTCTGAAGTGGTTCCTTAACTTCATGTTAGGTTAACATTGCGTGCTGATTGAGATGCATAATGTCAGAGTTCCATGTTATGTCATACACTCTGAAGTGGTTCCTTAACTTCATGTTAGGTTAACATTGCGTGCTGTTTGAGATGCATAATGTCAGAGTTCCATGTTATGTCATACACTCTGAAGTGGTTCCTTAACTCCATGTTTGGTTAACATTGCGTGCTGTTTGAGATGCATAATGTCAGCGTTCCATGTTATGTCATACACTCTGAAGTGGTTCCTTAACTTCATGTTAGGTTAACGTTGCGTACTATTTGAGATGCATAATGTCAGCGTTCCATGTTATGTCACACACTGTGAAGTGGTTCCTTAACTTCATGTTAGGTTAACATTGCGTGCTGTTTGAGATGCATAATGTCAGCGTTCCATGTTATGTCATACACTCTGAAGTGGTTCCTTAACTTCATGTTAGGTTAACGTTGCGTGCTGTTTGAGATGCATAATGCCCAAGTTCGAATAAATTTAAAAAAAATTAAACGGAATTCTTCTATTTTCAATTCCATTTCTTAATTATTTAAACAATGCAGATTACATGCCTGACTCAATAAATAAGTATAGCAGATCAATAACTAAAGAACGATCGAAATGATATAATATTAAAATCGGCCATTATTTTCCGAATAACCTAACACTTGTTGCAGTTTAGAAACAAAAAAAAAACATTTAAAAAATAAAATGCTCCAAGTAGAGATAAACTCTAAGTTGACAAGTATCTGGAATAATTAAGCTTTCAGCCAAAGCTTTTAACCAACCAGAAAGTTGTTCCCTTTATCTGGTGCATGAGCCTTGCTCTGCTATGACTCGAACTCGGTGCCCCACCAGTCTCTTTTTTCTCCCATCTTGGTCCATCTTGAATGCAGTGCTTAAAGAGGATCCTTTTAACTTCTTTGTTTGATCCGTTTATATCGTAGGACACATTCCTCAACTGTCCCCATGATCACCAGCTTCTCCAGATTATCAAAATATTTTTTAGCAACATGCCTAAAGTACGTAAAGAGATTTTTCCTGTATATTGTCGAAAGTCTTTCGGTAATCTTCAAATTTTTTAATGAAAGAGACGTCGGTGCGCCCTGCGGTTCGTGGGGTCTAGATTACGAAACATCCAATACTTTATCTCGATGGCAACTATAATATTTCATTTTTTCTTTCCCATCGTCCATGTTTCCACTCCATATTGCTATGGAAAATAGTCGAGACTTAGCTAGACGCATTTTGATTTTTTAGGTATAGATCGTTAAGGTTTATGTCAGATTTGTCATAGCTGATTTTGCCACTTCAATTTGTCTTATTTGAAAGAGGCTTGAAGTGGTTGATACCCTTTTAAAAAAAATGACTATAAAAAACCGAACCCGCAACATTTGGATCGAAAGAAAAGTATCAGACCAACGAGGATAATGAAGTTTTCCAGTTATAGATGTTTATTTATTTAACATTTTTATTGAAATACAATATTGCCAGGCGGCAATCTCTTCCAACCAACCAGATTAAAGTAAATGATGCAAGTTACATGGTTGCATAAATCATTCAAATGACTATCCATCCCCACGAAATTCATAAACACATACGTGAGCATATGCCCACAAAGACGGACAATCACCCGAACATTCTTTTTTATATTAAGTGAGATATCATCAATCAAAATAAAAGGAATGGTGGAGAGGAGAGGAAAGGAAAAATCGGGAATGAAACACGTTATATTACTGACTAGAAAATAAGATGTTACATCGAACACAAATATGGATGAAAGTCTGACGTAATTTAATTATCTTTTAAATGTAAATATAGATGGTGCACATCTGATATATGGTACTCGTATACTGAGAGTTCGTTTCACAGTAGCGCCGAGTGAATTGCCAATGAAGATGGTATATTGAGAGTTCGTTTCACAGTAGCGCCGAGTGAATTGCCAATGAAGATGGTATATTGAGAGTTCGTTTCACAGTAGCGCCGAGTGAATTGCCAATGAAGATGGTATATTGAGAGTTCGTTTCACAGTAGCGCCGAGTGAATTGCCAATGAAGATGGTATATTGAGAGTTCGTTTCACAGTAGCGCCGAGTGAATTGCCAATGAAGATGATGTGAAAAATAATACTTATCTTATAATATTAATAATGATTTCTTCCCATTTCCATCAGGAGTTTAAAACAAATAACTTAAATGAATTCAAGAAAAGCTCGCTTTAATAATTAATTTCGTAATAAAAACAAATGGATTCTGAGAACTTTTCTGAGAATCTGTCGAGAAAAAGAAACATTGTTTTTCCACAAGGACTTCTTCCCACCATTGGGCGTCTACCTATATATGCAACAAAGATCCAACCCGCTGAAGACGTTCTTGGTATTTCGAAAAAGCCTATCTCAATAATATGCTGATATAAAAATATAAAACCGATCAAATTTGTTGGTAAGACGCCTGAATTCTCGGGGCTGCGGGTTCGATCACCGATGAAGCCCATTTTTTTTTAAATAATTCTAGTCTGGTTTTTTTCTTAAGGCATGTTTAACATCTTTCTGGTAGGTTAGTCCTTATCATGAGACATGGTGCCTATCCGAAAGAGATAGACGAAGACTAGAGACTTTTGAGATGTGGTCCTATAGAAGACTATTAGGAATTTCCTGGAGAGACCACATCACAAATGAAGAAGTTCTCCAACGAATCGAAGGAGGAAGGCACCTGCTCAGGATCCTGTCCGAAAGGCGTGCAAGATGGATCGGTCATATAATACGACAAGAGGGCCTCTTGCATGCCATAATGGAGGGTATGACCGAGGGGACAAACTCTAGGGGACGCCCACGCCGAGAGTACCTGGAGTACCTGTTGGTGGACGTGCGCTGCTCAACATATACAGATTTAAAAAGAGCCGCACAGGACAGGGAGGAATGGAGGAGAAGAGTTGAAATTGCTGCAAACCAGTCTTAGGACTGCAACCACGGAGAGAGAGTCCTTATCTTGGCAAAGTTCAATTTATCCAAATATTAACGCTTTTCTTTGGTGATTCCTTGTTATATGGTAAATTATGAAGGAAAATTGAGGAAACAAATCACAACTTTTCCTTATAATTTTTTTTATACGTAAAGCCCACGTTACATTGCCAAAATATCAATTTTTATAAAAGACAAAAAGGGCTATAAAATGATTCTATAATCTAAAACAAGAACAACATTTACATAGCTGAATTATCAACAACTAAAATGGTTTGAATAATTTTTCTCTACATTTAGTGATTAATAAGATATTTAGATTATTTCCCCCAATTTTCAAAACGCGCCCACGCTGTCCAGACATGTTGACCCGATGTCGTTTGAAAGTTTGTAGTGTTTACAATATTTATCACCAGATGATACGACTGCACACAATAGTGCATGTATACTATTTGAATGTGTTGCCATATTTGAAATTACGTTAGAATTTCTGGATTTTTTTAAAATCCCACAATTAGTGTAACACCTGTGTTACAATGCTATGATAAGGGTTAACATATTTCTGGTAGGTTAGAAGAGATTAGCGATAAGTTTGCCAGGTTGTACTGTATGCTACAAAAGTGGAATACAATACAATAATATGGTACCTACCCATCAACACATTTGAACTGGCGTTCGATACGTTGAAGATCATGCCAGAGAGAATACATTGTCTTTAAGCTTTGTCTTTTTGTATTCAACCCCCTTAATGGGATGTTTCCATGGTATTTTTCGAATTCGGGTTTTTAAGATTTAGGGACTAGTGTTTCGCATAGAAGGATGAGGTTGTTTGAATAAAAGTCGTCAAGATCGAGATAAGCAAAGAGAGAAAGTTTATTGAGAGCGTATGTATTTATAATGTATAAAACGGCGCAGAACATGTCGCCGTCTCGCTTCGCCGGACACATAGTTATTGTCACGTGTTCCATATAGATTTCATACTACGGTCTGTAGGAGAGGCAAGAGATATGTCGGCGTCTCACTCTCGCTGTTCGCTAGTAGTAAGTTCAATGACCGCGCAGTGACCTTCGCTCAGCGCCGTCTCACATTCCTTGCAGAGCGAGTTCAATGACCAAGCGGCCAAAGATCGCCTCAGTGGGTTCAGTGACCGCATGCACGGTCGCTACAAAGACATGACTTTTGCCGTTGCTGGTTCTGTGGCGTGGAATAGCCTGACTCCAATTATTCTAGATATGTATATCTAAAGCCGAATGTGTTATTAGTACTATCACACATCATAACATCTATATTTTTTAAAATTTTATTTCGTCTTCCCATGAAAGTTTTCTGCGATTTTCTTAGTAAACATGTTTTTTTAAACATATGCAGATGCGGAGAAGTACCCAATCTAATGGCCGCATTCACAACCTTCCTATCCTTACACTAAACTTATATATTATATATTTATTTTGTAACATTTTAATACAGGGTTCAAATCCCGAGATGGAGCGTCCTTGAGGAGAATTTGTTATCTAAATGATATAATAATGATGCTATATAAAGTAGCCAACTATTATTATTATTATTCTACACTGAAGCAGGCACATAACTAGCAGTTCGTCATTGCACGTGTTGACAATACTACCGCACGTGAAGATGCAACACTACTTACACACAACTATTATTTCTCGCGAGTCAATTAAGTTCAATTATTGGATAAACTCTTTAACTAGATTGAGATTCTTTTTTTTTTTTTTTTTCGAGTTCCACCGGGAATCGAACCTTACGTCTTACCAACTACACCAGTTAATTGGAGCCTTACATCTTACCAACTAGACTACAGATAAAAGCTCATAAAAAAACGAAGTTGTAATTTTATGTTTCGAAGCAGGCTAAATGTGGTTTGGGTCGTTTTTGTAAATATATACGTCCAATTAAAAGTGAGTTGCTGAGTGATTCTGTAACATCTTTGTAATAACTCTGCGAGCAATTTATAAACGAGCAAAATTTCGAACCATTCTTTTATTATTCTACGAAAAAACACAATCTCTTTTATTTATTCCACGTGTCGATTTAATTGACTTTCTCAGAATTTGAGGTTACAAAAAAACAATTTTCCCTTTTTTAGAATACACGAAGAGTAATAACTTAATAATTGAGGGTAGAGGGAGAGATGCCTACTCTTTTGACAAAAGAGTGGACATCTGTCGGGCTGCAATAGGTGGACATTTGGCGGATATTGTTTTTTGTGTTTAAATGTCATACATTATACATCAATGACCATTAAAAAAATTTTTGACATCAAAGCAAATTGTGTGTGTTATTCAAGAATTAAAAAAAACTAGTTGCAACCCGTGAAATATTCACGGAAGTAAAACAAATTCTACATTTATGAAAATATGTATTCTTAAATGTAAAATTTGTTTATTTACGAGGCATATCCAGAAAGTAAGTGTACTGAATTTTTGTAGGTTACAATTTTTTTTATTTAAACAAAAAAATTACGTGGTTACCGTAGTACATATGTAAGCTATTTTTCGACATAGTCGCCATTCCTCTCAATGCAGGTGGTGAAGCAGGGTATCAACTTTTTGATGCCTTCCTCGAAGTAGTTTCCCGCCAACCCCTCCGTCCACTTTTCCACCTCCTCCTTTACCTCCTCGTCGGTTGAAAACCTTTTTCCACACATGTGCAGCTTCAGGGAGGTAAAGAGGTAGTAATCTGAAGGTGCTAGGTCAGGAGAATGCGCGGGATGGTTTAGGACATCCCATTTAAACGAGGCGAGCAGTTCCTTCGTGGCGTTGGCCGTGTGTGGTCTGGCATTGTCGTGCAGAAGGCAGACTCCCTTTGTCAGCATGCCTCTCCTCTTGTTCTGAATCGCCCTCCGCAATTTTTTTAGGGTCTCACAGTATCTTGCAGAGATGATGGTCTCCCCTTGAGGCATATATTCAATTAAAATTATGCCTTGACAGTCCCAAAACACGGATGCAATGATTTTCTTGGCTGAAATTGTGGTTTTGAACTTTTTGACGGAGGGTGAAGAGGTGTGACGGGACCGTTTTTAAACTCGCGACACCACTTGTACACACTCGTACGATTCATAGCTTTATCACCATATGCAGTTTTCACCTCATTATAAACCTCAACCGGAGGTTTTCCCTTCCAAACGAGATAACGGATGACGCCGTGTATTTCGCACTTGGCGGGAGATTGGATTGACATTTTTCACGAAACGTGTTGTCGCGTCGACACTTCTCAACGTACTGACCTAGAACCGGTCTCGTTGGGGAGGGGAAGGGTCAGGCTACACGGATGTGTAGCCAACATATCGAAAATAAAATCCATCCGGTCATGAGAGCCTCAGTACACTTACTTTCTGGATACGCATAGTATATTATTTATACATCGTCCCCTTTAACATCGGTTCAAAAATTGTTAGCTAGGTATTTAAAATTCGTTCAGTATCACGGACCCACCGAGATTCAAATTTCGAATTACTTTCGGAGAGAATCCAAGTATTCCTCTCTCGCTCTCTTGTATTCAAAATTCAATTCTCGTATTCTTTCTTTGGCGACAGCCGTATGGGTTTTGGCCTATTTATACTATGATTGAATTAAAAAAACCGCTCAATTTAAAAGAGCCTTTATTTATTTAGTATTATCTTTAGTCTGTCAATAATAGTGAGGTTCGAGTATGGAGCCAAGCCGGAGTGGAGTGCCTTTGATAAGTGTTCGCTGTCTAAATGACGCTTTATAAATTGTCCTTTTATTACTTTATAATATTAAGATACGAATTAATAAAAACTAACAATTTAAAACAGTTGAAATGAATAAAATGCGTATTCTTAAATGTTCTTGGCGTATCGGCTTTCCTTCGTGAATCTACGATATCCTGGCCCCTAGAAATATCGATTGTCCCGCCCCGCCGATCGCTCGGTCGGGTCGGTCGGAAAACTCACCCCTGGGCGGCAGGAAGAAAACTTGAGTCCGAACAAGACAACACTTCCTCTACCCTTTCTTATTTCTCTCCCCACTCCACTCCTCTTATTAAATTTGTTCTATTGACCGTGCCTAGGGCAATGATGTTTACACAAAATTATCTGCCATTATAAAAGAACCGACTTCTTTTCGGTGGTATTTCAGAATAACAATAGTAAAAGAAACCCGAATCACTTTTACAGCCTCTCTCTTTTTATAACTCAAAAGTATTTGTTTTTATAAATATAACAACATGAAAAAAATAATATTAAATTGTTTTGTAGAGAATTCGTTATTATATGATAATACCACGACTTTGCTTGTGGATGCTTCATATTTAGCATTTTTCCAACCAACTAGACAAAAGTAAATGAAGCAAATTATAGTACATGGTCGCAAAAAAACATTCAAATGACTATCCATCCCTACGAAATCCATGAACACATACGTGAGCATATTTTTTTTTTTTTTTTTTATCCACTTTGCACGGATTTCTCCCGTTACACAAAGAGGGTCTGCTTCTAATATTAGCTTATTCGTTAGGAATAATATCAGCCAGGATTCTTCTCATACTGCTAGACGGTACCGAAAATATATCAACAGTGTCATTCAGTTGGTTCAATAACTCTATACCACGCGTGACTGAGTGTTTAGCCATGATATTCGTCCTGTAAGTTGGTGTGTAGAACAGAGGGTGATTCCTTGCATGGCTATATTTATTGGGTACATACAAATTTAGTGCTTCTAGAATCGCGGGACAGTTAAAGCAACCTTGGAAAACCTTTATTAGGAATATCACAATGGATTCTTGCCTTCTTGTTTCGAGGCTTCTATAGTTACACACCGCGAGAAGTTCGGCATGGTGAGCATATTTTGGATAATCGCCCTTTGTTCTGTACCATAGATATCTGAGGATTTTTTTTTTGTATTTGTTCTATATTTGAGCTGATGAGGAGCCCAAACTGTAGATGCATATTCTAATTTGGTTCTTATTAGATAATTATATAAGTTTCGCGGGATATCGGTGCTGTTAAATTCTCTTGGTATTCTCATTATAAAACCGAGTAGTTTGTAACAGTCCGATATCAAACGTGAGACATGGTTAACGAACGTGAGTCCGACATCAAAGGTTACGCCCAAATCTTTGAATTCAGAATTCCCACGAACACCACAAAGACGGACAATCACCCGAACATTCCTTTTCATATAAAGTGAGATATCATCAATCAAAGGAAAAGGAAGGAACGGGGGAGAAGAAAGGAAAAAAAATCAAGAATGAAACACGTTATGTTACTGACTAGAAATTAAGAGTTTTGTTATACTGTCAATGTAGTATTTAGTTATCTAATAATAATATGACAATTTATATAGCGCTGTTTAGTGAGTACACTCTGCTCAAGAGCCATTATTGACAGATTAAAAATATTACAAAATAGATAAATATAAAAGTTGCGAGAAACGATAGGAAGATAGTGGCTACGGATATTACGAGTAGATTTAGTTGCGAGAAAGGATAGGAAGATAGTGGCTACGGATATTACGAGTAGATTTAGTTGCGAGAAAGGATAGGAAGATAGTGGCTACGGATATTACGAGTAGATTTAGTTGCGAGAAAGGATAGGAAGATAGTGGCTACGGATATTACGAGTAGATTTAGTTGCGAGAAAGGATAGGAAGATAGTGGCTACGGATATTACGAGTAGATTTAGTTGCGAGAAAGGATAGGAAGATAGTGGCTACGGATATTACGAGTAGATTTAGTACTTCCGCGCATCTGCACTTGGTAAAAAACCCGCAGAAAACTTTACGAGGGAAGATGAACTACAAATAAATCTTTGTAGATCTTCTAATATGCTATAGCAACACATTCGGCTTTAAGTGTAGCCAAGTGTTCATATACAATAAAAAATGTTGATAAGTCTTCCCAAAGAGGGTTCTCTTCATAAAATACATATTCGTATAATATTTAGTTATCTAAAATATACAATGCATCCATAATATCTGCAAGCATCTCTTTCATAGCGTGCTCAATCCATCAGATACGGAGTATACACTTCCAACACTACATCTTATTTCTTACTGTTCATCAGATAGGGAGTATACACTTCCAACACTACATTTTATTTCTTACTGTCCATCAGATACGGAGTATACACTTCCAACACTACATCTTATTTCTAATTGTCCATCAGTTACGGAGTATACACTTCCAACACTACATCTTATTTCTTACTGTCCATCAGATACGGAGTATACACTTCCAACACTACATCTTATTTCTTACTGTCCATCAGATACGGAGTATACACTTCCAACACTACATCTTATTTCTTACTGTCCATCAGATACGGAGTATACAGTTCCAACACTACATCTTATTTCTTATTGTCCATCAGATACGCAGTATACACTTCCAACACTACATCTTATTTCTTATTGTCCATCAGATACGCAGTATACACTTCCAACACTACATCTTATTTCTTACTGTCCATCAGATACGCAGTATACACTTCCAACACTACATCTTATTTCTAAATGTCCATCAGATACGGAGTATACACTTCTAACTCTACATCTTATTTCTTACTGTCCATCAGATACGGAGTATACACTTCCAACACTACATATTATTTCTTACTGTCCATCAGATACGGAGTATACACTTCCAACACTACATATTATTTCTTATTGTCCATCAGATACGGAGTATACACTTCCAACACTACATATTATTTCTTATTGTCCATCAGATACGGAGTATACTGTTCCAACACTACATCTTATTTCTTATTGTCCATCAGATACGCAGTATACACTTCCAACACTACATCTTATTTCTTACTGCCCATCAAATACGGAGTATACACTTCCAACACTACATCTTATTTCTTACTGTCCATCAGATACGGAGTATACACTTCCAACACTACATCTTATTTCTTACTGTCCATCAGATACGGAGTATACACTTCCAACACTACATCTTATTTCTTACTGTCCATCAGATACGGAGTATACACTTCCAACACTACATCTTATTTCTTATTGTCCATCAGATACGCAGTATACACTTCCAACACTACATCTTATTTCTTACTGCCCATCAAATACGGAGTATACACTTCCAACACTACATCTTATTTCTTACTGTCCATCAGATACGGAGTATACACTTCCAACACTACATCTTATTTCTTACTGTCCATCAGATACGGAGTATACACTTCCAACACTACATCTTATTTCTTACTGTCCATCAGATACGGAGTATACACTTCCAACACTACATCTTATTTCTTACTGTCCATCAGATACGGAGTATACACTTCCAACACTACATCTTATTTATTACTGTCCATCAGATACGAAGTATACACTTTCAACACTATATCTTATTTCTTCTCGACACGGTGCTATGGAGAATACTAGAGATTGAACTAGACAAATTTGGTTCTTCACATTCCTTATATAATATATAAACTATATAATATCCCTTTTATTTATCACATATAACATAACAATCCCTTTTCTGCTTAAGCTATCAAATATTTTTTTGGAGAAATATCTAACAAACTTTCAGCTCAAACGTCTTACTTGGCAGATTACCTGAACTGTCATTGACCGAGAAATATTTCAAGATTCTTATAACGTATAACAATGGTTCCCTCCCGTACTATCGATATCTTGATGGACACAAATTCGGTTACCCAATTACAGAAATATCAAGCTTCCTCGAAAGTATTTTGTAGTAATAATTTCTGCTGATCCATTTTAAAAATTCAATGCCATTGGTTCGAAAACTGTGATACGCGAGCTGTATCTCTAACAAAATATAAAATATTATAGATATTATCTACATGTTGATTTTGAGAAGATTCACTCTAAAACAATGGCTAAAGACTTATTTGAAACCGTCAAAACAATTGTAAAGGATTTTGAGTCTTTGGATGAAAATACACCCCAAAAAGAACTAAAAGTCTTAAAAAGTTATCAAAGTCACGCTGGTGAACGACATACGTAAAGTAGAAGGAATAACATGGTAGCATACGGTGATGGCTCTAGACGATTTCGGGAAAATCATAGAGAGGACAGCGTTTAGCAGTAAATTAGTAAAAAGTTAAAAAATAACTTTTTCTTCTTATTTTAGGCCTGTTATGGTCCTGCATCATTGTTTGCCTATTGTGACGTCGACTGCCAGCTGTCTTTAGATAGTTTGGGAGGTCGTTCTGGAGGTCTGCTCGCTTGAGGGATACTGTCCCTGGCCATTCTTACGGCTCTTGGTTCCACCATTCTGGATACGTGTCCGTTCCAAAACCTTCTTGGCTGTCGTTCCCATCTGACAATATCTTCAACTTCGCACGTCCTTCGGATTTCTGTGTTTCGTACTCTGTCACGAAGGGTTTTACCAGCGATACTCCTGAGTACCTTCATTTCGCTGGTTCGAAGGAGATTTTTGGTTCTGACAGTGTCGGCTCTGGACTCTATGCTGTATGTCATTATGGGGCGGACACAGGTCTTGTACTATATATCCTCACCTTGCTTTGGATGTTCATATACTTGTTTTTTCAGATAGTGTTCTTTAGAAATCCGGAAATAGCTGCGGCCTTTTGTGATTGTTCAAGCACTTCGCCATACAGGTCATTATTGCACATTATGCTAGCACCCAAGTATTTAAATTTTGTTACTTGTTCAATTGGTGTGTCATCGATCGCCACACTGCATCCAACTTGCTCTCTGGCTAGAGTCATGCATTTAGTCTTGCTGATGGAGATAGACATGGTGTATTTTTTGGAAGCAGTGTGGAATCGATGTGGCATTTGTTGTAGGTCTTCCTCTGATTCGGCTATGATGGTGGCATCGTCAGCACATCATATGATGTTTAGCATATTGTCGCCCATCTTGTATCCCAGGTTAAGGTCGGCAACTTCTTCTATAATTTTATCCATAACCAAGTTAAACAGAAATGGGCTTAAACTATTTCCTTGTCTTACTCCGGTTGGTGTTGGCACGTCATTAGAGAGTTCTCCGTCTACGCGAATTCTTGTGGAGCTATTTAGGTTTATGTTTCTTATGGTTTTGGCGATGGAGGGTGACACGTTCCTTTCGAGCAAAATGCTTATTACATCTTCTAGTTGGATTCTATCAAAGGTCTTGGTCAGATCGGTAAAAGCAAGGTAAGCAGTCTTGTTGTGTTCTAAAGACTTTTCTTTAATTTGCCGCAGTATGAATATAGCATCTGTAGTAGAACTGTTTCTTTGGAATCCTTGTTGTTCATCTCTATTTTCAATTTGTTGTTCTAATTTTACTCTTAGGATGTTGGTGAAGAGCTTGAGAAATGCGCTTAAAAGAGATATTCCTCTATAGTTACCAGGATCAGATTTTTGTCCTTTTTTGAAGATGGGAATCGTTATACTGGCCCTCCATTCATCTGGTATTGTTGTAGTTTCAAGGATCAAGTTGTAAAGTTTGTGGAGACTTTTCGCTAGTTCTTCGCTGCTATATTTTATAAGTTTGTTTGGTATATTATCACTTCCAGGAGCTTTCCTATTTTTGAGTATTTTCATTCCTTGTCTAATTTCCCTCTCCTCCAATGTTGTTGGTTCGTTAATTATTATATATGGAGTTGCTGGTGGAGATGTGTTGTTAAACAGGTCTCTTAAATATTTTTCCCATTCCGCTGTAGGGAATACCGTCGTCCCTGAATATTGTCAACACACACGGTCAACGACCGACGAAACGAACTTTGGATATGTCCAAAGTTCGCATACCAGAACATTAATATTGTTTACCCGCAAATACTATTTACGTTGCATTCCACGGTAGAAAGAGAACGCATCGCGTTGTCTCACCGTTTCGTCAACAAATTGTCTACCCACTATATATCTTCGCAACGTCTGCAAACACCTCTGCACGCGCAGGAGTGAGATAAAAATATATTGCGGGCGCATTCACGCACATCTATAAATACCGACTTATCGATAAATAAAGATTATTATTCACTTGACCATTCATCGCTGTTTACTATTCATTGATTATTCACTCTCACTTTCCGCATTGCTAATCGAGGTATTTTATTTAAATACCAAACAACAATCATAATCATCACGACGTACCAGTAAAGCATTACGCTAAACCGCTATAGAAATCTTGCTAGTTCGAACGTATTCATTAATTGATTTCTTTTTATCTCTTCGCATCTTCCATAGTTTCTTTTGGGCGCCATAGAGATCACGCTCCATATCTCCAAAGATAAAAAATAACGATGATTGTAAACTTTTTAGCTTTAATCTTGTGCCTTCACCCTGATGTTATCATGATGTTGCCAGGTGGCAATCTCTTCCAGTCAATCAGGCACAAGCAAACAAAGCAAGTTACATAGTCGCAAAAAAATATTGAAAGATTATTCAAATTTATGGACATAGACATATTAAAGTAAAAGTAAAATCATCAAAGGAAAGGAAAGGATAATGGAGAGGAAAGTAAAAATAAATCAGGAATGAAACACGTTATATTACTGACTAGAAATTAAGAGGTTTTTCAGTCGCTTCTTAAAGCTGCCAAGGACGGAACGAGTCTAACATCGGTTTGTAACTGGTTTCAGAATCTCACTGCGTGTATAGTAAAGGACGACGTAAAAAAACAGAGTGGTGAACTGGGAAGGCTAATAAGTAATCGGTCTGAGCGCAGCGCAAGTCCAAGATCGGAAAGACGCTGAAAATTTTCGGCGAGATAAGAGGGGGCGGCGGGGCAGATACGTATATTATACGAGCCACGCCCAGGTGCCCCGAAAACGGCTACCACGGAGGATAACATGACAAAAATCCACGATCTCTTATTGGCAGACCGCCGATTGAAGGTGCACGAGATAGCTGAGACAGTAGGCATCTCAAAAGACCGCGTGAGTCATATCCTGCATGAAGTATTGGGCATGAGAAAGCTGTCGGCGCGATGGGTGCCACGTTTGCTCACTCCGGACAACAAGCGTAACCGTGAGACCACTTCAGAGCAGTGTTTGACGATGTTTAAGCGCAATCCGAAGGAGTTTCTGCGTCGTTTCGTGACTGTCGACGAAACATGGATACACTGGTACACACCCGAGACCAAGGAACAATCGAAAAAGTGGAATTCACCCGGCGAACGTGCTCCGAAGAAGGCGACGACTGTCCTATCGGCCGGAAAGGTGATGGCCACCGTTTTCTGGGATTCAAAAGGTGTGATCTACATCGACTTCCTGGAGAAGGGCAAAACGATCATAGGGCTAGTATGCCGAATCTACTATGCCGAATTATTGGGCCGATTCGACGCCGAATTGCAGAAAAAACGGCCCCATTTGGCGAAGAAAAAAGTGCTCTTCCATCATGACAACGCACCGGCTCACACCTCCGCCGTCGCCACGGCCAAATTGGTAGAATTAGGCTACAAACTGCTACCCCCATCCACCGTATTCTCCAGATATGGCCCCGTGCGACTTCTTTTTGTTTCCAAATTTGAAAAAGTCACTCGCCGGGCAGATATTTGAGTCGAATGAGGAGGTTATCGCCGCCACGGAAGCCTACTTTGCAGACGTCCAGAAAACGTATTTTTCAGACGGGTTAAAGAAGTTGGAGCATCGCTGGGTCAAGTGTATCGAACTCAAAGGAGATTATGTTGAGAAATAAATCGCCACTTTTCCAAAATTTTTGTTATTCTTTTGTAGGCTGAGTACTTATCGGACCACCCTCGTATAATAGAGATAGTAAGTGAGTTTGGCGTCTATTTCTCACGTTCAACCAGTTCAGCGCCGATCTTCTAGAGTAGATTGCACTCGATGGGGGTTTATTTTGTACCCTATAACAACCTGGCCTGGTGGTGTGTTTTGTACCCTATGTGTGTTCCTGGTGCCTGGCCTGGTGGTATGTTCGAACTGAACTGATATGATTGTAAACCGGTTGCATGTTTTACAGACTTTTATTTTTTAGCAATGTCACTTCTAGTAAAGTTTATTTCACTACAGGAGAGAATTCCCGAATGATAAATATTCAGTGAGCAATATTCGTTTTCCAGTTGATTCTTCTACTATACTTGTGTGTTCTGGAGTCTCTCACTCAGAGTAAATTGTATTATGCACTGAAACATGAAACAGACTACCCCATGATCTTTAATTTTCTTTTTGTTTAATCCATTTTCTCACTTCTTGTATTTGTTAGTGTTATATTTGTTTTCAAGAGATATTTTTTTTTTAACTACCTGCCATAGGACAACCACTTGCATAGTTAGGGAGGCGAGTACTGCATATAATATTGCATTTGAAAAATAAATAGTATAAATTAAATAAATAAATATATATTTCAGAGAGAATCTAAGACGAACTGTGCGGTATAGTTGATAAGATGCTTATCTTCCAGTCTGGTGGTCATGGGTTCGATTTCCGATGGAACTCAGAATTATTTAAACAGGATTACAGTCTGATTTTCACGTAAGGTCTCTTTAACATATTTTTGGTTGGTTGAAAGAAATTATCACATGGAAACATACCCATCAGGTTATCCTGAATACAACGAAAATGTAATATACAATAATACATTATACAAACTATCAAAGGGTCTGGGTTCATAATATCCTCCCGATCGAGATACATCCTCACTAATAGGAGGGCGAACTCGGCCGCGGGAACGTCAGACGTTATTTAGCCCAATCCTTTAGGCCTCGGCCACACAGGTAGGAGACTCGTTTGGTGCTTAGAGCTAAATTGAGAGCTAGGTGACATATCCTAGCGAACCAACGCACCCAATACTATCGCAATGGCTACACTGCACGCTTCGCGCCACGCTACGTGACTATTAGTCTAGTGATTCTCCAAGCGAACAGACGTGTTGGTTAATTTTATTGTGTCACCAAGTGATTTTATAAGATGGCGGAAGTTTTAATAACACCTATGTATAAAAGAGCAAATTATACAAAAATTTACCTGTAATAAAATCACTTTGGAATGAAGTTGCACAGGGAAGTAAATAAAGATGAGGTAAGTTGTAATGAAATTGGTTAGTTTTGAGAGTGGCATCGTTTGTTGACTCAACCACTCCCAATTGTCAAATGAATTTGTGCGAAGCACTATGGTGTGGCCAAGCCTGAAGTCACCTAGTTTATTAGTTACGTAGCGCCTAACTTATCACTAAGCGAATCACTTTGGTGTGGCCTTAGCCTTACACATCCACCTGCTAAACCGATGAGATGTCGGTTCAAACTTCGTCGGTCATCTTTTACGAAGTTCTCATCAGATATTATCTTGAAATTGTGGTGTTTTCCAATTTTCAGAAAAATATATCGTTTAAAAAAGATTGCGCACCTCTTTATGAAAGATATTCCCTAAAATAATTCAGTTTCTTCAACCACTGCTTAATCATCGCTACGATCCTAGACGACTTTTGTCAATTTGAAGGATCACAGACACTTCTAACGAACAGTTATTATACTCGTAAGTGTTATGGATTTGATCGTCTTACAGAAACTGTAGAACCGACTGGAGCTGTCAATTTGGCGCCGTGCTAAGGCGGAATCTATTCGCGAACAGATGGATATCAGCTGTCTTAGTAAATGTCAACCCGAGACAACAGAGGTTCGAGGTTTATTGGATTATTTGCCGTTAGATTGTTAAGGTGGGGAACAGTGGTATTTCTGGACGTACGTACTACTTACTTAGACGTACTTTTTAAGTTTATAAAAGGTTTCGGCTTTGATTTGAACCCACAATCTCCGGGCTGGGAGACGAGCGTCTTACCATCTAGACCACGGAGGTTGTTTATTGACCACTTTTATTTTTTTGTTATTCATTGCTTTTTAATTTTCGCTTATGTCTTTGGGTATATCTAATATTTCTTAATTCATTGTTTTATATAATTTTTGAGGCGTACGTAAGCTTGAACCTTAATATTTTTGAAACTATGATTTATCTTTTTTATATAGCTTATAAATTTTGAAAAAATGTTAATGGATAGAATAAGCTTGCTTTTGTTTTCTAGTGCCTGTTTATTTATGTCATTCCAATATATAATACGAGTATGTATTGACGCAAGCACATACCATTTCATATATAGTATGTCACTCTTATACAGTTAATTTCCCTTGTCATTGACGTTAGAACCATTTTAACCAATACTAGTGTAAAATTCAGTTTTTTTTTTTCTGGAGGCGGGTATTAAAGTAATCAGTAGAATAACAAAATAACGTATTGTTTAATATTCTAATGTAGTAGAGTTCAAGCAAAATATAAAGACCTTTACACATAAATTCAAAATTGTTTCTATAGTACGTACAATGCATCAGTGTATTGAGCTCATTCTAGTCTATCATTGGTCACTTGTCCGTCTTCGCTCTCAGCTACAGTATTACCCGAAAGTATTTAATAGTTTTATTTACAAATTTAAAAAAAATGTGTTCAAAAGTTGGACGTGGTTTTCATTTGAAAAAACAATCGAAAGATATAATAGCGAATGTGTTGGAACATTTTAGGACATTTCACGCTGAAAAAAAATTGCATTGTGAAGTTTCAAAAGTAACTGGAGTGTCTATTAGTTTAATTAAACGCATCGATAACAAAAAAATTAATAAACTGAATGTATGTAATTAATAAATACACTATTAGGGTTAGTCATGTAATGGAAAATTATGGGAAATACAAAAAAAATAGAGCAATTATGAAAGATAGGCAGTTACAAATAATTAAACGACATTCATATGACATAAGAATTTTCAACATAAATCCCTATAATTATACATTACTTACCTACATAGTTATTTTATGACGCGGTGAATTATTAAGAAAATATTTTTTAATAAGAGATATTTAATTTTTTAATTAGGTATATTAATAAATATATAATATATATTTTACTAAATCTACTTTTGAACCATCCTATACCCGAAGATCTCTATATTTTGCTAAAACTCTACTACAGGATCGAACTGTCCTGGTGAAAGGTTGTCCTGTTTTTTCAAACGAAACAATGAAATTTTTCAAAGCACTTACGTATCGATACAAACTTAACATTTACAAAAAATTTAAAAAGTTGTGTAAAAAAAATGGTAAGGAATAAAAAAAATTAAAACTTTTATATTTCCCATTATAAGCTAATTATTGTGTTACATTGTAAGTCTATCATATACACTGTTTACACGTGATAAGTATACACTTTTACATTGTAAGCCTATCATATACACTGTTTATACGAGTTTATACGTGATGAAACAAGAAGAGATGAAATGTTGTTTCTTATCTGCTTGCAAAATGCATAAAAATATATATTTAGAATTTTTTTAATCACTAAAGCAACTAGAAACTGCTGAAATGCGCATGCTAAGATGGTCAGCTGGTGTGTCCTTAAGAGACAAAATAAAAAGCTCACGCATTCGTGGAAGCCTAGGTGTTACAGACATCAACAGCAAGATGGAGGAGAGGCGATTGAGATGGTATGGGCACGTTGGACGCAGAGCACCCGATCACATTGTGAACTAGTCAATCTCCATGGATCTTCCTCGAATAACAACCAGAGGAAGATCAAAGAATTCATGGGTGGTGCAAAAAGATAACCTGGTGCAGAGGCACGGCCTGGGGGACGTAGTCCGGGACAGAAGAGCATACAACCTGAGAACGAGGAGAGCTGACCCCAACAGTCTTCGCAGACAGTGAGTTGGGATGGAGCCAGGGAGAAGAAGAAGACTTAGTTCAAAATTGAATCAAAATTCAACGAAGACGAATAAAAAAAATATTTTTATGTCCCAGTGTATCTAACATACTCGTAGTTACTGGCAAAACATATACGAGTATTCTTACATTTAGAAAAATAGTACTTAAAATTAAATGGACGTCGAGAGTTCAAAATGTAGTAGGTCGATATAAAAATAATATAAGTATACTCGTAGGCCCAACCGGTTAAATATTTTGTTACATAGTGAAATGGATCTAACTAAGTATTTTTGCAACTCATTGCAAGGTTGCACAGCTTGGGTAATCAATATGGGCATTGTATGGATTTTCAAATGACTTTCATTATTAACAGGAGTAAAGTAAAACCGGGATTCTGGGACGGATTGATTGAATTACATAGATTTATTTTGTTGTCTAATCAAAGTCGATATTTTGCTCGGAGTGTCGGTCCGATTTTCGGACACCTTACTCCTTCATCGGGTTTGTAGAACGGACTTGGGATTTTTTTTTGATATTTGGGTGGTGGTACATACATTAAAGTTATAGATACATATAGGTTACATATTAATATACTTATATTTTATATGTCACGAGCGTTGGTAAATATGAATACAGAAAGAGAAAGGATAGAGATGTATACATAGACATAGATATTTTGAATAATTATAAATATATTACGAAGATGGGGGTGGGGGAGAACGCTGTGACTTTAGAATAAATAGTTGTGAATAGATAAATATGGGGATAAAATAGATACCGTATTATATATGTGCACTGGACACAATTCTGCGCCTACCGTTTCGAATAGGGGGTCGGGGGGTGGTTCGAAGAATTTGTTTCGGCCTGGGGTGGAAGAATTTGATTCGGCCTGGGGTGGAACGGGGCGGCCTGGCCTTTGTTGTCTCGTTCGACTTATGTATAATGTATTTTCCTATTGTATAACACTTACATGACAATGCAAAATTTTATTTAAATTTGTTTTTAAATATTTGTATAAAACAGATCACATTATCGTTTAAATAAAATTTAAAAAAATAAAAATAAACAGTTAAAAAAGTAACTTAAAAAAAAACACGTGTCTAGGTCAAACTAAGGTAATTCTAAAAAAACAAGATACAAATTAAGTCATTAGAGGAGATGGGATTTTGATGTCTGGTTCCGACTTCCTTTGCGCATGTTCCAGGGTTGTTTTATGTTACACAAGTACAAAGTGCTACAGCCATCCTGACAGAATAACTACATTTTGGGTGATTAAAAATAATGTTAATTAAAACGTATCGTTTTCTGAACTTTTATAACCACTATAAAAACAAAGTATCTCTATAGGAACTAAAGGTTAACGTTATAAGAGCGTTCGTTTTGGGGATGTTTAGCGTTAGTTTTGGGAGTGTTACGATATTTAAAATAGGATTATCGAGTTGAAAAACAAAAAGTATAATTGTATTAATAAAAATAATTAAAACATGTCTTAAAGATCATATCTTTAAGATAAAATATCATAACAAACGCGTTGTTTTTTTATTTTGAGATTTTAGATAACTAGTTAATACTACCTTGATCAAAAAGTTTTAGGACCGGCCATCGTGTGGCGCTGTCAGTCACCCGATTGGAATTCTTTTTTTTGATAGGCTACCAAATATATCATTGACACTTCCCTCCAAATTTTAGCGTCATAGCTTGACATTTGTAAAAGTTACGCTGTACTGAGTACATCTACCTTTGTGCGTGTTTTCGATTTTTTACAAGTTTGAAAATGGCATCAACTGTGCATCAACGAGTTTGCACTAAATTTTGTGTGAAAAACGAATTTAACGGTCCGCAGACCTCGAAAATGTTGGAGAAGTGTTTTTCGGTGACACGAACGCTTCAGAAGTGGTCATGAGTCGGTCGAGGATGACGAACGCAGTGGCAGTCGAAAACCGATGAAAACATCGATAAAATCAAAGAAATGTTGGCCGAAAACCGCAAATTGACCATTAGAGAGCTGGCAGATGACTTGAACATCGCTTATGGATCCGCTCAAGACATTTTGGTTAGTGATTTGGGCCTCAGACGTGTCGCTGCAAAACTGGTGCCGAAAGACCTTAATTTCATGCAAAAAAAAGACCGCGTTGAAATCGCGAAAGACACGATTTCCATGAGTTTTTGACCAAAAACAACACGACTACTATCTAGTAGCCTTCGAATTCACCTGATCTGGCTCCCTGCGACTTTTTCCTGTTCAACCGACTTTAAAAATCGCTTCGCGGAACGCGTTACAGCACCCGAGAAGATATCATGAAAAAATCGAAGACGGCTCTGATGGACATACCGAAAATTGAGTACCAGCGGTGTTTCGAGGATTGGATCAAGCGCTGGCGTAAGTGCGTTGCAGTCGATGGGGAGTGCTTTGAAGGGGACTATATCGATTTTGATGAATAAACTTGTATTTTCGATTTTATGAATAAAGTCCTAAAACTTTTTGATCAAGGTAGTATGCGATTTTTTAATGAATTCAGTTTGAATGTTTAGCATTAGTTTTGGGGGTGTTGCGATATTTTAAATAGGATTATCGAGTTGAAAAAAAAACACAGTACAGTTGTATCAATAAAAATAATTAAAAGATGTCTTAAAGATCACATCTTTGTGATAAAATCTCATAACAAACGCGTTGTATTTTTTATTTTGAGATTTTAGATAACTAGTTAATATGCGCTTTTAAATGAATTCAGTTTGAATGAAAAAAATATCATTGCTTTGAGTTATAACGATTTTCAAGATACGAAAGCGGTTTAGACATCATTTCTAAACATGTATGTGTCACGACTCCCAAGGGTGTGGCGGTGACAACATATCACGGGGGTCGCTAAAATAAAAATAACTTGTGTACAAAAGGGAAATAAGACTTTAACTGTGAAAATTAAAATTTATTTAAAAAAAATGCAGTCCGAGTCATTATTACACATTGTTCGAATGGTTATCTGTATATGGTAATGTATATCTATTATATTATACAGCTAGTTATAACGTGTAGAAGGTAGTGTAAGTAATATTAATCGAACTTAGTAATAGTAGTTACTAAGCTAGTTACTGGTTCTACGGATCGACACATTTTTGTGGTGTTATACTTGAGAAACTCTTACTTTAGGCAACTGGAAACTGCTGAAATGCGCATGCTAAGATGGTTAGCTGGTGTGTCCCTAAGAGACAAAATAAAAAGCTCACGCATTCGTGGAAGCCTAGGTGTTACAGACATCAACAGCAAGATGGAGGAGAGACGATTGAGATGGTATGGGCACGTTGGACGCAGAGCACCCGATCACATTGTGAACCAGGCAATCTCCATGGATCTTCCTCGAATAACAACCAGAGGAAGACCAAAGAATTCATGGGTGGTGAAAAAAGATAACCTGATGCAGAGGCACGGCCTGGGGGACGTAGTCCGGGACAGAAGAGCATACAACCTGAGGACGAGGAGAGCTGACCCCAACAGTATTCGCAGACAGTGAGTTGGGATGGAGCCAGAGAGGAGATACTTGAGAAAATGTAGGATGGTTCCTGTGACATTTGAAATGTCATGTCTCAAAGGGATGGGGTAAAATCGTTTTTTTTTACAAATCGAATAGTTTTTTATAAATCGAAAAATTGTTTTTCTCTAAACTGATGTTTTAATTCCTAATTTTCATTATTCTGACTTTCTAATGTATTGTATGATTTGTATCTATATTTAAATAGGCCAAGATCCACTATGAATTAATACTAATTACGATTAATTATAAAAAACTCCAATTATAAAAAAATCCAACTATCGTATACCCCATCCCTAGCCAATGCAGACTAACGTAGTGATTTTTGACAAACCAAATATTATTTGATTTTTAACAAATTGTCACATTTTTTGCTAATTTGTAACAAGATGTATTAATTTGTCATTGTTGTTAGTTTTATTTAATGTACATACCTAAATAACTTGCTATTTATTAGAATCGAGGCTTATATTAAAGTTGATAAAATAATTAAAGTTACTGAACGTCGTTACAAGGTTGTATTGGGGCAAATTTGTGAACTGTCACAGGGACCATGCTACAATTTCTCAAGTATAGTAACGTAAAATAGTACATGTCCTTACCTTATAAGGTTAATCGTCTTTGTGCAAGTACAACATTTGTACGACCACAAAAAATATTCAGTTTTTGCAGGTGGGTCTAATTTTTTGTATCTTTTTTTTTATTTCACCTGGCGTTATTATTGCCATGTGGCAATCTCTTCCAACCAACAAGAAATATGTTTAATGGGCCCTAAGTGAAAACCAGACTGGAATTCTATTTTTAAATATTTTGGATTCCAGCGGGGATTGAACCCGCAACCTCCGGATCGACAGACAAGCATCTTACCACCAGGCTACGGAGGTCGTCTCTTTTGGGGGTCGCAAGGTTAAAAGGGTTAAGAAACAATGGTCTGAAACGTAATATATCGCAAATGGATGATTCCCCTGTACATCAATACTAAACGGATACGTATTAACCGATATAAACTTTTTTTGTATTTTAAATTTACTAATATTATAAATTTAGCTTCTAAATTTCATAATAATAGCAAAAAATATTTTAATAAGACTTTCCCGAGCAGCAATCTATTCATAGGGTTAATAACTTCTGAATAAATTGCGGGTTCAATGTTTTAATTTGATGATAGATGTCATTTTATCTCTTTTCAAATTGAAAGTTCGTTTTGAATTAATAACTGTTGATGTTGAAAAATATCATTAAAATAATTAATGTCAACTCTGTTTTTATTGAACGTCAAAATTACGTAGAAATTATCAATGAAGGAGGCTTTTTATTAAAGTGGTACGAATAAATCTTTAATTTTATGCTTCTTTGATACTGTCTCGGAATATCAAATGGAAAGAGGAATTACTTCACAGGGTGTTACAGATTTATGCCAAAAGAGTCAATTTATATACGAGTATGTTTTGTAATCAAAGTGGAATAAACAGTGTTTTATCAAACACTGTTTATTCCACTTTTTGTGGAATAAACAGTGTTTGATAAAACAAATTACAATGTCTTTAAACTTCCACAACGTTAATGCATTAACCATAAACAATATATACGAGTATGTTTTTTATAATATGACAAAAGAACCTTTGTGAATTAAAATTGTCAGAAAATTGAAATTGTGCGATTTGCGTAGTAAAATTAACCTGTTCTCATATTTTTTTTCAAAGCAATCTTTTCTTTGAAATGTAATGTAATTTTACCCGATTCTTTACATTACAAAATATGGTGCGGTAAAATATAAGAAATTTTGAAAGAAGATACACAATATTCGAATTATTTAAAGATTTTTAAGTAGTTTGGAGATAGGTAAATAAGTATTTTTATTTTTATTTTATTTACACATGACAAGAACTATACATAATTTGCGAAAAAACAACAGGTAATTTAATTTGGACATACAATTTTAATGGATCTGGGTTTGTTGTTGTCTTTCATTTTTCGTGTCCTCAGTAAACTAGGCTTTTGCCTGTATCTCACTGAGGATATTTAGCATGAAAAAAATAAATCGATAATTCTTTCCGATTTTCGATTACACAAAAAAACGAAACCCCGTTGTACATTCTCACCAACCTGACAAACAGTGACACTCAATTACAACTGGAAACATCATGCGAAATCAAACTCCTCACACATCATCACTCCAGAAAGACCAAAAACGTTCATCCCATAATATGCCGCTCACAAACATAAAAATAAAAATGTACAAAGTTAAAACAACAAAAAAAATCCACACTCAAGAGCCCATACAAACCTTTTCCACACATCATTCCTCTTGCAAGCCCAAGCAGTCAAACTCCTGTCGCAATAACAACCACGCTCCGATCGACTGCCTAAATTGTTTTCCTCCCTGTGTTATACAAATAAGATTATTTTGATGTACACTAGTTTTAAAATTAATGAAAGCTTTATCACTACGACACGTGTTTCTTACTTTTATCTTAAAGCTCTCTTTAGATGGAATGATGTCGGTTCGTTACAAGATCTATGCTTAGATCTAATCAGTGTCGCGTTTCATCAGAAGTGTGCTGTATTTATCCAAAGGATATTTTTGCATGCTTTGGTTATTTATTACTACTTTATTTTTTGCAAATGGTTTTATAAATTGTAGGTTAATTCACCGTTTTGTATGATTGTCTACCTTTTCCGCGCACACCTTGCGCTTTTGACTTATATACTTGCTTAGTCATTCTTCATCATTCTTTCTCTCCACACGTCCAAGCCATCGTGAAACTACTTTCTTCATCTTACTTAAAACAACCATTTTATCCATGCATTTGTTTACATTGATTCATTCCGATTTCTGTCAAACATTGACACTCCACAATTTTTCCTTAATGCATGCATCTCCATACTCTCATCTTTCTTCTGCCAAGCCCAAGTTTCACTTCCATACATCAAGGTACGTACCAACACACTATGGAGTATTGATATTTTTGCTACTGTTAATATTGCTCGGTTGTTGTATATTACATTAAGTGCTCCGTTTACTTCGTTATCTGTTGCTACCCTTCTTTCAATGTCCTTTTCAACTCACCCATCACACGTAAACACACTGACCAGATAGCAAAACTCATCAACCTGCTCCAGTTTTTCTGTGTTAACCCGTACATTGTACACTGTGTTAACCCGTTCATTATGCACTGTGTTAACCCGTACATTGAACACTGTTAATCCGTACATTGCACACTGTGTTAACCTGTACATTGTAAATTGTGTTAACCAGTACATTGTACACTGTGTTAACCCGTCCATTGTACACTGTGTTAAGCCGTCCATTGTACACTGTGTTAACCGATACATAGTACACTGTTTTAACCGGTACCTTGTACACTGTGTTGACCCGTACATTGTACACTGTGTTAACCAGTACATTGTACACTGTGTTAAACCGTACATTGTACACTGTGTTAAAAAAACATCGGCCGACGTTCACAAAACGGGCGAAGATACCACCTCAAATGGATGCCCGCAAGCTACTGAAGCGAGAGAAGCGAGCGAACTGAGATTCTATTTTTTGCGTTCCCATATACCGAAGTAGAGTGAGACGTGAATAGCGTCGCTTCCTCACCCATTGCGTTTTTTTAGAATGAATATACCTACGTCACACGCTGGCACACGTTTGATTGTATCGGTGAATTTATTCCCAATTTTCACAAAATATCTCTGATGTGGCCGATAAGTGCTAATTATTATTAATATTATTTTTTCATTCAATGCGTAAATGTATTACGGAGGAATACCTAAAATCTAAACCCAGTATTTATTATATTTATAGAGATATTAAAGTTTTTAGAAGCAATGTGTACTAGTTACACATCACAGGGAAAGAAGGGTTTAATATATTATAATCTGTTAACTAAACTACTCGTATTAAATACCGGTTTAAGAATCATGAAAAGGTTTAATAAGAGCACGAAGGAAAGGCCGCAGCTATTTCCGGATGTTTAAAGAACACTACCTGGAAAAACAAGCATATGAACATCCAAAGCAAGGTGAGGATATACAAGACCTGTGTCCGCCCCATAATGACATACAGCATAGAGTCCAGAGCCGATACTGTCAGAACCAAAAATCTCCTTCGAACCAGCGAAATAAAGGTACTCAGGAGTATCGCTGGCAAAACCCTTCGTGATAGAGTACGTAACACAGAAATCCGAAGGACGTGCGAAGTTGAAGATATTGTCAGATGGGGACGACAGAGAAGAAGGTTCTGGAACGAATACGTATTCAGAATGGCGGAACCGAGAGCCGTAAGAATGGCCAGGGACAGTATCACCCAAGCATGCAGACCTCCCAAAAGATGGAAATACAGCTGACAGTCGACGTCGCAAGAGGCAAACAATGATGCAGGACCATAACAGGCCAACAGGCCTAAAATAAGATGAAGAAGAAGACGAAGGAAAGATAAATCTGAGTTAGGACAATAGTTTCAATTTAATTAGAGAATTATTAGGCAAATTGGTCAAGTTAAATATTTGATTATCGGTTCAATGAAAACGATTTGATATCGTCGTTTTTTGTCAACATCCAAAAATATATTCATCGAAATGGACCAAAGTCTACATCTGTTCGGGTAATTTATTTCGGATTAAGAATTTTCCCTCTCATAAATTGTCTGCAGAAAATGCCTGGAATCAATCTTCTTAATGTGGCCAAAGTCGTTTGAACAGGAGAGAATCAGTGATTTGTCAGTGTCTGTGTCTGATTCAAAATAACTCATGCCGTAGACTTGGTTTTTCTACATTAAATCACCTTAAGTCAATCCAAATTTATTGCCTGAGGTAAGAACCTCTTATCTTAGTTTGCGAATAAAGTTAATTTAACTTTAGTGAAATTTCTGAAAGGATTTTAAAATTAGGATTAGTTTATTGACAAATACTAAACCAACAGAAGTAATAATTTGGAGGTATTAAGACAAACTTACTTTACTAATAATGTCTCGATTCTTTAATGAAGATATAAATTTTATTTTACAATACTCGTACAACTTTTCAATATGGTAAAAAAAAGTTCAACACACTAATGTTCACAAGAGGCAAAAATGTAAATAAGGGGTGTTTTTTTGGGTGTGACAGGATTTGTTTTTGAAATAAAACACATATAAACTATTTAAATGGCCGTGTATTTGAATTCAATTGTTAGGTTTTTTAATGACAAGTATTGTTTAAAGATATAAGATATCGATCATATGTTGATCGTGGCTGGCTGGCTGGCTCTTATGTACACATCATAAGATGGGTTTCCCATTAAGAACGATAGAACTTTAAAATAAAATAAAACAACAACTAATAAACCAAAAATGGATCTGTAGGTTTAATATGAAATAATATTTCATGTCGTTTATGATTTAAACAATATATCGTTCAAATGGCTTCCACGGCTTCTTTTGCACTGGCCAATTCGATCACGCCTATTTTCAATGACTCGGTGGAGCATTTCCGGCTGTATGGCGCCAATAACACGACAAATGTTGGCTTCAAGTTCATCAACAGTCTTGGGTTTGTTGGTGTAAACCTGTGATTTAACATAATCCCAAAAAAATAATCCAGAGGCGTTAAATCGCACGATCTTGGCAGCCAATTCAAAATCCTATCACACCCAAAAAAAACCCTTTATATAGGAAACTTCTCATCTACAAAATATTAAACAGATTAATCAGTTGGATCAAACGATTTCATCTTTTGAAAGAAGGAAGCAAAAACAGTCCCAGAGATCGATTGAGCTGAACAAGAAGGTTGCCAAATACGAATGACGCAGATTTTGGCATTCTCTCCTTTCTGCTATATAGTATTCAACTGGGAAGTATACCAAACGATTGTCAGACCCGCACTCCTCTATGGCTCCGAATGCTGGACGATGTATAACTCTTACTCTAGGCAACTGGAAACTGCTGAAATGCGCATGCTAAGATGGTCAGCTGGTATGTCGTTAAGAGACAAAATAAAAAGCTCACGCATTCGTGGAAGCCTAGGTGTTACAGACATCAACAGCAAGATGGAGGAGAGACGATTGAGATGGTATGGGCACGTTGGACGCAGAGCACCCGATCACATTGTGAACCAGGCAATCTCCATGGATCTTCCTCGAATAACAACCAGAGGAAGACCAAAGAATTCGTGGGTGGTGCAAAAAGATAGCCTGATGCAGAGGCACGGCCTGGGGGACGTAGTCCGGGACAGAAGAGCATACAACCTGAGGACGAGGAGAGCTGACCCCAACAGTCTTCGCAGACAATGAGTTGGGATGGAGCCAGGGAGAGAGAGTATTCAACTGGGAAATGACGCGGTGATTTATTTAAAAATTCAAACGATCTCATGGCAAAACTGGAAAACTTTGTAAGCATAGTTCGACTTTTTAAGACTTAGTTTTAAAATTAGGCTAATTAAATAAATATTTTACGGAGTATTTATTACAAACGAAGGAATTAAATCGCAATTTTCAAACAAAGCTACTTTTCAAAGTTTTCATGAGTTTATAAAGTTCGATTTTCAGTAAACTTAAGGGGACTTCTTCAAGCTCGTTACGCTAAGTATTCAGGCAGGAAAACAACACTTGTTCTGAATAAACTCTGCACTAACAAGCGTTATATTAACTTTCATTCCTCTTAACATGCTGTCGACTTATTAGTCAAGTTTACAAACTACTTGTTTAATTTATTTATAAGGACATTCGGATTTGCAGTTATAATCAGTTTTATTGAATTCCATTTTCTGTTACGAGAAATGAATATAAATAAATAGACTACAAAGATGGCCCCTTTAGAAGATCCCAAGAAAACTGGGAGATAGGTAATATTATATATCATATAAACTGGGAGACAGGTAATATTATATATCATATAAACTGGAAGACAGGTAATATTATATATCATATAAACTGGAAGACAGGTAATATTATATATCATATAAACTGGGAGACAAGACAGGTAATATTATATATCATATAAACTGGAAGACAGGTAATATTATGTATCATATAAACTGGAAGACAGGTAATATTATATATCATATAAACTGGGAGACAGGTAATATTATATATCATATAAACTGGGAGACAGGTAATATTATATATCATATAAACTTGAAGACAGGTTATATTATATATCATATAAACTGGGAGACAGGTAATATTATACTCGTATATCATATAAGGATAATTTTGAGATAATACACGTGGAATATTCGATGGAGGACAATTAGCAAAGCATGAACATGAAAAAATACTAACAAAACAAATACATAGTGCAAATGTAAATAGAAAGCTAGGTAGTGGAAGAACAAGGAAAGTACGATTGGATCAAGTAAATTATATTTTAAAAAGAAAGAAACGTAAAGTCAGAGAAATCGTAGGGGGTGTCTGAGAAGGCGTATGGAAGTGGTAGAGAGGTATATGTGTCGACATAGGAATGTCTGGTGGTAACACACTTGTCTGCTGATACAGAGATTGCGGGTTCGATCCCCGCTGGAACCCAGATTTTTTTAAATAGGATTTCAGTCGAGTTAACACTTAGGACCTATAAAAACATATTTCTGGTTGGTTGGAAGTGATTGCCACATGGCAATAAACTCGCCAGGTTAAAAGAAAGAAAAAAAGTCTGGCGTTCTGTCCTTGCCTCCCCTCCCCCCAATAGAGGAAAAGAGTTTAAAATGAATGTGTTATAGAATAAAACAAAGGAACGTTCAAATGGTTTGGTCTATCAATAATAATCATAATAAATGATTTTTTATATAGCGCCTTTAACTTTTCTCTTCCTGTGCTAAAAAAATCCCCACGTTCCGGTGCTGAGTATTCAATACACATGTAAAAATGAGCAATTTGAAATCGGAGAAATAAGCATATCCATAGACAATAGCTTAAATTAATTAAATTTGAACTCAAAAGAAATAATAATTGAAATTTAATTGCTGAAAACATGAAAAAAAACATCGGCCGACGTTCACAAAACGGGCGAAGCGACAACCTCAAATGAATGTCCGCAAGCTATTGAAGCGAGCGAACTGAGATTCTATTCTTGCGTTCCCATATACCGAAGTAGAGTGAGAGTGAGACGTGAATAGCGTAGCTTCCTCACCCATAGCGGTTTTTTAGAATGAATATACTTACATCACACACTGGCACACGTTTGATTGTATTGGTGAATTTATTCCCGATTTTCACAAAATATCTCTGATGTGGCCGATAAGTGCTAATTATTATTATTAATATTATTTTTTCATTCAATGCGTAAATTCATTACGGATGAAAACTTAAAATCTGAAGCCAGTATTTATTATATTTATGGAGATATTAAAGTTTTTAGAAGCAATGTGTACTAAGTACACATCACAGGGAAGGAAGGGTTAATATAAAAGACTACTCAAGGGCACTTTAATTCGGGATTCGAACCAGAGATAGTTAAGCCTGGCGCTTTATACACTCTGCGTGCTCCGACAGGGAAATGGCGGCATGGCATTTATTTATATTTTTGCCACACATCCCTCGTGGTTTCCATATTTATCTATATAAAATTTTATCTTACGGGTCACAACGTTATCCTCCCCGTCTTCATAGTACTAGGCGTATCCAGAAAGTAAGTGTACTGAGGCTCTCACGACCGGATGGATTTTATTTTCGACATGTTGGCTACACTTCCGTGTAGCCTGACCCTTACCCTCCGCAACGAGACCGGTTCGAGGTCAGTGCGTTGAGAAGTGTCGACGCGACAACACGTTTCGTGAAAAATGTCAATCCAATCTCCCGCCAAGTGCGAAATAAATAATGCCGGGAAAGAGTTTTTGAGGCGCTGCAAACTCCATGGAGATGAATTTATCCGCTCCATCGTTACTGGAGATGAAACTTGGGTTGCACACTACACGCCTGAAACCAAAAGGCAGTCTCAAAAGTGGCGTCACACCTCTTCACCCTCCGTCAAAAAGTTCAAAACCACAATTTCAGCCAAGAAAATCATGGCATCCGTGTTTTGGGACTGTCAAGGCATAATTTTAATTGAATATATGCCTCAAGAGGAGACCATCAACTCTGCAAGATACTGCGAGACCCTAAAAAAATTGAAGAGGGCGATTCAGAACAAGAGGAGAGGCATGCTGACAAAGGGAGTCTGCCTGCTGCACGACAATGCCAGACCACACACGGCCAACGCCACGAAGGAACTGCTCGCCTCGTTTAAATGGGATGTCCTGAACCATCCCGCGCATTCCCCTGACCTAGCACCTTCAGAGTACTATCTCTTTACCTCCCTGAAGCTGCACATCGGTGGAAAAAGATTTTCAACCCAAGTAAAGGAGGAGGTGGAGAAGTGGACGGAGGGGTTAGCGGGAAACTACTTCGAGGAAGGCATCAAAAAGTTGATACCCCACTTCACCACCTGCATTGAGAGGAATGGCGACTATGTCGAAAAATAGCTTACATATGTACTACGGTAACCACGATTTTTTTTTGTTTAAATAAAAAAAATTGTAACCTACAAAAAATCAGTACACTTACTTTCTGGATATGCCTCGTATATATTATAATATTGTATATATCTTTATCCTTTCTCTCTGTACACATATATGATATATTAACGCTCGTGACATATAAAAATATAAGTATATTAATATGTAACGTAAATACTCGTATATCATATTTTATAACATTAATATATGTATCAATTCATATCCTTTCCTCTCTATAAAGTTTTTTCTACACCACCCAAATAGTATAAATTATTAACTTGAGTCCTCGTGGACTAGTTCGTGACACGAATATTCCAAATCAAGATTTACATGTTTAATTTCTGTTAGTACGCAGTTTTTTTTCTTTTTAACACTTGCCACCCTGTGATGGATAGCGAGTGACCAGGACTTATATTTCATTTGATTATCCGACGTTTTAATACATAATAAAATGATTTTTATAGCTAATTACAAAAAATAACCTAGCATATTTGGCTGGCGGATTTTTTTAGCACAGTAAGGCAAGTGTTAATGATACCAGTCTGATTTTTAATTATTGCGGTCGCTTCAAAATCTCTAAAGATGGCCACACGGTAATACTCGTAAATCCCCCAGGGTGTACAGTAAACAACATAAGTGTGACACAATAAGATATTAATTATACTAAAAAGACAGATTAATCATCGTATTGGACCAGCTTGCTTGTTTATCGATGGTTTGACAAATTAAACCTTAAAATTGTAATTTATTTAACGCTTCCTAACAGAGAAATCTGTTTGGCAAAGGTCCAGGATCCAAATTTATGGGCCGCGTATACGGCACGTGTCGATGTATTATATAATGATGACTCGTTTAGTTTTAAGGGTGCAAAAGCGGAATAAAGCTGTTAAATTAATAATTTGGTACGTTTAACCATAATTTATAAAAGTTTTTTTTATTTTTTATTATTTATTTATTTATTATTACACATGACAAGAAATATACACAATTTGCAAAAAAACAACAGGTAATTTGATTTGGACATACAATTTTAATTGATCTGTGTTTTTTGCCTTTCATTTGTCGTATCTCCAGTAAACTAGGCTTTTGCCTGTATCTCACTGAGGATATTTAGCATGAAAAAAATAAATCGATACTTCTTTCCGATTTTTGATTACACAAAAAACAAAACCCCGTTGCACGCTCTCATCAACCTGACAAACAGTGGCACTCAATTACAACTGGAAACATCATGCGAAATCAAACTCCTCACACATCATCACTCCAGAAAGACCAAAAATATTCATCCCACAATATACCGCACACAATCATAAGAATAAAAATTAGAATTAAAACTAAAAATACACAGAATCACAAATACAAAAACAACCAAAATTAAAACAAGAATAAACCCACATTCATGAGCTCACAAAATAATGTAAATGTATGGTATGTACTTTGACGACCTCCGTGGCCTAGTTGCAAAGACGCTGGTCTTCCGACCGGGAGTTTCGGTTTTGATTCCCGATGGTACTAAAAAGGGGGATTTGTAATTCGTCTGCTAATAATATTCACACGCCCTAGACGTGTGCAAGTGTTGTAGCCTCTTCACGTGTAGTTGGGTTGCACGTACTTAAGATTCATAAGATTTTTCTGCTTCCGAAAATGATTTATGCTGATAGTAATCCGCGTTAAATAATATTAATAAGCTTCGATTAACACATTGATGGAACAATAAGCTTCGATTAACACATTGATGGAACAATAAGCTTCGATTAACACATTGATGGAACAATTAAATCATACCAGCTTTTTCCTATAAAATCCAAAATATATATTGCACTGATACGTAAGTCTACTTGGCAAAATTTCAGCAATATTTTGTAATATATGTACCTACGTTTATTGCGCTTAAATATATATAATTAATAAATATAAACTTAATTCAAACCATTACTTTGTAATTATAACAACTTAAGTTTTATAGCACCTTCGTGTTAGTTTAAGACACATATTATGTACTCGTAGTTTTGTCGAAAATTTTAAGTATTTAAATTAACTTGTCTTATGCGCTATTGTTTCAATGAAAAGGTACTTGTGTCATAAATGTGATAGTAGAAATCAATTCATCCGATTATGAACAACGAATTTCGCACATACTCCAGTGGTTCAGAACTCGAAGGCTCTATTATGGGGTAGAAGACCGATTTAACATGACCTAAATTTTTTTTTAACCTGGCGAGTTTATTGTCATGTGGCAATCTCTTCCAGCCAACCAGAAAGCTGTTTTTATAGGTTCTAAGTGTTAACCAGACTGGAATCCTATTTTAAAAAATCTGGGTTCCAGCTGGGATCGAACCCGCCACCTCCGGATCGGCAGACAAGTGTCTTACCACCAGGCCACGGAGGTCGTCAAATAAATTTAACAGTACCGATATACTTCGAAACTTACATAATTATCTAATTAGAGCCAAATTAGAATATGCATCTACGGTTTGGGCTCCTCACCAGCTCAAATACAAAAACAATATAGAACAAATACAAAAAAAAATCCTCAGATATCTATGGTACAGAACAAAGGGCGATTACCCAAAATATGATAACCATGTCGAACTTCTCAAGGCGTGTAACTATAGAAGCCTCGAAACAAGAAGGCAAGAATCCATCGCGATATTCCTACTTAAGGTTTTTCAAGGTTGCTTTAACTGTCCCGCGATTCTAGAAGCACTAAGTTTATATGTACCTAATAAATATAGCCGTGCAAGACATCACCCTCTGTTCTACATACCAACTTACAGGACGAATATCATGGCTAAACACTCAGTCACGCGTGGTACAGAGATATTGAACCAACTGAATGACACTGTTGATATATTCTCGGCACCGCCTAGCAGTGTGAGAAGAATCCTGGCTGATATTATTCCTAACGAATAAGCTAACACTAGAAGCAGACCCTCTTTGTGTAACATGAGAAATCCGTGCAAAGTGGATTAAAAAAAAAGACAATATTTACTCCATGCTTTGCAATATTTTTGAATCACTAAATCGGTTAAGTTGAGGGTACCAAACAAATGTTTAAATGAATCTATAAGAAGTCGTACCCGAGCAAAGAGATAGGTATAGAAATATATTGCCATTGAATCATTAACAAGGGCATCACTAATTACAATGGAGCAAAAACGTTTTAGGATTGCTTTAGAACAATGGAGATATTTACGAGTATGGTCCATATGGTGGTAAATGGGTTTCTCAGTGGTTAATGGGTCTCTTGTTTGCTTTTCTTTTCTTATTTTCTTTCTTTTCGCTGGTGGTGAATCGAATATTGTGCATACGTGTTTGTGCGTTATTTCCTCATTAATGCTTTTAAAACAGCTTATCTATTTCAATGTATTACTGCCTAACTATTTCAATCCACTTCCCATTTGTCATTATGTAAAATTTTTACTCCTTTAAGGCTTTTCTTTTCTTTTTTTTTTCTCGCTCTTGCTGACAGTTAACCTGAAGTGGTATATGTGGGTTTACTTTTAATTTTGTTTTCTGCCATACGTTTTTGTTTTTTTCTATTTATTATTTAATCTAGATATGCTGGGGTGTGGGATGGAAGCCCCCTGATGCCCTTGCGGTCGGGCTCGCCCTACATTGGTGGGGTGTATCTTGGCCGGGGGAATGTTTGTGGGATGAGCCCGTACCTTTTAGTGTCTTCTCTCTTGAATGTATTTTTTTTGTCATCTATTTATTTTCTGTGTTTGTTTTTTTTATATATTCTTGTTCTACGTGTTCAAGGGTGTGGGCTGAAAAACATCTGGTGTCCCCGTGGCTGGGTTCACCCTATATTGGTGGGGTGTATCTTGGCCGAGAGGATGCTATTAGATGAGCCCAGACCTTTTGATAGCTTCTGTATTTAATGTATTATCTGCAATTTATGTGTTTTAGAAGTTTTATTTAAATATAATCTGTACATACTATGTTGCTATCAATAAACCTATTATTTATTTATTTATTTTTATTTATTTATAGAAGAAGGTCCGCAAAACGTTTCACGCCAAATAAACGCCGGAATAATCAAATAACAATCAGAATATAAAACGTAATGGCTCGAGAAACAGCCCGTTTCTCGTTTACCCGACTATTACAGATCATATTTTCAATACTACCTTCACACATTGGGATAATGTCACATTATAACGGCTCCATAGAAAATAAAATTCATTTTATAAAAATAATCGTTTTCCATAACGGCTGATGCTATTTGATTCGTTTTTTTCTCAGATGATGGGATAGAGCTGAGAGGGATATGAAACGGCGTGTAGCGATGGGAAACAATGTCAATGGGGCACATAATCATATTAACTCAAAACGGACAGTATCAAAATCAGCTAAGATGATAAGTACGCAAGAGTATTTAAGTGACAACTTTAATATATGGGAGTGGAATGTGGACGTGGAAAAATACTGAAAGAAGCCGAATAAACGCTGTAGAAATGCGTGCACTGAGAAGAATACATGAAGTAACAGTGTATGAGAGAATACGTAGTGAATTGATTAGGAACAAATGTGCATTTAAGGCTGTTGTATTGTTTGGTATGAAGAATTGCACTCTGAAATAGTTAAGGACATGTGGAACCAATAAACGAAAAAAGGATAAAACAAAAAATAGAGTGAAAAGCGTGGTAAAGAAAGACCAAGGAAAGTATGGTTGGATCAAGCGAATGATATTTTGAAAGAAAGAAAATGTAAAATGTCAGAAAAATCGTAGAAATTGTATGAGAAGGTGTACGGATGTGGAAGAGGAGAATGATCCATGAAGAGAAATGAAAGTCACGGGCTCTGTCCTCTCTGCCTACCACAACGGGAAAATTACGTGATGGTGTGTTTAAGATTGACAAGAAATGAGAATCCTACATACATATGGTACTTGTCATATAAAATAAATACAAGGTGGACGATGTTTTATATTTGTATTATATAATATTTCAATATAATATATGACACATATATTATTTTTATTGGTTTCACTATACGAGTATGTACATAAAAATATATTTTAGATATTTTTCAAACAAAATAACAATTTCGTTGGACTTATTAAAAACTTGCACCCGAATACCGTATTTCAACCAGCAATTGGTATTGTACAATTTACACGTGTAACCCCTCTGTCTAGTTGGTTGGAAGGGATTTTCATGTGTCAAAAACTCGTCGATTGTACCGTTGAACAATGAATTTCAAAATAAATAAAATAAATCAATAAAACTCCTAGTACCAAAAAACAGTGACTAATTATTATTTTGAAGAGTTTGCCTGATCAATATTTTGATATAAGAGGTAAAAAAGATCGTATCTACCGCCTATATTGAGATTTACCTCCTATCTCGACATACTATACACGTGTAGGAGGTAGACCTCGATATAGGCGATGATAACTATATTGAGATTTACCTCCTATCTCGACATACTATACACGTGTAGGAGGTAGGAGGTAGACCTCGATATAGGCGATGATAACTATATTGATATTTCCCTCCTATCTCGACATACTATACACGTGTAGGAGGTAGACCTCGATATAGGCGATGATAACTATATTGAGATTTCCCTCCTATCTTGACATACTATACACGTGTAGGAGGTAGGAGGTAGACCTCGATATAGGCGATGATAACTATATTGATATTTCCCTCCTATCTCGACATACTATACACGTGTAGGAGGTAGACCTCGATATAGGCGATGATAACTATATTGAGATTTACCTCCTATCTCGACATACTATACACGTGTAGGAGGTAGGAGGTAGACCTCGATATAGGCGATGATAACTATATTGATATTTCCCTCCTATCTCGACATACTATACACGTGTAGGAGGTAGACCTCGATATAGGCGATGATAACTATATTGAGATTTCCCTCCTATCTCGACATACTATACACGTGTAGAAGGTAGGAGGTAGACCTCGATATAGGCGATGATAACTTGTACTTAACTACATAAAATATTAACGTAATTTAATAACTTGATTCTATTGTTTTTTTATATTTTTATAACAAAAGAAAAGGGAAAATGTATACAAAAAAAAAAGAAAATGAAAAATGTATAAAAAAAAAACATTAGAAAAGGAAAAATTTATAAAAAAAAAAACAAAAAAACAGTGCCTAGTGAAAATTTCAAATGATTATAAAGGGTCTGTCAAATTGAGCGGTTTTTTAAATTCTTGGATAAAACACAGATGGCGCCGCGAACTTGCCTGCGTCTTATAACATTTGAAAAGTGTAATGTATGACATTTATAAAAATGGAGTCGTATGCAACACAACAACGCGTTCAAATTGTTGAATTATTTTATGTGCTGTAATCTCCGGAAACGGTGATGTTATAATATAATAATTGGCCACCAAGATCATGTGATCTGACACCGTTGGACTATTTTATCTGGGGTTACGTGAAAAGCCAGGTCTATAAGAATGACCTCCGATCAATTTCTGAGCTGAATACCAAAATTATTCGCGTTATTTGTGAGTTAGAACCGCAATTATGCCAAAATGTCATCGAAAATTTAGACAAAAGAGTGGACATCTGTGGAGCTGCAAGAGGTGGACATTTAGCGGATATTATTTTTTTGTGTTTAAATGGCATACATTATACTATGCATATCCAGAAAGTAAGTGTACTGAATTTTTGTAGGTTACAATTTTTTTTATTTAAACAAAAAAATTACGTGGTTACCGTAGTACATATGTAAGCTATTTTTCGACATAGTCGCCATTCCTCTATATGCAGGTGGTGAAGCGGGGTATCAACTTTTTGATGCCTTCCTCGAAGTAGTTTCCCACCAACCCCTCCGTCCACTTATCCACCTCCTCTTTTACCTCCTCGTCGGTTGAAAACCTTTTTCCACCCATGTGCAGCTTCAGGGAGGTAAAGAGATAGTAATCTGAAGGTGCTAGGTCAGGGGAATGCGCGGGATGGTTCAGGACATCCCATTTAAACGAGGCGAGCAGTTTCTTCGTGGCGTTGTCCGTGTGTAGTCTGGCATTGTCGTGCAGCAGGCAGACTCCCTTTGTCAGCATGCCTCTCCTCTTGTTTTGAATCGCCCTCCGCAATTTTTTTAGGGTCTCACAGTATCTTGCAGAGTTGATGGTCTCCCCTTGAGGTATATATTCAATTAATGCGATCGTCACGGAGCGCATTTTCGATTTTTTCCACAATTTCGTCAGCCACAATTGAAGGTCTTCCGCTCCTCTGATCATCATGCACAGACGTACGACCGTTTTTAAACTCGCGACACCACTTGTACACACTCGTACGATTCATAGCTTTATCACCATATGCAGTTTTCACCTCATTATAAACCTCAACCGGAGGTTTTCCCTTCCAAACGAGATAACGGATGACACCGCGTATTTCGCACTTGGCGGGAGATTGGATTGACATTTTTCACGAAACGTGTTGTCGCGTCGACACTTCTCAAGGTACTGATCTCGAACCGGTCTCGTTGCGGAGGGGAAGGGTCAGGCTACACGGAAGTGTAGCCAACATGTCGAAAATAAAATCCATCCGGTCGTGAGAGCCTCAGTACACTTACTTTCTGGATACGCCTCGTACTTCAATGACCAATAAAAAAAAATTTTGAAATTAAAGCAAATTGTGTGTTTTATTAAAAAATTAAAAAAAAATCAATTAAAAAAACCGCTCAATATGAAAGACCCTTTATATATGTTCCATCTGAACTTTTTGCTTGTCGTATATCTTCAATTAATAAATTAATGACTAGTCTTCATTATATCGAAGAAAATCCTCTTGTTATTATTTCTTCTCTTTTTTGGACGGATTTATAACGAGAAAAGTTCCTTAATGGGATGTTTCCATTGATTTTTTCAATTCTGTGTCAGAAAGATGTTCTTTCGGAGAGAGGCAGAACTTGAAGCTTAATAAATTGATTGTTTCGAATCAATACAACAGGGTCGGGTATTATCACAAGACTTACACTTAAAGATAACTATTTTTGGAAGATGTTTAATGATTATATTACTTTACTGTCCATGCAGTGAGACTCTAGAATCAGTTACAAACCAACATAAGACTCGCTCCGTCCTTGGCATGCTTTAAGAAGCGACTGAAAAAACTCTTAATTTCTAGTCAGTAAAATAACGTGTTTCATTCCTGATTTTTCTTTTCCTTTCCTCTCTACCATCCTTTCCTTTCCTTTTGATTGATGATTTCTCACTTTATATGAAAAATAATGTTCGGGTGATTGTCCGTCTTTGTGGGTTTCGTGGGCATGTTCTCGCGTATATGTTTATGGATTTCGTGGGGATGGATAGTCATTTGAATGATTTATGCGACCACGTAACTTGCTTCATTTACTTTTGTCTGGTTGGTTGGAAGAGATTGTCACCTGGCAATAAACCCGCCAGATTGTATTGCAATAAAAGTGTTAAATAAAATAAAAAATAAATAACATTTTACACATAAACCACACCCCTCCACCTAAAGCCGAATGCATTACTATCCCATATCGAAACAACTACAAAGGTTTCTTTGTAGTTCGTCTTCGTGCGATAAGTATTTTGTGTTTTTTCTACCAAATATGTTTTTCTAAATATATGTAGATAAGGGGAAGTAATTAATACATTGGCCGCAGTCACAACCTTCCTATCTTTATATTCAACATACTTCATTTTTAGTAATATTTTAAGAACTATTGTTAGTGGACGGCTTGGTACAGAAAGTCCAAAGAAGATATGGTTGGACCAAGTTTAGAAAGAAGGCAATGTAGAGCTGTTTGAAAAGAGGCGAAATATGTATATCGCGATAGGAAGTCTGGTGCTTTCTCATTTCTGCCTACCCTGACTAGGAGACGGCGTGATGGTATGTGTGTACGTAATCTTTTTTAATTTTCCAATAAGAGTGGGTTCGAATCTCGAGTTAGGACGCACTTGAGGAGGGTCTGCTCTCTGCTTTCTAAACAGCTGACCTTTTATTATTATTATTTAATGGAAACAAAGCCTGGAGAATAATTCATTACCTTTCTAATAAATTAGAAACGTTACTCGATTCCCACATGTAATCTGTCATTTAATTTTCTTTTCCGTTAAATCATATTATGAGAAAGGATTTACTCGTAACGTTCTCGTATTCCCGCCGCTTCACCAGGCGAATCCTCATGAAGAAGGCAGATAAATAATCAATCGGAAGTCTATTGAAGCGAACAATACTCGAGTAATTCCATCCCCATTTTGTTTGGTTGACCTTTTGAAGGTGTTTCGGAGAAGGGGGTAAAAAAATAATATCTGAAGACGTTTTACTGTGTAATAAACAGCCCATATCGGCAGACTCCCGGGCAGCTTCATAATTGGGTTAAAATTTACGATCAGGGATGAACTCTTTTACCATATTTGTTATTCAAAATTAACATATGTTTACTAAGTGGTGCTTTTATCGTACCTTTTAAGTCATAACTTATAACTAGATGGACTCCTTTCAAATAATACTTTTTAGAGGATCATTTAAGAGATGTACTTAAATTTATATAAATTTGGACCTAAGTTAGTTTTATAACTTTATTAACTAGTTCATAAACACAACAACCGACTAGTAGGTTCGCTTCTAAGTTTTTAAAATACTTAATGTTCACTTATTTAAACTTAACTGTAAAACAAAACAGTTCGCCACTAAACAAACATAAATTTAAATATACGAGTAAGGTTCAATTCAAATATACGAGTAAGGTTCAATTCAAATATACGAGTAAGGTTCAATTCAATTATACGAGTAAGGTTCAATTCAAATATACGAGTAAGGTTCAATTCAAATATACGAGTAAGGTTCAATTCAATTATACGAGTAAGGTTCAATTCAAATATACGAGTAAGGTTCAATTCAAATATACGAGTAAGGTTCAATTCAAATATACGAGTAAGGTTCAATTCAATTATACGAGTAAGGTTCAATTCAAATATACGAGTAAGGTTCAATTCAAATATACGAGTAAGGTTCAATTCAAATATACGAGTAAGGTTCAATTCAATTATACGAGTAAGGTTCAATTCAAATATACGAGTAAGGTTCAATTCAAATATACGAGTAAGGTTCAATTCAAATATACGAGTAAGGTTCAATTCAAATATACGAGTAAGGTTCAATTCAATTATACGAGTAAGGTTCAATTCAAATATACGAGTAAGGTTCAATTCAAATATACGAGTAAGGTTCAATTCAATTATACGAGTAAGGTTCAATTCAAATATACGAGTAAGGTTCAATTCAAATATACGAGTAAGGTTCAATTCAATTATACGAGTAAGGTTCAAATCAAATATACGAGTAAGGTTCAATTCAAATATACGAGTAAGGTTCAATTCAATTATACGAGTAAGGTTCAATTCAAAATTTTAGAGTTTGTATATTTCAAGAATTTAAGGGGGGTATTATACTCTAGAAATTTGAAAAATATTTTTTTTTTGCATTTTTTTAAAGTTTATACCTTTAAGAATATGTTCTTAAGGGGGAATTTTTAAATTCTCAATATTTAAGAAGTTATAGCTATAAATGAGTCAGCAATTACGCCGCACCGGTATGACTCGGACAATGATCTCAAAACTTTAAACGCGTTTTTCTCGAAACTACTCTTTTCGACCTGGTCGACATAAAATCTCAAGTTCTATCGAACCGAATGCCTTCAAATTTATTATAAAACTTCAATAAATGTTTTATATCGTTTCTACCTTGGAAAATTTAAAAATTATTACTATTAAAAAAAATTTATATTTGAAAAAAAAATTGAGTTTGTTTTTCAAACAGCCGCCAATTTACGATTTTTTTAATTCTTTTTTTCATTTTGGTACCAACTATAACAACGTTATTTTTTATCAAGAAACTGTGTATTATTTTTATTTCAAATTTATGAAAGGGCTTCAATCATGTCGACCAGTTTACCCCTTTTTTTTTTACGACAATATACTCGTATAACAGCTGATAACATCTTGAATTAAATTTTTTATTTTTTTTTTATTTTTCGTACATTCTCTAATCATCAATAAACAAACTGTAAAAAATGCATAGGAAAAACGTTTTTGATTTTTTTTTATTAAGTCTGAAAAAACGCCCGTAATTCATGCCTCTAGAGTAGAACACCCCCTTAAACGTAAATAAAGATGACATACATAAAGATGCAGGTAGTATTTCATTGTCTGATCGAAGAGAATTTCTGTGTTCTGGAAGAAATAGGATTTTTTTTGCGAAGATATGGCAGAGAATAGGGATTGTTAAGCACGTAAAGTAATGTCGACAGAATAAATCATAAAGGGCTGGTTTATATTATTTTCGAAAAAGTCCTGAATATTCTCAAATTATGGATTCACCCCTGGTTTTGATATTTCTCTTTTATAATATAATATAACAACGAAGGTAACATTTGTCCGCAATAAACAGAGCGCGGTGCGGCGCGGCGCGGCGCTGCGCTGGGTAATCAGAGTCACAAGCAGAAAACCTAGGCAGCTTAATCATGATCAATTACTGGTTCAGTTAGTTAACCTGGGAACCTGTGAAAGCAGCTTTCGGTTTATCTCTCTAAAGGGCATTGTGATTAATCGCTGTGAAATATTGATAAACAAACTCATAAAGAACTGTACGCACAAAGAAAACTCTCCGAAAAGAAAATCTGTCTGACGCGACTGTAAATTTCATTATTTACATAATTTCAGGATAAGGACTGTACTGGTCGACAAGGATCTAAGTTACTAACATAACTTCGCACTGAATATTAAAAACTGTTGGCTGCCTACTTTATTAATTAACTTGACAACAACTTTGTTTAACTCTAATTACCTTGTTATGCCACTGATATCCCGTGACACTTGTTTTTACGCCATATCCAATATTAAAACAATGAATTAAGAATTATTAAAGCAAGATCAATAAAAAAATTAATACAAGTCAAGGGAGATAGATACCTATACTCAGTGCTTTTTTATGGTGGAGCGGCGCTCCACCACCTTTTTTACGGTATACAAAAAGCTTGACAAGAAGTGAGCTCCCGCACCTTTTTTTTTTTAAAAGCACTATCAATGCTTTTTTTGCGGTGGAGCGCAACGGAGTGGCGCTCCACCACCTTTTTTACGGTTTACAAAAAGCTTGACAAGAAGTGAGCTCCGGTACCTTTTAAAAAAAAAGATTAAAAGCACTGCCTATAATGTATTGTATAACAGTGGCGTATATGGAATAGATGTGCTAATGAAAGTATTATATATATATTGGAACCACAAAGAAACAATCACTAGAAGCTTTGTCTACCTAATTATTGTCTAGAATTTGTGAACCATAAAATAGAGATCAATTATAATTAAAAAATTAGTCAAGTTAAAGTTTTAAATACACTTCTTCTTCTTCCCAGTGTCATGTCAGGTCTCCCCAACGTTGACTATCACCTGAGAGTAGGCATCTTTGTCCCCGGCATCCCGAAAAAGATTTCCAACGCTCCTTGTACCAGTCCAATCACATATATTGCGAAGCCAGGAGTTTGCCTCCTGCCAACACCTCTTCGACCCTCTATTTTGCCTTGGATGATCAGGTGCAGTAATTTGTACTTTCTCCTCTAAGTACACGACCCAAATGGGACACTTTTCGGATTTTAATATTAGTCAGCAACTCTCTATCAATTTTGGCTCTTTGAAGAACCCTCGTGTTGCTGACCACATCCGTCCAGGGTATCCGTATCATTTTCCGGTGCATCCACATTTCGAATGCTTCCAGTCGGTTTATACTACCAACTTTGAGGGTCCATGATTCCACTCCATATATGTTAATAACACTGACCAAACAAACATACACAATGTCACAAAAATGATATAAAACATTGAATTTAGAAAACATTAGATACACAAAGCAATGATCACAAACTAATAAATATTCAAAGAATGCAAAAGGTTACACTCCTCTTAAACATTTTTTTTTCGGGTCAATCGCCCAATTGCAATATGAGTGGCGTATAGTAACAAACCGGGACCATTCCGCTTGAAGACAGCCTCGGGAAAGGAGGCAGAAACACGTGTACGAGGAATTAATGGAATGACAAAGTAATTTGTTAAATATTCTAATATGGAGTTCCACAAATTTAAAGTTAGATAAAAATGAATTAAGAATGGTTAAATTAACGTAAGAATAAACGACAATTTTGCCTCGAAATAATAATGAAACGTAAATTATAATTTCAAGCAAAGCGCAAACTAGATTATCTCAGTTTTTGTAAAAATTAGATTTTTAAAATTTATTAACATGATATATAATACGGCTTTTTTAATATTTACAAGATACAAGGAACATAAATGAAAGACAATTTCATTATTACGAGTATATTTGAAATAAGAGTAATTAAGTTTGTACTGCCAAAAAAGAAAGCTCTCAAATCACATTATTTTTCGACTAATGAAAAATAAATGTTATTGTATCCACTCAACAAAGGGAAAATAACTTGCTAAAAAGGTTTTAAGCGTCTCAAAAATAATATATTACAGTAAAAGTCCGTTAATTAGATGAACAATAATTCGTATTTTGGCCATTTTCACGGTTCCTAAATCGATACATTTACTGTAAATACGAAAACTGCGTATTTCGCAATTCGTCATGTTTCTTCCCCTAAAGTATTCATGAATTAAAATAATACGAAATTTCCACATGAATCATGGATTCACATACAAGCCACGCTGGCGGGCGGGACAACTGGTGTATTGCGCGTCGGCCAACGTCTCACTTCGCGGGGCTAACTCTAATAGGTGAGTCAAAAAGTTTTGAAAGCGACATCTATGGAGCAGTAGAAAACCAAAATTTCTACGCCATTTTAATATTTCATCTTTCATAAGAACGTACTCAAAATTTCATTTCGATCTGTCAATTCATTCTTTGTTTACAAGCCATTTGAAGTTGACGTGTCAGTGTATTTTTTAACAATGGAAAAATCCGAATATCGTGCAGTGATTAAATTCTTTGTTTTGGAAGGTTGTTCGGCTACTGAGATCCATGCAAAGATGGTGAAAGTATTAAAGGAGTCTTCTCCTTCATTTCCAACCGTTCACCGATGGGTTTTGGAGTTTAAGCGTGGCCGTACAAGCGTTGAAGACAATCCACGCTCAGGACGTCCAAAAAGTGCATCAACACCAGAAATCATAGCGAAAATACAGGATATGGTTTTGGAAGATCATCGATCGTAGCCGATCGATAGCCGTCGTAGAGGAGTATTTTGCAGACCTTCCAGAAAGTCACATCCGTGATGGGACAACAAAGTTGGAAGATCGTTGGACCAAGTGTATAGATCTTATGGGAGACTATACTGAGCAATAAAAGTGATTTCCCAGCAAAGAAAAAATGTATTTTCATTTCCGCTTTCAAAACTTTTTGACTAACCTAGTATATATTCAAAGATTCTATAACGAAATATCGTAAGCTTATTAGCATAAATATGGGGTTTCGATTATTCTTTTTATATAAATTATTACGTAAAGTTAAGTGTTTCATTTTACTTCGAATATTTTCCCAATTGTGAAAATTTATTTCTCAAAAACTTAGAGTTATAGATTATTATATCGTAATCAAGTACGCGACCAAATAAAAAACCAGTGATTTCATCATCTTAATATTACGCGTGCAAACTTAAATACGTTAGTAAATCTGAGTAAATAAATGAACATGTCAAAATGAAATAAGCGACAATCACAATGTTATTTTTTTATTCGTACACGTCCATGAAATGAACCAAAACATCTGGTGTCCCCGTGGCTGGGTTAGCCCTATATTGGTGGGGTGTATTTTGGCCGAGGGGATGCTATTAGATGAGCCCAGACCTTTTGACAGCTTCTGTGTTTGATGTATTGTCTGCAATGTGTTTTTAGAAGTGTTATTCAGGTGTGATCTTGTAAGTACTATGTTGCTGTCAATAAACCTAATATTTATTTATTTATTTAAATGATTCCCCATTAAAAATTGTACATATTTTATTTTACCATAAATCCTTCCTGTCCTGTGATGTGTAACTAGTACACATTGCTTCTAAACACTTTAATATATCTATAAATATAATAAATACTGGGTACAGATTTTAGGTATTCCTCCGTAATACATTTACGCATTGAATGAAAAAATAATATTAATTAGCACTTATCGGCCACATCAGAGATATTTTGTGAAAATCGGGAATAAATTCACCGATACAATTAAACGTGTGCCAGTGTGTGACGTAGGTATATTCATTCTAAAAACCGCTATGTGTGAGAAAGCGACGCTATTCACATCTCACTGTCACTCTACTTCGGTATATGGGAATGCAGGAATAGAATCTCAGTTCACTCGCTTCAGTAGCTCGTGGGCTTTTGTTTGAGGTGGTCGCTTCGCCCGTTTTGTGAACGTCGTCCGATGTTTTTTTTTCATGTTTTCAGTAAATACATTTCAATTATTATCACTTTTAACTTCAAATTTAATTAATTTAAGCGATTGTCTACGAATATTCTTATTTTTTCGATTTTAAATCGCTTATGTTTACATGTGTATTGAATACACAGCAACGGAACGCGCCGATTTTTTTAGCACACGAAGGGAAAGGTTAAACATGTTATTATATTTCAATATTGCGGAAATATGTCGACAAAACTTGACTTGCCGATTGAAAAATTGTAGCCGGTTGGGAAGGGCCGCGCAAATTCAAATTGTTTCTTAAGTGATCGTGTAAGTCGTAATTCGAATATTTTTATTTATTTGGTTCCCTGAATTTCGAATAAACGGAATTTTACTGAGTTTAAGTGGCTACATAGAACAGGACAGAATCATAATATAAATAGGTCAAAACCCGTATGATGGTTGTCGTCAAAGAAAGAATACGAGAATTGAATTTTGAATACAAGAGAGCGAGAGAGGAATACTTGGATTCTCTGCGAAAGTAGTTCGAAATTTGAATCTCGGTGGGTCCGTGATACTGAACGAATTTTAAGTACCTAGATAACAATTTTTGAACCGGTGTAAAAGGGGACGATGTATAAATGATATATATATATATATATGTATGTATGTATGTATGTATGTATGTATGTATGTATGTATGTATGTATGTATGTATGTATGTATGTATGTATGTATGTATGTATGTATGTATGTATGTATGTATGTATGTATGTATGTATGTATGTATGTATGTATGTATGTATGTATGTATGTATGTATGTATGTATGTATGTATGTATGTATGTATGTATGTATGTATGTATGTATGTATGTATGTATGTATGTATGTATGTATGTATGTATGTATGTATGTATGTATGTATGTATGTATGTATGTATGTATGTATGTATGTATGTATGTATGTATGTATGTATGTATGTATGTATGTATGTATGTATGTATGTATGTATGTATGTATGTATGTATGTATGTATGTATGTATGTATGTATGTATGTATGTATGTATGTATGTATGTATGTATGTATGTATGTATGTATGTATGTATGTATGTATGTATGTATGTATGTATGTATGTATGTATGTATGTATGTATGTATGTATGTATGTATGTATGTATGTATGTATGTATGTATGTATGTATGTATGTATGTATGTATGTATGTATGTATGTATGTATGTATGTATGTATGTATGTATGTATGTATGTATGTATGTATGTATGTATGTATGTATGTATGTATGTATGTATGTATGTATGTATGTATGTATGTATGTATGTATGTATGTATGTATGTATGTATGTATGTATGTATGTATGTATGTATGTATGTATGTATGTATGTATGTATGTATGTATGTATGTATGTATGTATGTATGTATGTATGTATGTATGTATGTATGTATGTATGTATGTATGTATGTATGTATGTATGTATGTATGTATGTATGTATGTATGTATGTATGTATGTATGTATGTATGTATGTATGTATGTATGTATGTATGTATGTATGTATGTATGTATGTATGTATGTATGTATGTATGTATGTATGTATGTATGTATGTATGTATGTATGTATGTATGTATGTATGTATGTATGTATGTATGTATGTATGTATGTATGTATGTATGTATGTATGTATGTATGTATGTATGTATGTATGTATGTATGTATGTATGTATGTATGTATGTATGTATGTATGTATGTATGTATGTATGTATGTATGTATGTATGTATGTATGTATGTATGTATGTATGTATGTATGTATGTATGTATGTATGTATGTATGTATGTATGTATGTATGTATGTATGTATGTATGTATGTATGTATGTATGTATGTATGTATGTATGTATGTATGTATGTATGTATGTATGTATGTATGTATGTATGTATGTATGTATGTATGTATGTATGTATGTATGTATGTATGTATGTATGTATGTATGTATGTATGTATGTATGTATGTATGTATGTATGTATGTATGTATGTATGTATGTATGTATGTATGTATGTATGTATGTATGTATGTATGTATGTATGTATGTATGTATGTATGTATGTATGTATGTATGTATGTATGTATGTATGTATGTATGTATGTATGTATGTATGTATGTATGTATGTATGTATGTATGTATGTATGTATGTATGTATGTATGTATGTATGTATGTATGTATGTATGTATGTATGTATGTATGTATGTATGTATGTATGTATGTATGTATGTATGTATGTATGTATGTATGTATGTATGTATGTATGTATGTATGTATGTATGTATGTATGTATGTATGTATGTATGTATGTATGTATGTATGTATATATATATATATATATATATATATATATATATATATATATATATATATATATATATATATATATATATATATATATATATATATATATATATATATATATATATATATATATATATATATATATATATATATATATATATATATATATATATATATATATATATATATATATATATATATATATATATATATATATATATATATATATATATATATATAAACAAATTTTACATTTATGAATATGTATTTTCATAAATGTAGAATTTGTTTTATTTCCGTGAATATTTTATGGGTTGCAACTAGTTTTTAATATTTTTTATGTAGGTTATGTAAATTACAAAAAATGTCAAAAACCCCTTTTCGCCCTGTGTAGTCCCCAAATTTGAGATGATAGAGTCTGTGCATTGCACGACTATACGAGTTAGGCATAGAGGACGGGGCGCCTGACTTTCAATAGAGACACAATTTTTCTCCACGTCTATACACCTTCGTATACAGCTTTATCGATTATTTTATTTTTTAAATTTATTTTCTTATAATATCATTCACTTCCAACCTACTTTCTTAAGTATTCTTCTATCCCGTCTTCCTCCATCACACCTTCCACTGATATTTGCACCGTTTATTTATTATATCCGGATTTTTTTATTAATTAGTTCTACGAGTATATAGACAAATCATTTCGCAATGCTCTTCATATTTCTACTTAATACCATTAAGTGGCGACGTGCCAAACCAGCCTATACAACGAATATATTGAAATGAGATAATGGAGCTCAAAGTCTTTAATGTTTTTTATTCATTGAACAGATACATTCTAAAACACTACAATAAAAATAAAAAAATGAATCTAATATTATGACAAGATTATTTGATGATTAAAGTTTTTTGTTTGATAGGCAAATTTGGCATAAAATTATATCACGAAAATCACTTTGCCAAAAAAATTATAGATGGCAGCAGTAGTACCATTTAGAATTTTGAAGTAAAGGCACTTCTGGCTTATAAAGAAACGTTATGTGACTCAAATTTTAACACTAACTCATTTTTTGTTTTGTTGGATAGGCTGGTTTGGCTCTATGCCACTCAATTTATCTACAATTATCTCATTCCATTTTGTGTTATAGATACGACCTCAGTGACTAAGTTAGAAAGACGCTTGACTTACAGTCCAGGGATTGCGGATTCAATTTCACTTGGAACATAGATTAAAAAAGTGATTTCAGTCTGATTTTCATTTAAGGTTCCTTTAATACCTTTCTGATTACTTGGAAGAGATTGCCACATGGCAATACGCTCGCCTGGTTGTACTTTATCAACAAACATGTAATACAATACATCGCTATTTGATTTATTCTTTTCAGTGCACGCATTTCTAAGCCTTTATTCGGTTTCTTTCAGGTCCATATTTCACTTCCATACACCCAAGTTTTTAAAATACTGTTTTGAACAATAATCATAGTGGATTTTGTTTCGAATGTGTTACTATAATACTTTCAATATTTGATAGTAACCCATTCGATCGAATGTGTTACTATAATACTTTCGATATTTGATAGTAACCCATTCGATCGCATGTGTTACTATAATACTTTCGATATTTGATAGTAACCCATTCGATCGAATGTGTTACTATAATACTTTCGATATTTGATAGTAATCCATTCGGATCAAATGTGAAACTATCACATATTCGATCATCTACAAAGGTTTCTTTGTAGTTCGCCTTTTCTAAGAAAGAGTTCTGCAGTTTTTTACCAAATATGTTCGTCTGAACATATGCAAATTAAATACCTAATTTAATGACCGCAGTCACTACCTAATATTTGAAAACTGTCAATAATAGTGGGTTCGAATCCCGAGCTAGAGCGCCCTTGAGGAGAGTTTGCTTTCTAAACGGCGCTATATAGGTATAAACTGTACTTTTATTCTTATTATTCATGTTTCCACGTTTCACTCCTATACATCAACATTTTTTTACTAAAATACTGCAGATTATGTTATTTTTCGATTCGAGTATGTTTTTTTTTTATTCAATAAAGTTATAACTTTTTACAAATGTATTTCTTAACGACTAATCCTATTTCTATATTATAACTTTAAGCTAACTTAATTTTAATTTCCTGCGTGTCATTTTTAATTTACAATAATCTTCTTTTTCTTCTTCTAGATCTTGCGATCTGTTTAAAAATGATTTCAGTTTTGGTCCTATGATGAAGATGTCCAACTTTCTCTCCATCTCTTTGGTGGACGTCCCGGTGGTCGATGACCCTCTGGAATCTCGTGTATTACAATCTTAGGTATCCTCGTGGGGTCCACCCTATCAACGTGGTCCCTCCAGATGGTCCCTCACGATGTCCTCAATGTTACAACTTCTACGAATTTCCTCATTAGGTATCCTATCTCTAAGGGTTCTACCTACGATAGGCCGCAGTGTTTTCATTTCTGTTGTTCTGTTGAGGTGTTTCGTTCCTACAGAGTCTGCTCTTGCTTCAATTACGTAATAATGAGTATATACATATGTATGTAGTAATAGTTCTTAATTTATTAATATTACCTTTGTAAAGAATTAACTTCTTAACAATGAATTGTTGGCAAAACTAAATCTTGTTTTCCAACCCCTGTAAATAGAGAAGCACCTCATAAACATATGATCGTTAGGGGTTGGGTGGAAACATGAGGGAGGTTAAATAAAGTGACCATTCCATCTTCGATTTCCAGGAACAGTCCCCAAAACGAAACTTGTGTCTTAGTTTATTTTTGTACCCGAATTTGTCCTCGATTCAGTATTTTTTCCTTACTACCTTTCCCATTCATGAATATTAGAACGAAACAAGACAATATTACATGTCTCGAGGCTTTCGCCGTTCTTTGTATTAGTTGTACAAAGTCTTTCGGAGTTTTGTTCCACATGATTTGCCCTATGATGCCGACGTTTCGAAAATGTTTCAGTTTCCATCATTGACTTAATTATGGAGTAGGGACAAGATTAGAAGCGACATTTGAATGAAAATTAACAATAACTTCAATATTTTTGGAAGCTGCGTGCTTGTTTCGTCGTAGTGGGACAGAACTATGTGCTCGCGTTACAGTCGCGAACCGCGACAGATCTATTACACTCTGCTGTAGGCAAAGCGGTATCCAGAACGCATGCACTAATGGCGAAGTTGCAAAACAGCAACTTTATCGAAACGTCGACATCATTAGCCATATCACGCGATGCAAAACTCCAAACGACTTTATACAACTAATAAATATTCTAAGATTGTGCAAGTCATGTACGAAGATAAATGAATAAATAATCAATGGTTTCCGTCTAACTGTCAGATGTCTTACCATGGTACTATAGGATAATCACACATTATTGCTTGGAGAATATGAGTTATAGATCGAAAACCAAATATCAATTTTCTCGCAGTATTACACAGGTTTTCCGTGTGAGGTCTTTAGTTAAAAAAATATCAGCAAAGCCTGCTATATTGAAAGAAAAAAAAATTCTTCGTGCAAATATACAACACTTTATCATCGACCAGGAGTTACGGTTGGAGTCTTTAAAAAAAAAGGTTCCACAAAACCTCGCTTTAAGGTAAAGCAAACTTGTCACCCTAGGGGTGAGAGCTCCCCACAGGCTGCCTGGGATAGGGAAATTCCACGCCCTTCTCGCACCCGGCAATATCCGTCACGTCGAGGTTATGGATTCTGTACGAGCCTGCACTACGTGTTCTGAATGTCAGCAGGCAGCTTCATACAGGAGATCCCTCTCCTCGATTTGACCTATATTGTGTATTGACAGGGTTATAATAATCAGAATGATCCCATTTCTCAATATTCCTGGATTGGTTTAACACGAGTCGGATTACGAATTGAACATTTCGTTTTTATATTCCTGTTTTATATAAGGACCTATAGTACATACAAAGAGGACGTGACCCACAAACAGCTTATTTCGAATTTCTCATTTTCCATCTTATTCAAAACATTCATTTTATATTCCTGTTTTATATAAGGACCTATATAGTAGTACATACAAAGAGGACGTGACCCACAAACAACTTATTTCGAATTTCTCATTTTCCATCTTATTCAAAACATCCATTTTATATTCCTGTTTTATATAAGGACCTATATAGTAGTACATACAAAGAGGACGTGACCCACAAACAACTTATTTCGAATTTCTCATTTTCCATCTTATTCAAAACATCCATTTTATATTCCTGTTTTATATAAGGACCTATATAGTAGTACATACAAAGAGGACGTGACCCACTAACAACTTATTTCAAATTTCCCATTTCCATCTTATTCAAAACATCCATTTTATCTTAAAATGAATGTATGAGAGTTGAAACACCCTCTCTTCTTCTTCCTAGTTTTATGTCAAGTCCCCCCAACGTTGACTATCACCTAAGAGTAGGCATCTTTGTCTCCGGCAGCCCGAAAAAGATCCCTAACGCTCCTTATACCAGTACAATCACGTATATTGCGGAGCCAGGAGATTTGCCTCCTATCAACACCTCTTTGACCCTCTATTGTGCCTTGGATGATCAGGTGCAGTAATTTGTACTTTGCTCCTATACGTACATGACCCAAAAAGGACACCTTTCAGATTTTAATATTAGTCAGCAACTCTCTATCAACTTTGGCTCTTTGAAGAACCCTTGTGTTGCTGACCATATCCGTCCAGGGTATCCTCAGCATTCTCCGGTGCATCCACATTTCAAATATTTCCAGTCGGTTCACACTACCAACTTTGAGGGTCCATGATTCCACTCCATGCAATAACACTGACCAAACGTAGCATTTGACTAACATTTGTCGAAGTTTCAAGTTTAGATTATCATCGCAGAATACGCTTCTCATTTTATTAAAAGCCGCACGAGACGATTCAATTCTGCACTTGACTTTGATTTATTATTACTTATTATTAGGGGATGCACTTTAAACCAAAAACACATATTGCAGGTTTCCCAAAAATTGATTGTGAAAATAATTAATAAACTTCCTGCTCGGTATCCCACGGCGGAGCTTTTCAGAGAGTATCAGGTCCTGAACATAGCCAATTTACATCTCAAATCCATTCTCTGGCACTACCATCGAGAGGAAGGGAAGATGCAAACTCAGCAGACACATGACACGCATGGCAACTAATGAAATGTTCACCATCCCCAGAGTTAAAACCTCTTTTGCCCAAAGGCTATTTGGCTCCCATTACATACAATGGCGTGCCGACTTCAATAAAGGTAAAGGTAGGAAAACCATTTAGACAGTCGATCGGAGCGTGGTTGTTATTGCGACAGGATTTTGAGTACTTGGGCTTTCAGGATGAATGACGAGTGAAAGGGATTTATGTAAGCTCGTGAGTGTGGGTTTCTTCTTGTTGTTTTAATTTTGGTTGTTTTTGTATTTGTGTTTCTGTGTATTTTTTTTTGTTTTGATTTTTATTCTTATGATTGTGTGCGGTATAGTGTGGGATGAATATTTTTAATCTTTCTGGAGTGATGATGTGTGAGGAGTTGAATTTCGCAAGATGTTTCCAGTTGTAGTTGAATGTCACTGTTTGTCAGGTTGATGAGAGCGTGCAACGGGGTTTTGTTTTTGTGCAATCAAAAATTGGAAAAAAGTATCGATTTATTTTTCTCATGCTAAATATCCTCAGTGAGATACAGGCAAAAGCCTAGTTTACTGGGAATACGACAAATGAAAGGCAACAAACCCAGATCCATTAAAATTGTATGTCCAAATTAAATTATCTGTTGTTTTTCTCAAATTGTGTATATTTCTTGTCATATGTAATAATAAATAAATAAAATAAATAAATAAATTTATTACTCAGAATATTATTACAGTACATAAATTCAAACGTTTTCGTATTTCTCGCAGTAGTCATAAAACTAATTCAGATCCAATTAGCTCAGAAACAAGACATGTTACTCGTTTAGTTTTGCTGAAAATAACATCTAATATACCTTGATGAGGTGAACCAGATTTAGATTTACTTTAAAAACCAAGTTCAGAACTACAAGTAAAAATGTTCCACACGCGCGATCTTTATCTAAAATAGGAATCCTCCCAAGGGTAGACTTATTCCGAGACTCACGGTTCTTTGGCAACACGAGAAAACATCCCCCGGGGGTTTCTGAAGAAATGACGGCTAACTTGATATGTACACACGATTCGGAACAGAGACGCGTCAAGTATAAATGTTACGTTATATTCTGCTTTCTAGAAAGAAATTTGTTGATTTTGTGGTATAGATACTCGTACGTCCGTCCAGTGGGTCAAGAATCTAAAAGATATTAAATATACACTTTATCAAGTTTTCTTGACTTTATAGAAACCACTGCACGAACTTTAATAGATGAATAGAAAGTAAAGATATACAAAAAAAGACCTCCGTGGGATAGTTAATAAGGCATATGTATCGATGCCTGAATACTCATTTTATTAAAAAAAAAAAAAAGAGTTCTCGTTTTCACTTAAGGCTTCGTTAACATCTTACTGTTTGGTTGGAAAACTTTGGTTGGATATTTGCGAATTGTACGGTGAAGAGGCTACGAATGAAAGGACAGATGGTAGATGGCGGTATAGTCATGTGACTACAATTCATCTGCTCAGCCAATTCAACGGTGGTTTGATGGGGATCTTCATGAAAAATATGGTTTAAGCGGTCCTCATCGAAGTCCACTGGTCGTCCGGAACGCTACATGTCTTTCAGGTCGAAATTACAGTCTTTGAAACGCAAAAACCATCTACGAACTGTCCTTTCATCCATAGCATCTTCATTGTACACTTCGCAAATATCGCGAGCAGTTTTGGCAGCTAAATTCCCTCGATTGAACGCGAATAGAAGGTGTCGAAAATGCTCACTTTCGTCTACTTGACATTCCATTTTGAAGGCTTGTAATAAAATAAAATAATATATGTAACGTAAAAGCAAACACAATTACTTGTAGAGCAGAAAATTATCTTTCGAATGACGTACAACATTTACCATTTTGTTTTACTTTTGGTGCTCATTTTTTAATTTGAAAAAAAAAACGGACACAACTTATGTTAAAACCCAATAAAAGAACACTTACAGGACATAAGTAAAAAATCCCCCAAAATATATAATTAATAAATGATATCAAGGATTAAAACCTCAATTACCAGTGTTCACCCCCATGTATAGATCCGTCATGTCAACAGGGTAGTAGAAATATTAATAATTATACCATATACAATATATGGAAAACAATAAAACACTTATTCCTCGGCTAATTCACCCGCCACCCTTCTAAACTCTGACAGTGTTGAACTTAATATTTCCACATCCAACGACTTTCATGGTTTAGTTCAAGAATTCCCAAAAAAAATGTTTGGTTAAAGCTTGAAAAAAAAAAGACTTACGATATAAAATATACAAACGCTACAAACATAATTATGTTTTTTTACTTGAAAAAAATGTATAATAATAATCTAGATCAGGAGTGGCCAACATTTTGCATACCATGCGCCAATTTTTTCACAGATGAGTTCAGATGCGCCATACACTTTTTTTTACCTTCTTACGCTCACGTTTGGGGTTGTAAAATAGGGATAGGGGTAGGATCTGCTTAGCGTAGGGGAGGAAAATGAATAACTCAATCGTGCAATTCAATTAATTAATTTACACCATTTCAAAAGACACACGTTTATTGGAGAACCAATCTATTGTACAATAGTCAGAAATGATCTCTTGGACGAGAGGGTAATCGCTGTCGTGGACCCCACTGATGGTGCTACAGCTGCCGGAGAGTCTCGTTTGGTGAAGATAACTCTGGACCACAGTTGTTGGATGTGGTGAGAGAGAGAAAGCTCTGAGCGAGATGAAGCACTGAGAGCGAGATCAGCTTGGAACTTGGAGTTGTCTGTTCTCTCTACTCACTAGAAAATATGAAGATGGATTCAGTTATGACGCCTATTTTAAAAGAATAAGTAGGCGCAAGGATGCAATGCGCCACTTGTAATCATCCAATGCGCCACGGTTTGGCTACCCCTGATCTAGATTATACATTTAATTTTAAAAACTCGATATTATAATTGATTTATTTATTCGTATGAATTTACGACATATACATATTGAAAACTGTCACCGGGAGACATTATTTTCAGCTTCAATAATTGATCCACCGGGTTAAGAACCACTGGAGTAGGCACGTAACTCACAGTTCGCCATCTTACCATCGTACATGGACATGAAATGACATTCGTACAAGTCTAGCGCGTAGGAGTATTATTGGCAAACAAACTCTTAAACGGAACTGGAATCAATTATGTAATTTTGTTGGGTACCATCAGGAACGAAAAGACAATCGACTTACCGACTAACATAGTTCATAGATATTGTCGAGATATTAGAAAGTGATATGTCTGCATTTTGAAAAAAAAAAACATTCTAGAGAATTTTTATTTATTTATTTAATGATCACATATTCTATAGAAAACAAAAGCTCTACAACAGCCCTTTAACTTAGCCTGATCTGAGACAAATGACCTTCATCCGTGAAATTCTCACATAACAATTCAACAAGTCCGAGCCGCAGCCGGTCGTGAGATTTTACAGCTCCGACCATAAAATATATTAAACTTGAGAAAATGTAGGATAGTCCTGTGACATTTGAAATGTCATGTCTCAAAGGGATGGGGCAAAATTGTTTTTTTTTAACAAATGGAATAGTTTTTTTATAAGTCGAAAAATTGTTTTTCTCTAAACTGACGTTTTAATTTCTAATTTTCATTTTACTGACTTTCAAATGTATTGTATGATTTGTATATATCTTTAAATAGGCCAAGATCCACTATGAATTAATACTAATTATAAAAAAATTATTTTAGGTATAAAAAAATCGAAAATCCAATTATCGTAAACCCCATCCCTAGACAATGCAGACTAACGTAGTGACTTTTGACAAACGTCACCAAATATTATTTGATTTTAACAAACTGCCACATTGTTGCTAATTTGTAACAAGATGTATTAATTTATCATTATTGTTAGTTTTATGTAATGTATTTACCTAAATAACTTGCTATTTATTAGAATCGAGGCTTATATTAAAGTTGATAAAATAATTAAAATTACTGAACGTCGTTACAAGGTTGTATTGGGGCAAATTTGTGAACTGTCACAGGAACCGTGCTACATTTTCTCAAGTATAGCACTATTTTATTGGAATACTCAAAAGCTGAGCATATTTATATCAAACCCAGTAATCGAAGATATACATATTATCTCATTTATCACAGGTTTCAGCTTTGACTTTGCGGAAATCCATATTAGAATATTTAATAATAAATAGCTTTGTCATTCAACTTGTTAGATTTATTCCTACGAAACGTGTTTCTTTCTCCTATCCCGAAGAGAACTTCGGGATAGAAGGCAGAAATACGTGTGCCATAAATTAACCCGTAGCGCTCAGTTGTCGGCGCACAGGTGACATGTAACATAACATATGTATACTTATAGCTCAGGTGATCGACGATGTGTTTTCTTTTGCTTTAAATGTCAAATTTGGCGTGCAATACTTTCGCGTATTTATTATAGAGTTCATACCAATATTTTTTAGAACAATCAAACATTATTATTTTGAACAATCCCTTGCTGAATGAAGGCCACCCCAAGTCGATTCAAAATAATTCAGTTACGTGCTCATTGATGCCATGTCATGTTGAGATGCTTCCTGATTTCATCTATCCAGTGTAGTCTTGGGGTCTTTTTCTGGGCCTCTTTATGTCTCATAAGTAGTACTGAATTATTCGGAATATCCATTGGGAATCGGACATTCTGCCTACGTGCCCCACCCCACTCATTGCCTCAACATCTTCTTGCGCATCTTTATTACATCTTCTATATTTTTTTTATTGCGAATCTAGGAATTTCGTCTACGGTTTCTTTAGTATATCCCGACTTATATCTCTCCATGCTCCCCTAAGCGGTCTGCGTCTATGTGTATTTTTTACTGTGAGCGTCCATGCCTCATCATATCCATACGTATGTATTGTGAAAACATATTGGTTGTAGACCTTCCCTTTAAAGATATTGGGAGATTTTTTATTTTTATTTATTTTACACATGACAAGAAATATGCATAATTTGCGACAAAACAACAAATAATTTAATTCGGACAGACAATTTTAATTTTATTTTTATTTACTTATTTGTTATTACACATGACAAGAAATATACATAATTTGCGAAAAAACAACAGGTAATTTAATTTGGACATACAATTTTAATGGATCTGGGTTTGTTGCCTTTCATTTGTCGTATCCCCAGTAAACTAGGATTTTGCCTGTATCTCACTGAGGATAATGGATCTGGGTTTGTTGCCTTTCATTTGTCGTGTCCCCAGTAAACTAGGCTTTTGTCTGTATCTCACTGCGGGCATATAGCATGAAAAAATAAATCGATACTTCTTTCCGATTTTGGATTATATAAAACCACGTTGCACATTCTAATCAACCTAAAAAACACCACACTCAAGAGCTCACACAAACCTCTTCCACAAGTCATTACTCTTGCAAGCCCAGATTGCTTTTAAAGATGTTGTTCCAATGTCCAAATGAGCTCCATGCTAGTTTCGTCCTTCGTGCTAGTTATCTAGCTTGTTTAAACACTATAAAATTGAATGCAGAATCCAGTTTGTTCGAACATTATGAAATTGAATAATTTGTGCTGCAAGCAAACACAGGTGTAAAATTGGAGTGGTAAGGGTTAATCTAATTAGTGGAATTACAAAGTTATTTATTTTCAAATATTATATTCTTTGTAGAGGTAGAAGGTATTCATTGAAGTCCACGGGGAGCGGTTGTTAATGCAACAAGCTTCCACTCGATATCCAAGCAGTCTAATAAATAGCAAAACTGAAACCTGCACTTAGTGAAACTGCAATCCAATCATTTCATGCCGTCACGTTCCCTAGCTTGACTCATACCCGTGTACCGAGGGATTTGGAATTCTCAAGCACGCTCGGCATAGATAACTAGTAACGAAGCTTGGCGAACTATATTTTGTGGAAATAAAAACATGTTAAGGGATGGGAAATGGGAAAAGTTAAAATGTTTGAACAGATCGAACCATTATGGGGCGTGTTTATTGATTTTATATTACATAAACACAACACATACAATACACTACATCTAAATACAAATGGGTTATTATCACATATCGGAAGATCTACTTTCTCTTAGTGAATTTTATGTGATTTTCTTACTAACTATTATATGTTTACATTTTTTATTATAAATTGTATATTTGAGTTGCTTAGTCTTGTAAAAAAGTTTTTTTTTGTTTGACTTTTCCTACGTGTAGAATAAAATCTGGCGGGCTTAATGCCTTGTGGAAATTACTTCCATCCAACCAGAAATATGACGACCTCCGGGGTCTAGTTGGTACGACACATGTTTATTACCTCTGGGGTTGCGGGTTCGATTCCCGTTGGAACCCAGACTGAAAAAAATGTCTCTTAACATCCTTCTAGTTGGTCGGAAGACGTTACCACATAGCAATACGTCTGTCAGATTGTACTGTATACAACAAAAGGAAATTAAACAATAATATAAAGATGTTAAAAGATTTGCTGTAAAAAAAACAGATTGGGATCCCTTTTTTGGGTGCAATCGGAAATCCAAAAGTGCTACTAATTAAGCCATATAAGTGTTATTGAATTACAGAAAAAATAAGTTTTTTCACTACAACATATGTTTTTCGAAATATATCGTATTATTAATAGAAATAAACTTCTATTAGTAGAATAATTCATGTTTAGATTTGCTACTGCGTATTTAATTCGCAAAATCTTATATACGTGTATAGTCAGTGATGTAACTTAGTTATGGACTTTAAATATGGACCTTGAAAATAACAAATTAAACCAAATTAAAGATTTGAAAAGTATTAATACGTCTGTGGGCGTCCATATGCGCGGTCAATGACCGATGAAATGACCTTTGCATTCCTTAGCAATACAAAACAAACAAGTACCAAGTCCACGCGCCGGCCATTCAACTCATTGCCGGGAGCGGAGCGCATTCCATGCTAGAGCGAGAACGCACCACATCTGTCTCGCCAGTTCCGTAAATAAATTATCACCTACATATGACATAAATCGTTTTGCGGATGTAGAAACGAGACGAGGAGATGCGAGCAAGATATCTATCTTGCTCGCATTCCCGCACACACGCGGGAATAGTATAAATACCTACGTTACCAATAAAATTCCTCTTTCCGCATTGCGATCGAAAACGTGTTTTATTTATCAACAAATCATCATCATCTCTCCCTCTAGGACACATTTCCTAAACGTCAAACAAATCTGCCTGCTGACAATCCTTTGAAATCATCGCTTTCTTGAAATTACGTGCGAATCCCGTGAACTATTGCCGGTCATCGAAAGACGAAACATGGAGTTTCTTGACGATTGATATTGCGAGGGCTGATATAGGAAATCAATAGATTGATGTTATTGAGAAGTTCTAAGGGGCAAAACGATAGGAAGGAAGAAGCTGTCAGGATAACAGAATATTCGGGAATGGACCGGATTGAGAACTGAGGAATTATTTCATTCAGAACAAGACTAGATAAACTCCACGAGCTAATGCTCAGTTCGAGACCACCACTACCAACGCTGAAATGAGGGGAAAATGAGTCCCCATACAGCGTGATCTTAACTAGAAGATCAATTTCACGAGCTAATGCTCAGTTCGAGCCCACCACTACCCACGCTGTTATGAGGGGAAAATGAGTCCCCATACAACGTGATCTTAACTAGAAGATCAATTCCACGAGCTAATGCTCAGTTCGAGCCCACCACTACCCACGCTGTTATGAGGGGAAAATGAGTCCCCATACAACGTGATCTTAACTAGAAGATCAATTCCACGAGCTAATGCTCAGTTCGAGCCCACCACTACCCACGCTGTTATGAGGGGAAAATGAGTCCCCATACAGCGTGATCTTAACTAGAAGATCAATTTCACGAGCTAATGCTCAGTTCGAGCCCACCACTACCCACGCTGTTATGAGGGGAAAATGAGTCCCCATACAGCGTGATCTTAACTAGAAGATCAATTTCACGAGCTAATGCTCAGTTCGAGCCCACCACTACCCACGCTGTTATGAGGGGAAAATGAGTCCCCATACAACGTGATCTTAACTAGAAGATCAATTCCACGAGCTAATGCTCAGTTCGAGCCCACCACTACCCACGCTGTTATGAGGGGAAAATGAGTCCCCATACAGCGTGATCTTAACTAAAAGATCAATTCCACGAGCTTATGCTCAGTTCGAGCCCACCACTACCCACGCTGTTATGAGGGGAAAATGAGTCCCCATACAGCGTGATCTTAACTAGAAGATCAATTTCACGAGCTAATGCTCAGTTCGAGCCCACCACCACCCACGCTGTTATGAGGGGAAAATGAGTCCCCATACAACGTGATCTTAACTAGAAGATCAATTTCACGAGCTAATGCTCAGTTCGAGCCCACCACTACCCACGCTGTTATCAGAGGAAAATGAGTCCCCATACAGCGTGATCTTAACTAGAAGATCAATTTCACGAGCTAATGCTCAGTTCGAGCCCACCACTACCCACGCTGTTATGAGGGGAAAATGAGTCCCCATACAGCGTGATCTTAACTAAAAGATCAATTCTTTAAAGAAAATTGAGCGCGACGACGTCATCTAGTGACGAAGAAGGAACTGCCTAAAGGAACTCATCCAGCGGTGGTATATACCTGAGTGGGAAAATAAAAGCCGATGTAAGGCTGAGTGGTGATAAGCCGATGTAAGGCTGAGTGGAGATAAGCCGATGTAAGGCTGAGTGGAGATAAGCCGATGTAAGGTTGAGTCGAGATACGCCGATGTAAGGCTGAGTGGAGATCCCTTTGGAAATTATTGACTCTCATCACAAAATGTGATTTGCGGATTTATCCAGATCTAATTCGGGCATGATACGAGAAGAAGAAGCAAATGAATATTGTAACAAACAAATAAGAGAAGTTAACCTACAGAATTAACGGACCCAACAAAATTTCTGCCATATCCATCAGGTTATCATGAATATGACTATTCGCTTTGTGAGCTCTGGACAAAAGGAACAAAGCCCGTCTTATTCTCTATTATTCGACCTGCTTTATCAGATGTCCTCGTTCGGTCTACCCGGGCAGTATTACTTTCGCCCGATGGATTCTGCTCTTGTGTTGAGTTTTTGATATGAACTTTTCAATCCTCGAGCCTTGTGCCCTTTTATTTGAGTGGGATAAAAACAAGTAAAAAAACTGAGAATTTATTCATAATATATTAATTCCCCCTACTGAAACAAGATGATACATCATATGTAAATGGTATAGAAATACCAAGACAGCTACTAACATCCGCAATTTCTAGTTTTTTAGCAGTTTTTTAGCTTGTTTTCGAGTATGTTTTTTTTTCTTAGAAACATATGACTTTATTTAATTTATTAAAACAATTATTTGTGTATTACAGATTTCCCTAATTCGTACAGTGAAAAAAGTATTTCAATCGTAAAAATATGCTTTGTAAAAAATATATTCTTGAATTTTAAATAAAATAATATTAAAGCTTAATTACATTAGAGGGGACGAGTGTCACTAAAATACAATTCAAAACAATTATAGTCCACGCGGCGTAAGGAAATATGGTCAGCTGGTGTGTCCCTAAGAGACAAAATAAAAAGCTCACGCATTCGTGGAAGCCTAGGTGTTACAGACATCAACAGTAAGATGGAGGAGAGGCGATTGAGATGGTATGGGCACGTTGGACGCAGAGCACTCGATCACATTGTGAACCAGGCAATCTCCATGAATCTTCCTCGAATAACAACCAGAGGAAGACCAAAGAATTCATGGGTGGTGCAAAAAGATAACCTGATGCAGAGACACGGCCTGGGGGACGTAGTCCGGGACAGAAGAGCATACAACCTGAGGACGAAGAGAACTGACCCCAACAGTCTTCGCAGACAGTGAGCTGGGATGGAGCCAGGGAGAAGAAGCGGCGTAAGGAAAGAATCTGTGAATGTAATTTATTTTTAACAAACACTGTATATTCCACTTTTTTATGACGGTATAACCCTACCGGTTTCAAGGCTTTCACCTCATCTTCAGGGGAGCGTAAACAAGTCTTGTTTACGCTCCCCTGAAGATGAGGTGAAAGCCTTGAAACCGGTAGGGTTATACCGTCATAAAAAAGTCGAATAAACAGTGTTTGTTAAAAATAAATTACAATGTCTTTAAACCTCCACAACGTTAATGCCTTAACTATAAACAACAATCTGTGAATGTATTGTGCTATAGCGTAGGTACACAGAGCGTGTGATTGTGTTGTTCAAATCCTGTGTGCTGATTGGTCAGTATCTAGTATTAGTGTGTCATCGTGTCAAAAAAATAGTGTCACCATGATCGAAGGGTATGTTGGTTCTAGAAATGTACAGTTTACATTGAATACAGTGGATCAATTAGTAATAGAAAAAGCTTCTTTGATAAACTCTGAAGAGTGGAGCAGAATATGTAGCCAAGTGAAAGACATAGAGTCGGAATATTGGGAAAGAGAAATAATGTTTGACCATACGAGTAAATGGTAAGTGAAAACCACAATTTCATAATAAGTTTAAGTGAAGCGAGTGATAGTGATTCAACATCAGACTGGGAATAATTTTATTTGTGAAATAAAATGAGACTGTTTCTTTTCTAAATTTATTTATGTATAATAAATTGAGTTCTTTTTGTATTTTTATGTTGTATTGTTATGTTTAATAAAATGTCTATACTGTGTTTCTTAACCAATACGTTTCTAAAAAACAAATAAACATTTCTATATCTTTAAAATTTTCCATTCCGTATTTGTAAATAAAATATAAGGTTAGTTAGAAATAAATAAAACTTCCCGTTTCTTTCAAACTTTCTTTTTCTGTATCAATAAACAAATATTTGTTCAAAATAAAAAAATCCACTTCTGTATGTTTAAATGAATAATAAATAAATAAACTAAATAATCTGAATATATAATAAATAAAAAATCATGGTCACCCTTCTACACTATTCTTTCCTTACGGCGCGTGGACTCGAAAAACATTGAGATGTGATAAATTAACGCAAAAAATATTGTATGTGTACGTGTATAGTACGCACATCTTGAAAACTTGAAACAATGGTATTTAATAATTTTACGAGAGTACCGATTCTCCCTTGAAGAACTTAAGCAACTCATGAAAAAACGTCTTTCCATGGGGACACATGGTTATAAAGTGTGATTGCTCTACCTATTGCAACTTTAAAAGACAGGTTAGTTCTGCATAGAGATCGAAAGAGCAATTTGTGAGTGCGTTGGCACCCGATTCGTATAAACCAAGACTTTTCAGGACGGCTGAGTTTATTGGATAAAGCGATAAACCGTCAGCAGGCAAAACATCGGATGGAACGACGGATGGACGGAAAGGTAGCTGATTGTTGGAGACATATACATAAAATTAAGAGCGAAGAATAGTTAGACCGAATATAATAAGATAGTTGGAGATATTTTTACTAAAGAAAGGGTGAAAAATACAATGAGATGTATAAATGTAAAAGAGACAAGTGCTGTATGCATTGATGGGGATGCGTTGAGATATTTTCTCTCTACTTAACCCAAAAAGAACATGGCATAGTGGTACACATTTTCAAATACTTAAAATAATTGACACGTTGAATTTTAAAAATGGTTTCTTAACCTTTTCCTTCATGTGCTAAAAAAATCCGCCCGTTCCGGTGCTGTGTGTTCGATACACATGTAAAAATTAGCGATTTAAAATTAGAAAAATAAGAATATTCATAGCCAATCGCTTAAATTCATTAAATTTGAAGTCAAAAGTGATTATAATTGAAATATAATTGCTGAAAACATGAAAATAACATCGGCTGACGTTCACAAAACGGGTAAAAAGACCACTTCAGATGAATGCGCTAAAGCGACTGAGACCTGAGACGGACTAACACTGTGTATGTTACACCTCGAAGGAAGAAACACAACTGCAAACTGAAATTATATTGCTTGCGTTCCCATATACAGAAGTAGAGTGAGAGTGAGACGTGAATAGCGTCGCTTCCTCACCCATAGCGGTTTTTAGAATGAATATACCTACGTCACACGTTTGATTGTATTGGTGAATTTATTCTCGATTTTCACAAAATATCTCTGATGTGGCCGATAAGTGCTAATTATTACAAATATTATTTTTTCATTCAATGCGTAAATGTACTACGGAGAAATACCTAAAATCTAAACCCAGTATTTATTATATTTATAGAGATATTAAAGTTTTTAGAAGCAATGTGTACTAGTTACACATCACAGGGAAGGAAGGGTTAATGTCGATTACGGAAAACTATCTAAAATATCACTGTCTTTGAACTAAGAAAGTCCCACATCGTCATTTCTGTTTTATGTATCAACTATTCTTATCAAGTGTCCAGGGCTTTGCCTCTGAATGGAATAAATAATATTCTTGTGCCATTAAACCTTTTCTACTGAGAATTCACAGACGACTTGAGATGGTCTTATTACTTAAATTAAAACTAGACTTATCCACTTGAGCGCCTTTCGTTCAAATGCGTTGTTAGGAGAAAATGTACCAAATAGAGGAATGCTATTTAGTCGTCATTTCTGTAGAAGTTAAATCCATTGGTACTGTACTAGACTTTTAGTCCATAATGTGATGTATAGTCAATATTGTGAGCTAAAATAATGAATGATATAATATATTGTTTATAGTTAAGGCATTAACGTTGTGGAGGTTTAGACATTGTAATTTGTTTTATCAAACACTGTTTATTCCACTTTTTGTAACGGTATAACCCTACCGGTTTCAAGGTGCACACCTCATCTTTAGGGGAGCACAAACAAGACTGAATTCTGTTCGAACTGGTACCGATATACACGCTTCTAACGGTAAACATTCGGGTTGAGGACTGACGGTGGAGGGAGGGATGAGACAATCTCGACGAGCAGCGGAGAGATTCTTGGGATATACGTGTTTGCCAGATGTTCACCTCGATGCACTGACTTAGAAATTTCTAGGGCCTCTAATCTGTCCAATTTATTTCCGTTAATACTGATATGTAAGAATTTGGCATCATCGATAGAAAAAGTATGGTTTTCACGGTGACAATTATAAGCCACTTAGATTTGTGTTCACGAAATCTCTTTTCAAAGGATCTTCCTGTCGTCCTATGTCTCCCTCAGCCCTCAGTCCCCCACGTAAATATCCCCAACCGTTAGAAGCGTGTATATCAGTACCAGTTCAAACAGAATTCAGTTTTGTTTGTGCTCCCCTGAAGATGAGGTGAAAGCCTTGAAACCGGTAGGGTTATACCGTTACAAAAAGTGGAATAAACAGTGTTTGATAAAACAAATTACAATGATATAATATTTAATGGAGGCTGTAGGCAGTGCCGCATTCGTATAAACAGCGCCCCTAAGCATTTTACAACTTACGCCCGCCCACCACACCCATTTAGCGATAAAAAATGCTTATTCTTTCAGTTTCATACGATTATGTATTTTACGCCACACAACAAGCCACTACAGTTTAAGTCTTCTTGCTTTCTTCACAAATGTTCCATATTAACGATGTTATTGTGTATAAGTGTATAGTAACTTTTTATTTTTAAATTTTTATAAATTATATTTATGCCCCTTTGGCGCAACTAAGCAGATGTCTAGATTTGCTTGTTAGCAAACACGGCTCTGATTGTAGGAAATATTGCGACTTGAAAGAAAATGTCCTGACAGTGAAGAAAAGAGCGCTTTGATGGTCCAGCCAGTTAGAAATAAAGAATTATGAAACACTTAGGAAGAAAATCAAATCGAATAATATAGACGTGTGTCTTCTAGCTCGGTGATCATGGGTTCGGTTCTCGTTAGTACCTACACTTTTTAAAAAGGGTTCCAGTCTGGTTTTAACTCAAGATCTCTATAAAATCTTTATGGTTGGTTTGAAGACACTGCTACATGGTGATGGTGATGGTGATAAGCCCGCTAGGTGGTTCTGTATAATGGTTTGAAGACACTGCTACATGGTGATGGTGATGGTGATAAGCCCGCTAGGTGGTTCTGTATAATGGTTTGAAGACACTGCTACATGGTGATGGTGATGGTGATAAGCCCGCTAGGTGGTTCTGTATAATGCGAAAATGTAATGAAAAACAATACAATATGAGTTACAGAAGTTAGGAAGGACCTGGAAAAACTTTGATACGATTCAAATTTTAATTGAGTGAAAGGTTTTAAAATAGAATATATATGCATGACAAGATATATGTACGTAGTTGAAACGAAAGTATGCGTAGAATAGAAATAAGAGAATATTTGCTATCTCAGTCTACACAAAATTCCTTTTGGAATGAAATTATAACATATGAATGCAAACCAGGCTGATGTGTTGAATAAGTTGAAGAAGAGCCCGCTGAGATGGTTTGGGCTTGTAAAACAAATGAATGAAGAAAAACAAATGAATGAAGGAAAACAAATGAATGAAGAAAAACAAATGAATGAAGAAAAACTAATAAAACAAATATATATAAAGGAAATTTGAAAGGAAGGCATGATAGAGGAAGAACAAAGAAAGTATAGTTGGATCAAGTGAATGATATTTTAAAAGAAAGAAACGTAAAAAATCAGAAAAATCGTAGATGTATAAGAAGGTGTATGCATGTAGAATAAGCGAAGGATTTGTGTCGAGCTCAGAAAATATAGTACTATGTCCTCTTTGCCTACCCCGATAGGAAATTACGTGATGGTATGTTTCATGCCCCTTATGGCGTGATGGTAATTCGTATAATACATATGAGTTATTTATTAACTATTGCTATTTTGAAAATTTATTCCAACCAACAAGAAAGATTTCATAAGCCTGAATTTCAAAGAAATCGGACATGAATATTTGTGTCCATTCACAATTGTGAATTGAATCGTTCTTGAGTGGAAGTCAAGCTTCCTAGCACCAGACCACGGAGATAATCTTATAAATAGACGGTGTAATGTAATAATTAGCTAAGTGCCAAGACGAAGCTTTTTGTAATTTACATTTTAGGTTGAATTCAAGCAGGTAAGATTTTTTTTTTACGTAAAAATAGCCTTGGTCCTAAAAAAAAAGCTTTTTCTAAAGTAATGTTTAAATGTCTGAAAATTATATCTTAGTCCTTGATTAAAAAAGAACGAATCAACAATTTTCAATCAGGATAAGTACTCTTATTCTTTACATTAAAACAAAATGAACTAGTGATTATTGAAGTCGACACTACTTTAATATGATTGTTAAATAGACGACCTTCGTCGCTTGGTTTCTTTGTAGTTCGTCATCTCTTGATAAGTTTTCCGCGGTTTTCTTACCAAACATGTTTTTCTAAACATGTGCAGATGCGGGGAAGTACCTAATATTACATCAGGCATTTTTCCGGATCAACACATGCCCACATCCACTACATTCTTATCCTTACACTCAACTTAGATTTTGTAACATTTTAAATCTATCAATAATAGTGTGTTGGAATCCTGATTTTAAATACATCAATAAAAGTGTTCGAATCCTGATTTTAAATCTATCAATAATGGTGTGTTCGAATCCTGATTTCAAATCTATCAATAATGGTGTGTACGAATCCTGATTTTTAATCTATCAATAATAGTGTGTTCGAATCTTGATTTTAACGTGTTCCCCGCGGGAAGCACAAACGCCTGTGATCTGACGACAATCCAAGTTTCAAATCACAAATACTTAAAAAAAATGACACAAAACCGGAATAAAAATTGAACTAAAATTTTAAATAATCTTTATTCTAGCGACATCTCTGAAAACCTTGTCAAATAATATATTAGTTTATGAGATATTGTTGAATAAACAGAGCGCCGAATTTTTTTGGTTTCTCAATATTTCCAGCATTAACGACCTGTCGCGTAGATCGAGTCCTGCGATGAGTCTTTCTTACGTAAATAAACATTACTAAGTCTCTCTTACGTAAATAAACATTACTAGTGCTCTATGCATTTGATTGGGTGAGTGTCATGAAGCATTGATTTGATCGTAGCATTCCTTTGTTTATTTTACGTAATGTTAAGTTTATCTCCTTTATTTAATGAGTCTCCTTAAGAGTAATGACTATTATTTATTATCAGAAAATTACTTAAGTGTCATGTTTACTTGGTGTTGTAATCAAATATCAGTGGTTCTAAACAAAATATGTGTTTAAACTAAGAAATTAAAAAACGCTGAAATTGTGCCGCGCACAGGATTCGTGGAATTTGATTTTTAACGCGGTGAACAGGTTAAATCTATCAATAATAGTGTGTTCGAATTCTGATTATAAATCTATCAATAATAGTGTGTTCGAATCCTGATTATAAATCACTCAATAATAGTGTCTTCGAATCCTGATTTTATATCTATAAATAACAATGTGTTCGAACTGTACGAAAGAAGTGGGCGTGGAAAAATACTGAAAGGGTCCGAATAAATGTTGTAGAAATTTGTGCAATGAGAAGAAACGGGAGGTGAAAATGCACGACAGAATAAGGAATCGAGCAATTAGGGATGAATGTTAATTTAAGGCTGCTATATTGAGTAAGGTCAAGAAGAACACTCTGAAACGGCTTGGACATGTAAAACGAATGAATGGAGAAAGACTAAATTTTAAAATACAATAATATTCACTTTTAAAATAAATATCAAAAAATAATTTTAAAACCCTTTATAAATATTAAGTTTTAAAACCTATGTTTTTTTAAATGTCATCGGTTTACATTTTAATGGAAATCAGATGAAAGTTTATCTTTTTTCTACAAATATTGGAAATCTGGTGTACTGTAGGAGAATCGCTGTAATAATAAAATATTGATTTAACAAGGAGGGGCGATATAATCCTCAAAATTAAAGCGCGAAAACATCACTTGTTTTAATTACAAGTCAAACTTCTAAAGTTTAATTGCTTTTACTTTCCAGGCCTTAAAACTTATAATTTTAATGTCAAAAGGTTTTGCTGATATCTGAAAAGATAGGATTTTTTCAGATTTTTTTTTCTTTTCATAAAAAAACTGAATTAAGTAAAATTGGGCCATCGTTAATGAATGAACTTTCTTTCAGAGTTCGAGATATTGTGTGTGTGTTACTGTTTTACGCTTTCGATGTATATAGCACAATCTAGCAGGTTTATCGTCATCAAAAGGTGTTTGAGACGCCTGAAATGAAAACTAAAAAGATGGATAAAAACAGGAATCAAACCAGCATACCTTGGATTAGAAGACAGGTGTCTTACCATTTAGACCACGGAGATTGTCCACTCAAGTACTTTTAAGGCTGCACTGAAACGTTATATTTTTCACGGTTTAAGGGGCGCCCATGAGTTGACACTTCGCCTGTATTCTCTGGGCATCGAATATGCCAGTGTGCGCAATGTATGTTAGGTATGTGCAGCAAATCTGCTCTGGTATAATATCTGGTTTACACGGTTAACAATTGTATACGATTTTCAAAAATATACGTACAATTTCGCACAGCAGGCGTCAATATTTGTTTAAAGACTTGTCAGTGTACTTGGCTCCTAAGTTATTTTAATGCATTATCACAATTATACGAGATATTAAAGGATACGGTAAATATAAAACAGGAATTACTCGTAAAAAGTGGCTGAAATTATTCAGACCAGATTTAGTAAGAGATAATGTCAACACAAGATAAAAATTCAAATTGAATAAAAATCATGCAATGGAGAGTATTTCATGTGAAGTTAGTTCCTTTTTTCTTCATTTTTGTGAATTGAAAAGTGCCATTTTGTGTATACAAATCAGTGAATGATCCTTTATAAAAATAAATGTTTATAATTTAAATGCTTTTTAAATTAGAAACATTTTTGTATGGTATGATTTTTTTATACTTATAATTGCTTTATACGTTTTTATAATTTTTAATATTCTTTTATTTTATGTAAACTACCTGCCTGAGGACGGGACTATAAATTATACGCCTAGTTAGGCAGGAGATTGCTTCGTATATTTCATCATAAAAATTGAAAAAGCATAAATACAAAGTTAATAGAAAAATCCACGGTCGATGCACCATTTTTAGCCGTATTAAGATTCCCTCTATAAAACATCATATCACCATGTTTACTCGTTTAAGGATTCCCTCTATAATATACTCGTAGCACCATTTTTAGTCGTATTAAGATTCCCTCTATAATACATCGTATCACCATGTTTACTCGTTTAAGGATTCCCTCGTACCATTTTTAGTCGTATTAAGATTTCCTCTATAATACATCGTATCACCATGTTTACTCGTTTAAGGATTCCCTCGTACCATTTTTAGTCGTATTAAGATTTCCTCTATAATACATCGTATTACCATGTTTACTCGTTTAAGGATTCCCTCGTACCATTTTTAGTCGTATTAAGATTTCCTCTATAATACATCGTATCACCATGTTTACTCGTTTAAGGATTCCCTCTATAATATACTCGTATCACCATGTTTACTCATATAAGGATTCCCTCTATAATATACTCGTAACACCATTTTTAGTCGTATTAAGATTCCCTCTATAAAACATCGTATCACCATGTTTACTCGTATAAGCATTTTCTCTATAATATACTCGTAACACCATGTTTACTCGTATATAGAGGGAGTCTATAAGCAATTTGAGAATTTTACTCAGCAAAATATTGGCCTAAGTATGTGCTGCGTGGTTTCTTTTATCCGCTGTATATGTTGGTAAATTTGTGATTAATTTTTGTTTTCTTTGATTTTTACTCACTTGTGGGCAGTCGTGGTTTAACGGTTAGTATTCACGATAAGCAAGCGGACGCCCAAAGCTCGATTTTTGGCGGATTCACTTCTAGTTTTATTCTTAGAACAATTTACATCTGAATTTATATGTGCCTGTTACTTATAGTATATATATATATATATATATATATATATATATATATATATATATATATATATATATATATATATATATATATATATATATATATATGTGTATGTGTATGTGTACTGTGTACGTGTACGTGTACGTGTACGTGTACGTGTACGTGTACGTGTACGTGTACGTGTACGTGTACGTGTACGTGTACGTGTACGTGTACGTGTACGTGTACGTGTACGTGTACGTGTACGTGTACGTGTACGTGTACGTGTACGTGTACGTGTACGTGTACGTGTACGTGTACGTGTACGTGTACGTGTACGTGTACGTGTACGTGTACGTGTACGTGTACGTGTACGTGTACGTGTACGTGTACGTGTACGTGTACGTGTACGTGTACGTGTACGTGTACGTGTACGTGTACGTGTACGTGTACGTGTACGTGTACGTGTACGTGTACGTGTACGTGTACGTGTACGTGTACGTGTACGTGTACGTGTACGTGTACGTGTACGTGTACGTGTACGTGTACGTGTACGTGTACGTGTACGTGTACGTGTACGTGTACGTGTACGTGTACGTGTACGTGTACGTGTACGTGTACGTGTACGTGTACGTGTACGTGTACGTGTACGTGTACGTGTACGTGTACGTGTACGTGTACGTGTACGTGTACGTGTACGTGTACGTGTACGTGTACGTGTACGTGTACGTGTACGTGTACGTGTACGTGTACGTGTACGTGTACGTGTACGTGTACGTGTACGTGTACGTGTACGTGTACGTGTACGTGTACGTGTACGTGTACGTGTACGTGTACGTGTACGTGTACGTGTACGTGTACGTGTACGTGTACGTGTACGTGTACGTGTACGTGTACGTGTACGTGTACGTGTACGTGTACGTGTACGTGTACGTGTACGTGTACGTGTACGTGTACGTGTACGTGTACGTGTACGTGTACGTGTACGTGTACGTGTACGTGTACGTGTACGTGTACGTGTACGTGTACGTGTACGTGTACGTGTACGTGTACGTGTACGTGTACGTGTACGTGTACGTGTACGTGTAGTGTACGTGTACGTGTACGTGTACGTGTACGTGTACGTGTACGTGTACGTGTACGTGTACGTGTACGTGTACGTGTACGTGTACGTGTACGTGTACGTGTACGTGTACGTGTACGTGTACGTGTACGTGTACGTGTACGTGTACGTGTACGTGTACGTGTACGTGTACGTGTACGTGTACGTGTACGTGTACGTGTACGTGTACGTGTACGTGTACGTGTACGTGTACGTGTACGTGTACGTGTACGTGTACGTGTACGTGTA